>CM059425.1:79986457-80446834 GCA_030390025.1 Squalus acanthias | reverse complement strand
TCAGTAAATGATTGGATAGACATTCAGTAAATGATTGTATAGACACTCAGTAAACGATTGGAGAGACACTCAGTAAACGATTGGATAGACACTCAGTAAAAGATTGGATAGACATTCAGTAAATGATTGGATGGACACTCAGTAATCGATTGGATAGACACTCAGTAAACAATTGGATAAACACTCAGTAAACGATTGGATAGACACTCAGTAATCGATTGGATAGACACTCAATTATCGATTGGATAGACACTCAGTAAATGATTAGAAAGACACTCAGGAAGCGATTGGATAGACACACAGTAAACGATTAGATAGACACTTAGGAAATGATTGGATAGACACTCAGTAAACGATTGGACCGACAATCAGTAAACGATTGGATAGACACTCAATAAACCATTGAATAAACACTCAGTAAATGATTGGATGGACACGCAGTAAACGATTGGATAGACACTCAGTAAACGGTTGCATGGACACTCAGTAAATGATTGGATAGACACTCAGTAAACGATTGGATAGACACTCAGTAAGCGATTGGATAGACACTCACTAAATGATTGGATAGACACTCAGTAAATGATTGGATAGACACTCACCAAATGATTGGATAGACACTCAGTAAAGGATTGGATAGTCACTCAGTAAATGATTGGATAGACACTCAGTAAAGTATTGGATAGACATTCACTAAACGATTGGATGGACACTCACTAATTGATTGGATAGACACACAGTAATTGATTGGATAGACAATCAATAAATGATTGGAGAAACACTCAGTAAACGATTGGATAGACACTCAGTAATCGATTGGATAGACACTCGGTAAACGATTGGATGGACACACTGCGAACGATTGGATAGAATCTCAGTAAATGATTCGAAAGATACTCAGGAAACGATTGGATAGACACTCAACAAAGGATTGGATAGACACTCAGTAAATGATTGGATAGACACTCAGTAAACGATTGGATAGACACTCAATAAACCATTGGATAAACACTCACTAAATGACTGGATAGACACTCAGTAAATGATTGGATAGACACTCAGTAAATGATTGGATAGACACTCAGTAAAGGATTGGATAGACACTCAGTAAATGATTGGATAGACACTCAGTAAAGTATTGGATAGACATTCACTAAACGATTGGATGGACACTCAGTAAATGATTGGATAGACAATCAATAAATGATTGGATAAACACTCAGTAAACGATTGGATAGACAATCAATAAATGATTGGATAAACACTCAGTAAACGATTGGATAGACACTCAGTAATTGATTGGATAGACACTTGGTAAACGATTGGATGGACACACTGCGAACGATTGGATAGAATCTCAGTAAATGATTCGAAAGATACTCAGGAAACGATTGGATAGACACTCAATAAAGGATTGGATAGACACTCAGTAAATGATTGGATAGACACTCAGTAAACGATTGGATAGACACTCAATAAACCATTGGATAAACACTCAGTAAATGATTGGATAGACAATCAGTAAACGATTGGATGGACACTCAGTAAATGATTGGATAGACACTCAGTAAACGGTTGCATGGACACTCGGTAAACGATTGGATGGACACTCAGTATACGACTGGATAGACACTCAGTAAACGATTGGATGGACACTTAGTAAATGAGTGGTTAGACACTCTGTAAGCGATTTGATGGACACTCAGTAAACGATTGGTTAGACACTCAGTAAACGAATGCATAGACACTCAGTAAAGGATTGGATAGACAATCAGTAAAGGATTGGATGGACACTCAGTAAATGATTGGATCGACACTCAGTAAAGGATTGGATAGACACTCAGTAAATGATTGGATAGACATTTAGTAAACGATTGGATGGACACCCATTAATTAATTGGATAGACACTCATTAAAAGATTGGATAGACAGTTAGTAAACGATTGGATAGACACTCAGTAAAGGATTGGATAGACACTCAGTAAACGATTGGATAGACACTCAGTAAAGTATTGTATAGATATTCACTAAACGATTGGATGGACACTCAGTAAAGGATTGGATAGACACTCAGTAACGCATTGCATAGACATTCAGTAAACGATTGGATAGACACTCAGTAAATGATTGGAGAGACACTCAGTAAATGATTGGATAGACACTCAGTAAAAGATTGGATAGACATTCAGTAAATGATTGGATGGACACTCAGTAATCGATTGGATAGACACTCAATAAATGATTGGGTAAACACTCAGTAAACGATTGGATAGACACTCAGTAATCGATTGGATAGACACTCGGTAAACGATTTGATGGACACCCTGCAAATGATTGGATAGACACTCATTAAAAGATTGGATAGACAGTTAGTAAACGATTGGATAGACACTCAGTAAAGGTTTGGATAGACATTCAGTAAACGATTGGATAGACACTCAGTAAAGTATTGGATAGACACTCACTAAACGATTGGATGGACACTCAGCAAAGGATTGGATAGACACTCAGTAAAGCATTGGATAGACATTCAGTAAATGATTGTATAGACACTCAGTAAACGATTGGAGAGACACTCAGTAAACGATTGGATAGACACTCAGTAAAAGATTGGATAGACATTCAGTAAATGATTGGATGGACACTCAGTAATCGATTGGATAGACACTCAGTAAACAATTGGATAAACTCTCAGTAAACGATTGGATAGACACTCAGTAATCGATTGGATAGACACTCGGTAAATGATTGGATGGACACCCAGCAAATGATTGGATAGACACTCAATTATCGATTGGATAGACACTCAGTAAATGATTAGAAAGACACTCAGGAAGCGATTGGATAGACACACAGTAAACGATTAGATAGACACTTAGGAAATGATTGGATAGACACTCAGTAAACGATTGGACCGACAATCAGTAAACGATTGGATAGACACTCAATAAACCATTGAATAAACACTCAGTAAATGATTGGATGGACACGCAGTAAACGATTGGATAGACACTCAGTAAACGGTTGCATGGACACTCAGTAAATGATTGGATAGACACTCAGTAAACTATTGGATAGACACTCAGTAAGCGATTGGATAGACACTCACTAAATGATTGGATAGACACTCAGTAACTGATTGGATAGACACTCACCAAATGATTGGATAGACACTCAGTAAAGGATTGGATAGACACTCAGTAAAAGATTGGATAGACACTCAGTAAAGTATTGGATAGACATTCACTAAACGATTGGATGGACACTCACTAATTGATTGGATAGACACACAGTAATTGATTGGATAGACAATCCATAAATGATTGGAGAAACACTCAGTAAACGATTGGATAGACACTCAGTAATCGATTGGATGGACACTCGGTAAACGATTGGATGGACACACTGCGAACGATTGGATAGAATCTCAGTAAATGATTCGAAAGATACTCAGGAAACGATTGGATAGACACTCAATAAAGGATTGGATAGACACTCAGTAAATGATTGGATAGACACTCAGTAAAAGTATTGGATAGACATTCACTAAACGATTGGATGGACACTCACTAATTGATTGGATAGACACACAGTAATTGATTGGATAGACAATCAATAAATGATTGGATAAACACTCAGTAAATGATTGGATAGACACTCAGTGATCGATTGGATAGACACTCGGTAAACGATTGGATGGACACACTGCGAACGATTGGATAGAATCTCAGTAAATGAGTCGAAAGATACTCAGGAAACGATTGGATAGACGCTCAATAAAGGATTGGATAGACACTCAGTAAATGATTGGATAGACACTCAGTAAACGATTGGATAGACACTCAATAAACCATTGGATAAACACTCACTAAATCATTGGATAGACACTCAGTAAATGATTGGATAGACACTCAGTAAATGATTGGATAGACACTCAGTAAAGGATTGGATAGACACTCAGTAAATGATTGGATAGACACTCAGTAAAGTATTGGATAGACATTCACTAAACGATTGGATGGACACTCACTAATTGATTGGATAGACACACAGTAATTGATTGGATAGACAATCAATAAATGATTGGATAAACACTCAGTAAACGATTGGATAGACACTCAGTAATTGATTGGATAGACACTCGGTAAACGATTGGATGGACACACTGCGAACGATTGGATAGAATCTCAGTAAATGATTCGAAAGATACTCAGGAAACGATTGGATAGACACTCAATAAAGGATTGGATAGACACTCAGTAAATGATTGGATAGACACGCAGTAAAGTATTGGATAGACATTCACTAAACGATTGGATGGACACTCACTAATTGATTGGATAGACACACAGTAATTGATTGGATAGACAATCAATAAATGATTGGATAAACACTCAGTAAACGATTGGATAGACACTCAGTAATCGATTGGATAGACACTCGGTAAACGATTGGATGGACACACTGCGAACGATTGGATAGAATCTCAGTAAATGATTCGAAAGATACTCAGGAAACGATTGGATAGACACTCAATAAAGGATTGGATAGACACTCAGTAAATGATTGGATAGACACTCAGTAAACGATTGGATAGACACTCAATAAACCATTGGATAAACACTCACTAAATGATTGGATAGACACTCAGTAAATGATTGGATAGACACTCAGTAAATGATTGGATAGACACTCAGTAAAGGATTGGATAGACACTCAGTAAATGATTGGATAGACACTCAGTAAAGTATTGGATAGACATTCACTAAACGATTGGATGGACACTCACTAATTGATTGGATAGACACACAGTAATTGATTGGATAGACAATCAATAAATGATTGGATAAACACTCAGTAAACGATTGGATAGACACTCAGTAATTGATTGGATAGACACTTGGTAAACGATTGGATGGACACACTGCGAACGATTGGATAGAATCTCAGTAAATGATTCGAAAGATACTCAGGAAACGATTGGATAGACACTCAATAAAGGATTGGATAGACACTCAGTAAATGATTGGATAGACACTCAGTAAACGATTGGATAGACACTCAATAAACCATTGGATAAACACTCAGTAAATGATTGGATAGACAATCAGTAAACGATTGGATGGACACTCAGTAAATGATTGGATAGACACTCAGTAAACGGTTGCATGGACACTCGGTAAACGATTGGATGGACACTCAGTATACGACTGGATAGACACTCAGTAAACGATTGGATGGACACTTAGTAAATGAGTGGTTAGACACTCTGTAAGCGATTTGATGGACACTCAGTAAACGATTGGTTAGACACTCAGTAAACGAATGCATAGACACTCAGTAAAGGATTGGATAGACAATCAGTAAAGGATTGGATGGACACTCAGTAAATGATTGGATCGACACTCAGTAAAGCATTGGATAGACACTCAGTAAATGATTGGATAGACATTTAGTAAACGATTGGATGGACACCCATTAATTAATTGGATAGACACTCATTAAAAGATTGGATAGACAGTTAGTAAACGATTGGATAGACACTCAGTAAAGGATTGGATAGACACTCAGTAAACGATTGGATAGACACTCAGTAAAGTATTGTATAGATATTCACTAAACGATTGGATGGACACTCAGTAAAGGATTGGATAGACACTCAGTAACGCATTGGATAGACATTCAGTAAACGATTGTATAGACACTCAGTAAACGATTGGAGAGACACTCAGTAAACGATTGGAGAGACACTCAGTAAAAGATTGGATAGACACTCAGTAAACAATTGGATAAACTCTCAGTAAATGATTGGATAGACACTCAGTAATCGATTGGATAGACACTCGGTAAATGATTGGATGGACACCCAGCAAATGATTGGATAGACACTCAATTATCGATTGGATAGACACTCAGTAAATGATTAGAAAGACACTCAGGAAGCGATTGGATAGACACACAGTAAACGATTAGATAGACACTTAGGAAATGATTGGATAGACACTCAGTAAACGATTGGACCGACAATCAGTAAACGATTGGACAGACACTCAATAAACCATTGAATAAACACTCAGTAAATGATTGGATGGACACGCAGTAAATGATTGGATAGACACTCAGTAAACGGTTGCATGGACACTCAGTAAATGATTGGATAGACACTCAGTAAACTATTGGATAGACACTCAGTAAGCGATTGGATAGACACTCACTAAATGATTGGATAGACACTCAGTAACTGATTGGATAGACACTCACCAAATGATTGGATAGACACTCAGTAAAGGATTGGATAGACACTCAGTAAAAGATTGGATAGACACTCAGTAAAGTATTGGATAGACATTCACTAAACGATTGGATGGACACTCACTAATTGATTGGATAGACACACAGTAATTGATTGGATAGACAATCAATAAATGATTGGAGAAACACTCAGTAAACGATTGGATAGACACTCAGTAATCGATTGGATAGACACTCGGTAAACGATTGGATGGACACACTGCGAACGATTGGATAGAATCTCAGTAAATGATTCGAAAGATACTCAGGAAACGATTGGATAGACACTCAATAAAGGATTGGATAGACACTCAGTAAATGATTGGATAGACACTCAGTAAAGTATTGGATAGACATTCACTAAACGATTGGATGGACACTCACTAATTGATTGGATAGACACACAGTAATTGATTGGATAGACAATCAATAAATGATTGGATAAACACTCAGTAAACGATTGGATAGACACTCAGTAATCGATTGGATAGACACTCGGTAAACGATTGGATGGACACACTGCGAACGATTGGATAGAATCTCAGTAAATGATTCGAAAGATACTCAGGAAACGATTGGATAGACACTCAATAAAGGATTGGATAGACACTCAGTAAATGATTGGATAGACACTCAGTAAACGATTGGATAGACACTCAATAAACCATTGGATAAACACTCACTAAATGATTGGATAGACACTCAGTAAATGATTGGATAGACACTCAGTAAATGATTGGATAGACACTCAGTAAAGGATTGGATAGACACTCAGTAAATGATTGGATAGACACTCAGTAAAGTATTGGATAGACATTCACTAAACGATTGGATGGACACTCACTAATTGATTGGATAGACACACAGTAATTGATTGGATAGACAATCAATAAATGATTGGATAAACACTCAGTAAACGATTGGATAGACACTCAGTAATTGATTGGATAGACACTCGGTAAACGATTGGATGGACACACTGCGAACGATTGGATAGAATCTCAGTAAATGATTCGAAAGATACTCAGGAAACGATTGGATAGACACTCAATAAAGGATTGGATAGACACTCAGTAAATGATTGGATAGACACTCAGCAAACGATTGGATAGACACTCAATAAACCATTGGATAAACACTCAGTAAATGATTGGATAGACAATCAGTAAACGATTGGATGGACACTCAGTAAATGATTGGATAGACACTCAGTAAACGGTTGCATGGACACTCGGTAAACGATTGGATGGACACTCAGTATACGACTGGATAGACACTCAGTAAACGATTGGATGGACACTTAGTAAATGAGTGGTTAGACACTCTGTAAGCGATTTGATGGACACTCAGTAAACGATTGGTTAGACACTCAGTAAACGAATGCATAGACACTCAGTAAAGGATTGGATAGACAATCAGTAAAGGATTGGATGGACACTCAGTAAATGATTGGATCGACACTCAGTAAAGGATTGGATAGACACTCAGTAAATGATTGGATAGACATTTAGTAAACGATTGGATGGACACCCATTAATTAATTGGATAGACACTCATTAAAAGATTGGATAGACAGTAAACGATTGGATAGACACTCAGTAAAGGATTGGATAGACACTCAGTAAAGTATTGGATAGACATTCACTAAACGATTGGATGGACACTCAGTAAAGGATTGGATAGACACTCAGTAACGCATTGCATAGACATTCAGTAAACGATTGGATAGACACTCAGTAAATGATTGGAGAGACACTCAGTAAATGATTGGATAGACACTCAGTAAACGATTGGATGGACACTCAGTAAATGATTGGATTAACACTCAGTAAAAGATTGGATAGACATTCAGTAAATGATTGGATGGACACTCAGTAATCGATTGGATAGACACTCAATAAATGATTGGGTAAACACTCAGTAAACGATTGGATAGACACTCAGTAATCGATTGGATAGACACTCGGTAAACGATTTGATGGACACCCTGCAAATGATTGGATAGACACTCATTAAAAGATTGGATAGACAGTTAGTAAACGATTGGATAGACACTCAGTAAAGGTTTGGATAGACATTCAGTAAACGATTGGATAGACACTCAGTAAAGTATTGGATAGACACTCACTAAACGATTGGATGGACACTCAGCAAAGGATTGGATAGACACTCAGTAAAGCATTGGATAGACATTCAGTAAACGATTGTATAGACACTCAGTAAACGATTGGAGAGACACTCAGTAAACGATTGGATAGACACTCAGTAAAAGATTGGATAGACATTCAGTAAATGATTGGATGGACACTCAGTAATCGATTGGATAGACACTCAGTAAACAATTGGATAAACTCTCAGTAAACGATTGGATAGACACTCAGTAATCGATTGGATAGACACTCGGTAAATGATTGGATGGACACCCAGCAAATGATTGGACAGACACTCAATTATCGATTGGATAGACACTCAGTAAATTATTAGAAAGACACTCAGGAAGCGATTGGATAGACACACAGTAAACGATTAGATAGACACTTAGGAAATGATTGGATAGACACTCAGTAAACGATTGGATCGACAATCAGTAAACGATTGGATAGACACTCAATAAACCATTGAATAAACACTCAGTAAATGATTGGATGGACACTCAGTAAGGATTGGATAGACACTCAGTAACGCATTGCATAGACATTCAGTAAACGATTGGATAGACACTCAGTAAATGATTGGAGAGACACTCAGTAAATGATTGGATAGACACTCAGTAAACGAATGGATGGACACTCAGTAAATGATTGGATTAACACTCAGTAAAAATTGGATAGACATTCAGTAAATGATTGGATGGACACTCAGTAATCGATTGGATAGACACTCAGTAAACGATTGAGTAAACACTCAGTAAACGATTGGATAGACACTCAGTAATCGATTGGAGAGACACTCAGTAAACGATTTGATGGACACCCTGCAAATGATTGGATAGACACTCATTAAAAGATTGGATAGACAGTTAGTAAACGATTGGATAGACACTCAGTAAAGGTTTGGATAGACACTCAGTAAATGATTGGATAGACACTCAGTAAAGTATTGGATAGACATTCACTAAACGATTGGATGGACACTCAGTAAAGGATTGGATAGACACTCAGTAAAGCATTGGATAGACATTCAGTAAACGATTGGAGAGACACTCAGTAAACGATTGGATAGACACTCAGTAAAAGATTGGATAGACATTCAGTAAATGATTGGATGGACACTCATTAATCGATTGGAAAGACACTCAATAAACAATTGGATAAACACTCAGTAAACGATTGGATAGACACTCAGTAATCGATTGGATAGACACTCGGTAAATGACTGGATGGACACCCTGCAAATGATTGGATAGACACTCAATTATCGATTGGATAGACACTCAGTAAATGATTAGAAAGATTCTCAGGAAGCGATTGGATAGACACACAGTAAACGATTAGATAGACACTTATGAAACGATTGGATAGACACTCAGTAAACGATTGGACCGACAATCAGTAAACGATTGGATAGACACTCAATAAACCATTGAATAAACACTCAGTAAATGATCGGATGGACACTCAGTAAACGATTGGATAGACACTCAGTAAACGGTTGCATGGACACTCAGTAAATGATTGGATAGACACTCAGTAAACGATTGGATAGACTCTCAGTAAACTATTGGATAGACACTCAGTAAGCGATTGGATAGACACTCAGTAAATGATTGGATAGACACACAGTTAACGAGTGGATAGACACTCAGTAAACGATTGAGTAGACACTCAGTAAATGATTGGATGGACACTCAGTAAACGATTGAGTAGAAATTCAGTAAACGATTGGATAGACATTCAGTAAATGATTGAGTTGAAACTCAGTAAATGATTGGATAGACACTCACTAAATGGTTGGATAGACACTCACTAAATGATTGGATAAACACTCACTAAACGATTGGATAGACACTCACCAAATGATTGGATAGACTCTCAGTAACGGATTGGATAGACACTCAGTAAACGATTGGATAGACACTCAGTAAAGTATTGGATAGACATTCACTAAACGATTGGATGGACACTCACTAATTGATTGGATAGACACTCAGTAATTGATTGGATAGACAATCAATAACCGATTGGTTAAACACTCAGTAAACGATTGGATAGACACTCAGTAATCGATTGGATTGACACTCGGTAAACGATTGGATGGACACCTTGCAAACGATTGGATAGAATCTCAGTAAATGATTCGAAAGATACTCAGGAAACGATTGGATAGACACTCAATAAAGGATTGGATAGACACTCAGTAAATGATTGGATAGACACTCAGTAAACGATTGGATAGACACTCAATAAACCATTAGATAAACATTCAGTAAATGATTGGATAGACACTCAGTAAACGATTGGATGGACACTCAGTAAACGATTGGATAGACACTCAGTAAACGGTTGCATGGACACTTAATAAACGATTGGATGGACACTCAGTAAACGACTGGATAGACACTCAGTAAACGATTGGATGGACACTTAGTAAATGAGTGGATAGACAATCTGGAAGCGATTTGATGGACACTCAGTAAACGATTGGATAGACACTCAGTAAACGAATGCATAGACACTCAGTAAAGGATTGGATAGACACTCATTAAAAGATTGGATAGACAGTTAGTCAACGATTGGATAGACACACAGTAAAGGATTGGATAGACACTCAGTAAAGTATTGGATAGACATTCACTAAACGATTGGATGGACACTCAGTAAAGGATTGGATAGACACTCAGTAAAGCATTGCATAGACATTCAGTAAATGATTGGATAGACACTCAGTAAACGATTGGAGAGACATTCAGTGAGCGATTGGATAGACACTCAGTAATCGATTGGATAGACACTCAGTAAACGATTTGATGGACACCCTGCAAATGATTGGATAGACACTCATTAAAAGATTGGATAGACAGTTAGTAAACGATTGGATAGACACTCAGTAAAGGTTTGGATAGACACTCAGTAAACGATTGGATAGACACTCAGTAAAGTATTGGATAGACATTCACTAAACGATTGGATGGACACTCAGTAAAGGATTGGATAGACACTCAGTAAAGCATTGGATAGACATTCAGTAAACGATTGGAGAGACACTCAGTAAACGATTGGATAGACACTCAGTAAAAGATTTGATAGACATTCAGTAAATGATTGGATGGACACTCATTAATCGATTGGATAGACACTCAATAAACAATTGGATAAACACTCAGTAAACGATTGGATAGACACTCAATAATCGATTGGATAGACACTCGGTAAATGACTGGATGGAAACCCTGCAAATGATTGGATAGACAC
Organism: Squalus acanthias; assembly: GCA_030390025.1. Lineage (NCBI taxonomy): Eukaryota > Metazoa > Chordata > Chondrichthyes > Squaliformes > Squalidae > Squalus > Squalus acanthias. Next base: position 80,435,132 of record CM059425.1, on the reverse strand, counting down.
TCAATTATCGATTGGATAGACACTCAGTAAATGATTAGAAAGATTCTCAGGAAGCGATTGGATAGACACACAGTAAACGATTAGATAGACACTTATGAAACGATTGGATAGACACTCAGTAAACGATTGGACCGACAATCAGTAAATGATTGGATAGACACTCAATAAACCATTGAATAAACACTCAGTAAATGATCGGATGGACACTCAGTAAACGATTGGATAGACACTCAGTAAACGGTTGCATGGACACTCAGTAAATGATTGGATAGACACTCAGTAAACGATTGGATAGACTCTCAGTAAACTATTGGATAGACACTCAGTAAGCGATTGGATAGACACTCAGTAAATGATTGGATAGACACACAGTTAACGAGTGGATAGACACTCAGTAAACGATTGAGTAGACACTCAGTAAATGATTGGATGGACACTCAGTAAACGATTGAGTAGAAATTCAGTAAACGATTGGATAGACATTCAGTAAATGATTGAGTAGAAACTCAGTAAATGATTGGATAGACACTCACTAAATGGTTGGATAGACACTCACTAAATGATTGGATAAACACTCACTAAACGATTGGATAGACACTCAGTAAAGGATTGGATAGATACTCAGTAAAGCATTGGATAGACATTCAGTAAACGATTGGATAGACACTCAGTAAAGGATTGGATAGACACTCAGTAAAAGATTGGATAGACACTCAGTAAAGTATTGGATAGACATTCACTAAACGATTGGATGGACACTCACTAATTGATTGGATAGACACACAGTAATTGATTGGATAGACAATCCATAAATGATTGGAGAAACACTCAGTAAACGATTGGATAGACACTCAGTAATCGATTGGATGGACACTCGGTAAACGATTGGATGGACACACTGCGAACGATTGGATAGAATCTCAGTAAATGATTCGAAAGATACTCAGGAAACGATTGGATAGACACTCAATAAAGGATTGGATAGACACTCAGTAAATGATTGGATAGACACTCAGTAAAATATTGGATAGACATTCACTAAACGATTGGATGGACACTCACTAATTGATTGGATAGACACACAGTAATTGATTGGATAGACAATCAATAAATGATTGGATAAACACTCAGTAAATGATTGGATAGACACTCAGTGATCGATTGGATAGACACTCGGTAAACGATTGGATGGACACACTGCGAACGATTGGATAGAATCTCAGTAAATGAGTCGAAAGATACTCAGGAAACGATTGGATAGACGCTCAATAAAGGATTGGATAGACACTCAGTAAATGATTGGATAGACACTCAGTAAACGATTGGATAGACACTCAATAAACCATTGGATAAACACTCACTAAATCATTGGATAGACACTCAGTAAATGATTGGATAGACACTCAGTAAATGATTGGATAGACACTCAGTAAAGGATTGGATAGACACTCAGTAAATGATTGGATAGACACTCAGTAAAGTATTGGATAGACATTCACTAAACGATTGGATGGACACTCACTAATTGATTGGATAGACACACAGTAATTGATTGGATAGACAATCAATAAATGATTGGATAAACACTCAGTAAACGATTGGATAGACACTCAGTAATCGATTGGATAGACACTCGGTAAACGATTGGATGGACACACTGCGAACGATTGGATAGAATCTCAGTAAATGATTCGAAAGATACTCAGGAAACGATTGGATAGACACTCAATAAAGGATTGGATAGACACTCAGTAAATGATTGGATAGACACTCAGTAAACGATTGGATAGACACTCAATAAACCATTGGATAAACACTCACTAAATGATTGGATAGACACTCAGTAAATGATTGGATAGACACTCAGTAAATGAATGGATAGACACTCAGTAAAGGATTGGATAGACACTCAGTAAATGATTGGATAGACACTCAGTAAAGTATTGGATAGACATTCACTAAACGATTGGATGGACACTCACTAATTGATTGGATAGACACACAGTAATTGATTGGATAGACAATCAATAAATGATTGGATAAACACTCAGTAAACGATTGGATAGACACTCAGTAATTGATTGGATAGACACTTGGTAAACGATTGGATGGACACACTGCGAACGATTGGATAGAATCTCAGTAAATGATTCGAAAGATACTCAGGAAACGATTGGATAGACACTCAATAAAGGATTGGATAGACACTCAGTAAATGATTGGATAGACACTCAGTAAACGATTGGATAGACACTCAATAAACCATTGGATAAACACTCAGTAAATGATTGGATAGACAATCAGTAAACGATTGGATGGACACTCAGTAAATGATTGGATAGACACTCAGTAAACGGTTGCATGGACACTCGGTAAACGATTGGATGGACACTCAGTATACGACTGGATAGACACTCAGTAAACGATTGGATGGACACTTAGTAAATGAGTGGTTAGACACTCTGTAAGCGATTTGATGGACACTCAGTAAACGATTGGTTAGACACTCAGTAAACGAATGCATAGACACTCAGTAAAGGATTGGATAGACAATCAGTAAAGGTTGGATGGACACTCAGTAAATGATTGGATCGACACTCAGTAAAGGATTGGATAGACACTCAGTAAATGATTGGATAGACATTTAGTAAACGATTGGATGGACACCCATTAATTAATTGGATAGACACTCATTAAAAGATTGGATAGACAGTTAGTAAACGATTGGATAGACACTCAGTAAAGGATTGGATAGACACTCAGTAAACGATTGGATAGACACTCAGTAAAGTATTGTATAGATATTCACTAAACGATTGGATGGACACTCAGTAAAGGATTGGATAGACACTCAGTAACGCATTGGATAGACATTCAGTAAACGATTGTATAGACACTCAGTAAACGATTGGAGAGACACTCAGTAAACGATTGGAGAGACACTCAGTAAAAGATTGGATAGACACTCAGTAAACAATTGGATAAACTCTCAGTAAATGATTGGATAGACACTCAGTAATCGATTGGATAGACACTCGGTAAATGATTGGATGGACACCCAGCAAATGATTGGATAGACACTCAATTATCGATTGGATAGACACTCAGTAAATGATTAGAAAGACACTCAGGAAGCGATTGGATAGACACACAGTAAACGATTAGATAGACACTTAGGAAATGATTGGATAGACACTCAGTAAACGATTGGACCGACAATCAGTAAACGATTGGATAGACACTCAATAAACCATTGAATAAACACTCAGTAAATGATTGGATGGACACGCAGTAAATGATTGGATAGACACTCAGTAAACGGTTGCATGGACACTCAGTAAATGATTGGATAGACACTCAGTAAACTATTGGATAGACACTCAGTAAGCGATTGGATAGACACTCACTAAATGATTGGATAGACACTCAGTAACTGATTGGATAGACACTCACCAAATGATTGGATAGACACTCAATAAACGATTGGATGGACACTCACTAATTGATTGGATAGACACACAGTAATTGATTGGATAGACAATCAATAAATGATTGGATAAACACTCAGTAAATGATTGGATAGACACTCAGTGATCGATTGGATAGACACTCGGTAAACGATTGGATGGACACACTGCGAACGATTGGATAGAATCTCAGTAAATGAGTCGAAAGATACTCAGGAAACGATTGGATAGACGCTCAATAAAGGATTGGATAGACACTCAGTAAATGATTGGATAGACACTCAGTAAACGATTGGATAGACACTCAATAAACCATTGGATAAACACTCACTAAATCATTGGATAGACACTCAGTAAATGATTGGATAGACACTCAGTAAATGATTGGATAGACACTCAGTAAAGGATTGGATAGACACTCAGTAAATGATTGGATAGACACTCAGTAAAGTATTGGATAGACATTCACTAAACGATTGGATGGACACTCACTAATTGATTGGATAGACACACAGTAATTGATTGGATAGACAATCAATAAATGATTGGATAAACACTCAGTAAACGATTGGATAGACACTCAGTAATTGATTGGATAGACACTCGGTAAACGATTGGATGGACACACTGCGAACGATTGGATAGAATCTCAGTAAATGATTCGAAAGATACTCAGGAAACGATTGGATAGACACTCAATAAAGGATTGGATAGACACTCAGTAAATGATTGGATAGACACTCAGCAAACGATTGGATAGACACTCAATAAACCATTGGATAAACACTCAGTAAATGATTGGATAGACAATCGGTAAACGATTGGATGGACACTCAGTAAATGATTGGATAGACACTCAGTAAACGGTTGCATGGACACTCGGTAAACGATTGGATGGACACTCAGTATACGACTGGATAGACACTCAGTAAACGATTGGATGGAAACTTAGTAAATGAGTGGTTAGACACTCTGTAAGCGATTTGATGGACACTCAGTAAACGATTGGTTAGACACTCAGTAAACGAATGCATAGACACTCAGTAAAGGATTGGATAGACAATCAGTAAAGGATTGGATGGACACTCAGTAAATGATTGGATCGACACTCAGTAAAGGATTGGATAGACACTCAGTAAATGATTGGATAGACATTTAGTAAACGATTGGATGGACACCCATTAATTAATTGGATAGACACTCATTAAAAGATTGGATAGACAGTAAACGATTGGATAGACACTCAGTAAAGGATTGGATAGACACTCAGTAAAGTATTGGATAGACATTCACTAAACGATTGGATGGACACTCAGTAAAGGATTGGATAGACACTCAGTAACGCATTGCATAGACATTCAGTAAACGATTGGATAGACACTCAGTAAATGATTGGCGAGACACTCAGTAAATGATTGGATAGACACTCAGTGAACGATTGGATGGACACTCAGTAAATGATTGGATTAACACTCAGTAAAAGATTGGATAGACATTCAGTAAATGATTGGATGGACACTCAGTAATCGATTGGATAGACACTCAATAAACGATTGAGTAAACACTCAGTAAACGATTGGATAGACACTCAGTAATCGATTGGATAGACACTCAGTAAACGATTTGATGGACACCCTGCAAATGATTGGATAGACACTCCTTAAAAGATTGGATAGACAGTTAGTAAACGATTGGATAGACACTCAGTAAAGGTTTGGATAGACACTCAGTAAACGATTGGATAGACACTCAGTAAAGTATTGGATAGACATTCACTAAACGATTGGATGGACACTCAGTAAAGGATTGGATAGACACTCAGTAAAGCATTGGATAGACATTCAGTAAACGATTGGATAGACACGCAGTAAACGATTGGAGAGACACTCAGTAAACGATTGGATAGACACTCAGTAAAAGATTGGATAGACATTCAGTAAATGATTGGATGGACACTCAGTAATCGATTGGATAGACACTCAGTAAACAATTGGATAAACTCTCAGTAAACGATTGGATAGACACTCAGTAATCGATTGGATAGACACTCGGTAAATGATTGGATGGACACCCAGCAAATGATTGGACAGACACTCAATTATCGATTGGATAGACACTCAGTAAATTATTAGAAAGACACTCAGGAAGCGATTGGATAGACACACAGTAAACGATTAGATAGACACTTAGGAAATGATTGGATAGACACTCAGTAAACGATTGGATCGACAATCAGTAAACGATTGGATAGACACTCAATAAACCATTGAATAAACACTCAGTAAATGATTGGATGGACACTCAGTAAGGATTGGATAGACACTCAGTAACGCATTGCATAGACATTCAGTAAACGATTGGATAGACACTCAGTAAATGATTGGAGAGACACTCAGTAAATGATTGGATAGACACTCAGTAAACGAATGGATGGACACTCAGTAAATGATTGGATTAACACTCAGTAAAAATTGGATAGACATTCAGTAAATGATTGGATGGACACTCAGTAATCGATTGGATAGACACTCAGTAAACGATTGAGTAAACACTCAGTAAACGATTGGATAGACACTCAGTAATCGATTGGAGAGACACTCAGTAAACGATTTGATGGACACCCTGCAAATGATTGGATAGACACTCATTAAAAGATTGGATAGACAGTTAGTAAACGATTGGATAGACACTCAGTAAAGGTTTGGATAGACACTCAGTAAATGATTGGATAGACACTCAGTAAAGTATTGGATAGACATTCACTAAACGATTGGATGGACACTCAGTAAAGGATTGGATAGACACTCAGTAAAGCATTGGATAGACATTCAGTAAACGATTGGAGAGACACTCAGTAAACGATTGGATAGACACTCAGTAAAAGATTGGATAGACATTCAGTAAATGATTGGATGGACACTCATTAATCGATTGGATAGACACTCAATAAACAATTGGATAAACACTCAGTAAACGATTGGATAGACACTCAGTAATCGATTGGATAGACACTCGGTAAATGACTGGATGGACACCCTGCAAATGATTGGATAGACACTCAATTATCGATTGGATAGACACTCAGTAAATGATTAGAAAGATTCTCAGGAAGCGATTGGATAGACACACAGTAAACGATTAGATAGACACTTATGAAACGATTGGATAGACACTCAGTAAACGATTGGACCGACAATCAGTAAACGATTGGATAGACACTCAATAAACCATTGAATAAACACTCAGTAAATGATCGGATGGACACTCAGTAAACGATTGGATAGACAGTCAGTAAACGGTTGCATGGACACTCAGTAAATGATTGGATAGACACTCAGTAAACGATTGGATAGACTCTCAGTAAACTATTGGATAGACACTCAGTAAGCGATTGGATAGACACTCAGTAAATGATTGGATAGACACACAGTTAACGAGTGGATAGACACTCAGTAAACGATTGAGTAGACACTCAGTAAATGATTGGATGGACACTCAGTAAACGATTGAGTAGAAATTCAGTAAACGATTGGATAGACATTCAGTAAATGATTGAGTTGAAACTCAGTAAATGATTGGATAGACACTCACTAAATGGTTGGATAGACACTCACTAAATGATTGGATAAACACTCACTAAACGATTGGATAGACACTCACCAAATGATTGGATAGACTCTCAGTAACGGATTGGATAGACACTCAGTAAACGATTGGATAGACACTCAGTAAAGTATTGGATAGACATTCACTAAACGATTGGATGGACACTCACTAATTGATTGGATAGACACTCAGTAATTGATTGGATAGACAATCAATAACCGATTGGTTAAACACTCAGTAAACGATTGGATAGACACTCAGTAATCGATTGGATTGACACTCGGTAAACGATTGGATGGACACCTTGCAAACGATTGGATAGAATCTCAGTAAATGATTCGAAAGATACTCAGGAAATGATTGGATAGACACTCAATAAAGGATTGGATAGACACTCAGTAAATGATTGGATAGACACTCAGTAAACGATTGGATAGACACTCAATAAACCATTAGATAAACATTCAGTAAATGATTGGATAGACACTCAGTAAACGATTGGATGGACACTCAGTAAACGATTGGATAGACACTCAGTAAACGGTTGCATGGACACTTAATAAACGATTGGATGGACACTCAGTAAACGACTGGATAGACACTCAGTAAACGATTGGATGGACACTTAGTAAATGAGTGGATAGACAATCTGGAAGCGATTTGATGGACACTCAGTAAACGATTGGATAGACACTCAGTAAACGAATGCATAGACACTCAGTAAAGGATTGGATAGACACTCATTAAAAGATTGGATAGACAGTTAGTCAACGATTGGATAGACACACAGTAAAGGATTGGATAGAGACTCAGTAAAGTATTGGATAGACATTCACTAAACGATTGGATGGACACTCAGTAAAGGATTGGATAGACACTCAGTAAAGCATTGCATAGACATTCAGTAAATGATTGGATAGACACTCAGTAAACGATTGGAGAGACATTCAGTGAGCGATTGGATAGACACTCAGTAATCGATTGGATAGACACTCAGTAAACGATTTGATGGACACCCTGCAAATGATTGGATAGACACTCATTAAAAGATTGGATAGACAGTTAGTAAACGATTGGATAGACACTCAGTAAAGGTTTGGATAGACACTCAGTAAACGATTGGATAGACACTCAGTAAAGTATTGGATAGACATTCACTAAACGATTGGATGGACACTCAGTAAAGGATTGGATAGACACTCAGTAAAGCATTGGATAGACATTCAGTAAACGATTGGAGAGACACTCAGTAAACGATTGGATAGACACTCAGTAAAAGATTTGATAGACATTCAGTAAATGATTGGATGGACACTCATTAATCGATTGGATAGACACTCAATAAACAATTGGATAAACACTCAGTAAACGATTGGATAGACACTCAATAATCGATTGGATAGACACTCGGTAAATGACTGGATGGAAACCCTGCAAATGATTGGATAGACACTCAATTATCGATTGGATAGACACTCAGTAAATGATTAGAAAGATTCTCAGGAAGCGATTGGATAGACACACAGTAAACGATTAGATAGACACTTATGAAACGATTGGATAGACACTCAGTAAACGATTGGACCGACAATCAGTAAATGATTGGATAGACACTCAATAAACCATTGAATAAACACTCAGTAAATGATCGGATGGACACTCAGTAAACGATTGGATAGACACTCAGTAAACGGTTGCATGGACACTCAGTAAATGATTGGATAGACACTCAGTAAACGATTGGATAGACTCTCAGTAAACTATTGGATAGACACTCAGTAAGCGATTGGATAGACACTCAGTAAATGATTGGATAGACACACAGTTAACGAGTGGATAGACACTCAGTAAACGATTGAGTAGACACTCAGCAAATGATTGGATGGACACTCAGTAAACGATTGAGTAGAAATTCAGTAAACGATTGGATAGACATTCAGTAAATGATTGAGTAGAAACTCAGTAAATGATTGGATAGACACTCACTAAATGGTTGGATAGACACTCACTAAATGATTGGATAAACACTCACTAAACGATTGGATAGACACTCAGTAAAGGATTGGATAGATACTCAGTAAAGCATTGGATAGACATTCAGTAAACGATTGGATAGACACTCAGTAATCGATTGGATAGACACTCAGTATACGATTGGATAGACACTCAGTAAACGATTGGATAGACACTCAGTAAACGATTGGATGGACACTCAATAAACGATTGGATAAACACTCAGTAAACGATTGGATAGACACTCGGTAATCGATTGGATAGACACTCGGTAAACGATTGGATGGACACCCTGCTAACGATTGGATAGACACTCAATTATCGATTGGACAGGCACTCAGTAAATGATTAGAAAGACACTCAGGAAACGATTGGATAGACACACAGTAAATGATTGGATAGACACTCAGTAAAGTATTGGATAGACATTCACTAAACGATTGGATGGACACTCAGTAAAGGATTGGATAGACACTCAGTAAAGCATTGGATAGACATTCAGTAAACGATTGGAGAGACACTCAGTAAACGATTGGATAGACACTCAGTAAAAGATTGGATGGACAGTTAGTAAACGATTGGATAGACACTCAGTAAAGGTTTGGATAGACATTCAGTAAACGATTGGATAGACACTCAGTAAAGTATTGGATAGACACTCACTAAACGATTGGATGGACACTCAGCAAAGGATTGGATAGACACTCAGTAAAGCATTGGATAGACATTCAGTAAACGATTGTATAGACACTCAGTAAACGATTGGAGAGACAAACAGTAAACGATTGGAGAGACACTCAGTAAAAGATTGGATAGACACTCAGTAAACAATTGGATAAACTCTCAGTAAATGATTGGATAGACACTCAGTAATCGATTGGATAGACACTCGGTAAATGATTGGATGGACACCCAGCAAATGATTGGATAGACACTCAATTATCGATTGGATAGACACTCAGTAAATGATTAGAAAGACACTCAGGAAGCGATTGGATAGACACACAGTAAACGATTAGATAGACACTTAGGAAATGATTGGATAGACACTCAGTAAACGATTGGACCGACAATCAGTAAACGATTGGATAGACACTCAATAAACCATTGAATAAACACTCAGTAAATGATTGGATGGACACGCAGTAAACGATTGGATAGACACTCAGTAAACGGTTGCATGGACACTCAGTAAATGATTGGATAGACACTCAGTAAACTATTGGATAGACACTCAGTAAGCGATTGGATAGACACTCACTAAATGATTGGATAGACACTCAGTAACTGATTGGATAGACACTCACCAAATGATTGGATAGACACTCAGTAAAGGATTGGATAGACACTCAGTAAAAGATTGGATAGACACTCAGTAAAGTATTGGATAGACATTCACTAAACGATTGGATGGACACTCACTAATTGATTGGATAGACACACAGTAATTGATTGGATAGACAATCCATAAATGATTGGAGAAACACTCAGTAAACGATTGGATAGACACTCAGTAATCGATTGGATGGACACTCGGTAAACGATTGGATGGACACACTGCGAACGATTGGATAGAATCTCAGTAAATGATTCGAAAGATACTCAGGAAACGATTGGATAGACACTCAATAAAGGATTGGATAGACACTCAGTAAATGATTGGATAGACACTCAGTAAAGTATTGGATAGACATTCACTAAACGATTGGATGGACACTCACTAATTGATTGGATAGACACACAGTAATTGATTGGATAGACAATCAATAAATGATTGGATAAACACTCAGTAATCGATTGGATAGACACTCGGTAAACGATTGGATGGACACACTGCGAACGATTGGATAGAATCTCAGTAAATGAGTCGAAAGATACTCAGGAAACGATTGGATAGACGCTCAATAAAGGATTGGATAGACACTCAGTAAATGATTGGATAGACACTCAGTAAAGTATTGGATAGACATTCACTAAACGATTGGATGGACACTCACTAATTGATTGGATAGACACACAGTAATTGATTGGATAGACAATCAATAAATGATTGGATAAACACTCAGTAAACGATTGGATAGACACTCAGTAATTGATTGGATAGACACTCGGTAAACGATTGGATGGACACACTGCGAACGATTGGATAGAATCTCAGTAAATGATTCGAAAGATACTCAGGAAACGATTGGATAGACACTCAATAAAGGATTGGATAGACACTCAGTAAATGATTGGATAGACACTCAGTAAACGAATGCATAGACACTCAGTAAAGGATTGGATAGACAATCAGTAAAGGATTGGATGGACACTCAGTAAATGATTGGATCGACACTCAGTAAAGGATTGGATAGACACTCAGTAAATGATTGGATAGACATTTAGTAAACGATTGGATGGACACCCATTAATTAATTGGATAGACACTCATTAAAAGATTGGATAGACAGTAAACGATTGGATAGACACTCAGTAAAGGATTGGATAGACACTCAGTAAAGTATTGGATAGACATTCACTAAACGATTGGATGGACACTCAGTAAAGGATTGGATAGACACTCAGTAACGCATTGCATAGACATTCAGTAAACGATTGGATAGACACTCAGTAAATGATTGGCGAGACACTCAGTAAATGATTGGATAGACACTCAGTAAACGATTGGATGGACACTCAGTAAATGATTGGATTAACACTCAGTAAAAGATTGGATAGACATTCAGTAAATGATTGGATGGACACTCAGTAATCGATTGGATAGACACTCAATAAACGATTGAGTAAACACTCAGTAAACGATTGGATAGACACTCAGTAATCGATTGGATAGACACTCAGTAAACGATTTGATGGACACCCTGCAAATGATTGGATAGACATTCCTTAAAAGATTGGATAGACAGTTAGTAAACGATTGGATAGACACTCAGTAAAGGTTTGGATAGACACTCAGTAAACGATTGGATAGACACTCAGTAAAGTATTGGATAGACATTCACTAAACGATTGGATGGACACTCAGTAAAGGATTGGATAGACACTCAGTAAAGCATTGGATAGACATTCAGTAAACGATTGGATAGACACGCAGTAAACGATTGGAGAGACACTCAGTAAACGATTGGATAGACACTCAGTAAAAGATTGGATAGACATTCAGTAAATGATTGGATGGACACTCAGTAATCGATTGGATAGACACTCAGTAAACAATTGGATAAACTCTCAGTAAACGATTGGATAGACACTCAGTAATCGATTGGATAGACACTCGGTAAATGATTGGATGGACACCCTGCAAATGATTGGATAGACACTCAATTATCGATTGGATAGACACTCAGTAAATGATTAGAAAGACACTCAGGAAGCGATTGGATAGACACACAGTAAACGATTAGATAGACACTTAGGAAATGATTGGATAGACACTCAGTAAACGATTGGATCGACAATCAGTAAACGATTGGATAGACACTCAATAAACCATTGAATAAACACTCAGTAAATGATTGGATGGACACTCAGTAAGGATTGGATAGACACTCAGTAACGCATTGCATAGACATTCAGTAAACGATTGGATAGACACTCAGTAAATGATTGGAGAGACACTCAGTAAATGATTGGATAGACACTCAGTAAACGAATGGATGGACACTCAGTAAATGATTGGATTAACACTCAGTAAAAGATTGGATAGACATTCAGTAAATGATTGGATGGACACTCAGTAATCGATTGGATAGACACTCAGTAAACGATTGAGTAAACACTCAGTAAACGATTGGATAGACACTCAGTAATCGATTGGATAGACACTCAGTAAACGATTTGATGGACACCCTGCAAATGATTGGATAGACACTCATTAAAAGATTGGATAGACAGTTAGTAAACGATTGGATAGACACTCAGTAAAGGTTTGGATAGACACTCAGTAAATGATTGGATAGACACTCAGTAAAGTATTGGATAGACATTCACTAAACGATTGGATGGACACTCAGTAAAGGATTGGATAGACACTCAGTAAAGCATTGGATAGACATTCAGTAAACGATTGGAGAGACACTCAGTAAACGATTGGATAGACACTCAGTAAAAGATTGGATAGACATTCAGTAAATGATTGGATGGACACTCATTAATCGATTGGATAGACACTCAATAAACAATTGGATAAACACTCAGTAAACGATTGGATAGACACTCAGTAATCGATTGGATAGACACTCGGTAAATGACTGGATGGACACCCTGCAAATGATTGGATAGACACTCAATTATCGATTGGATAGACACTCAGTAAATGATTAGAAAGATTCTCAGGAAGCGATTGGATAGACACACAGTAAACGATTAGATAGACACTTATGAAACGATTGGATAGACACTCAGTAAACGATTGGACCGACAATCAGTAAACGATTGGATAGACACTCAATAAACCATTGAATAAACACTCAGTAAATGATCGGATGGACACTCAGTAAACGATTGGATAGACAGTCAGTAAACGGTTGCATGGACACTCAGTAAATGATTGGATAGACACTCAGTAAACGATTGGATAGACTCTCAGTAAACTATTGGATAGACACTCAGTAAGCGATTGGATAGACACTCAGTAAATGATTGGATAGACACACAGTTAACGAGTGGATAGACACTCAGTAAACGATTGAGTAGACACTCAGTAAATGATTGGATGGACACTCAGTAAACGATTGAGTAGAAATTCAGTAAACGATTGGATAGACATTCAGTAAATGATTGAGTTGAAACTCAGTAAATGATTGGATAGACACTCACTAAATGGTTGGATAGACACTCACTAAATGATTGGATAAACACTCACTAAACGATTGGATAGACACTCACCAAATGATTGGATAGACTCTCAGTAACGGATTGGATAGACACTCAGTAAACGATTGGATAGACACTCAGTAAAGTATTGGATAGACATTCACTAAACGATTGGATGGACACTCACTAATTGATTGGATAGACACTCAGTAATTGATTGGATAGACAATCAATAACCGATTGGTTAAACACTCAGTAAACGATTGGATAGACACTCAGTAATCGATTGGATTGACACTCGGTAAACGATTGGATGGACACCTTGCAAACGATTGGATAGAATCTCAGTAAATGATTAGAAAGATACTCAGGAAACGATTGGATAGACACTCAATAAAGGATTGGATAGACACTCAGTAAATGATTGGATAGACACTCAGTAAACGATTGGATAGACACTCAATAAACCATTAGATAAACATTCAGTAAATGATTGGATAGACACTCAGTAAACGATTGGATGGACACTCAGTAAACGATTGGATAGACACTCAGTAAACGGTTGCATGGACACTTAATAAACGATTGGATGGACACTCAGTAAACGACTGGATAGACACTCAGTAAACGATTGGATGGACACTTAGTAAATGAGTGGATAGACAATCTGGAAGCGATTTGATGGACACTCAGTAAACGATTGGATAGACACTCAGTAAACGAATGCATAGACACTCAGTAAAGGATTGGATAGACACTCATTAAAAGATTGGATAGACAGTTAGTCAACGATTGGATAGACACACAGTAAAGGATTGGATAGACACTCAGTAAAGTATTGGATAGACATTCACTAAACGATTGGATGGACACTCAGTAAAGGATTGGATAGACACTCAGTAAAGCATTGCATAGACATTCAGTAAATGATTGGATAGACACTCAGTAAACGATTGGAGAGACATTCAGTAAGCGATTGGATAGACACTCAGTAATCGATTGGATAGACACTCAGTAAACGATTTGATGGACACCCTGCAAATGATTGGATAGACACTCATTAAAAGATTGGATAGACAGTTAGTAAACGATTGGATAGACACTCAGTAAAGGTTTGGATAGACACTCAGTAAACGATTGGATAGACACTCAGTAAAGTATTGGATAGACATTCACTAAACGATTGGATGGACACTCAGTAAAGGATTGGATAGACACTCAGTAAAGCATTGGATAGACATTCAGTAAACGATTGGAGAGACACTCAGTAAACGATTGGATAGACACTCAGTAAAAGATTGGATAGACATTCAGTAAATGATTGGATGGACACTCATTAATCGATTGGATAGACACTCAATAAACAATTGGATAAACACTCAGTAAACGATTGGATAGACACTCAATAATCGATTGGATAGACACTCGGTAAATGACTGGATGGACACCCTGCAAATGATTGGATAGACACTCAATTATCGATTGGATAGACACTCAGTAAATGATTAGAAAGATTCTCAGGAAGCGATTGGATAGACACACAGTAAACGATTAGATAGACACTTATGAAACGATTGGATAGACACTCAGTAAACGATTGGACCGACAATCAGTAAATGATTGGATAGACACTCAATAAACCATTGAATAAACACTCAGTAAATGATCGGATGGACACTCAGTAAACGATTGGATAGACACTCAGTAAACGGTTGCATGGACACTCAGTAAATGATTGGATAGACACTCAGTAAACGATTGGATAGACTCTCAGTAAACTATTGGATAGACACTCAGTAAGCGATTGGATAGACACTCAGTAAATGATTGGATAGACACACAGTTAACGAGTGGATAGACACTCAGTAAACGATTGAGTAGACACTCAGTAAATGATTGGATGGACACTCAGTAAACGATTGAGTAGAAATTCAGTAAACGATTGGATAGACATTCAGTAAATGATTGAGTAGAAACTCAGTAAATGATTGGATAGACACTCACTAAATGGTTGGATAGACACTCACTAAATGATTGGATAAACACTCACTAAACGATTGGATAGACACTCAGTAAAGGATTGGATAGATACTCAGTAAAGCATTGGATAGACATTCAGTAAATGATTGGATAGACACTCAGTAATCGATTGGATAGACACTCAGTATACGATTGGATAGACACTCAGTAAACGATTGGATAGACACTCAGTAAACGATTGGATGGACACTCAATAAACGATTGGATAAACACTCAGTAAACGATTGGATAGACACTCGGTAATCGATTGGATAGACACTCGGTAAACGATTGGATGGACACCCTGCTAACGATTGGATAGACACTCAATTATCGATTGGACAGGCACTCAGTAAATGATTAGAAAGACACTCAGGAAACGATTGGATAGACACACAGTAAATGATTGGATAGACACTCAGTAAAGTATTGGATAGACATTCACTAAACGATTGGATGGACACTCAGTAAAGGATTGGATAGACACTCAGTAAAGCATTGGATAGACATTCAGTAAACGATTGGAGAGACACTCAGTAAATGATTGGATAGACACTCAGTAAAAGATTGGATAGACATTCAGTAAATGATTGGATGGACACTCATTAATCGATTGGATAGACACTCAATAAACAATTGGATAAACACTCAGTAAACGATTGGATAGACACTCAATAATCGATTGGATAGACACTCGGTAAATGACTGGATGGAAACCCTGCAAATGATTGGATAGACACTCAATTATCGATTGGATAGACACTCAGTAAATGATTAGAAAGATTCTCAGGAAGCGATTGGATAGACACACAGTAAACAATTAGATAGACACTTATGAAACGATTGGATAGACACTCAGTAAACGATTGGATAGACTCTCAGTAAACTATTGGATAGACACTCAGTAAGCGATTGGATAGACACTCAGTAAATGATTGGATAGACACACAGTTAACGAGTGGATAGACACTCAGTAAACGATTGAGCAGACACTCAGTAAATGATTGGATGGACACTCAGTAAACGATTGAGTAGAAATTCAGTAAACGATTGGATAGACATTCAGTAAATGATTGAGTAGAAACTCAGTAAATGATTGGATAGACACTCACTAAATGGTTGGATAGACACTCACTAAATGATTGGATAAACACTCACTAAACGATTGGATAGACACTCAGTAAAGGATTGGATAGATACTCAGTAAAGCATTGGATAGACATTCAGTAAATGATTGGATAGACACTCAGTAATCGATTGGATAGACACTCAGTATACGATTGGACAGACACTCAGTAAACGATTGGATAGACACTCAGTAAACGATTGGATGGACACTCAATAAACGATTGGATAAACACTCAGTAAACGATTGGATAGACACTCGGTAATCGATTGGATAGACACTCGGTAAACGATTGGATGGACACCCTGCTAACGATTGGATAGACACTCAATTATCGATTGGACAGGCACTCAGTAAATGATTAGAAAGACACTCAGGAAACGATTGGATAGACACACAGTAAATGATTGGATAGACACTCAGTAAAGTATTGGATAGACATTCACTAAACGATTGGATGGACACTCAGTAAAGGATTGGATAGACACTCAGTAAAGCATTGGATAGACATTCAGTAAACGATTGGAGAGACACTCAGTAAACGATTGGATAGACACTCAGTAAAAGATTGGATAGACATTCAGTAAATGATTGGATGGACACTCATTAATCGATTGGATAGACACTCAATAAACAATTGGATAAACACTCAGTAAACGATTGGATAGACACTCAGTAATCGATTGGATAGACACTCGGTAAATGACTGGATGGACACCCTGCAAATGATTGGATAGACACTCAATTATCGATTGGATAGACACTCAGTAAATGATTAGAAAGATTCTCAGGAAGCGATTGGATAGACACACAGTAAACGATTAGATAGACACTTATGAAACGATTGGATAGACACTCAGTAAACGATTGGACCGACAATCAGTAAACGATTGGATAGACACTCAATAAACCATTGAATAAACACTCAGTAAATGATCGGATGGACACTCAGTAAATGATTGGATAGACACTCAGTAAACGGTTGCATGGACACTCAGTAAATGATTGGATAGACACTCAGTAAACGATTGGATAGACTCTCAGTAAACTATTGGATAGACACTCAGTAAGCGATTGGATAGACACTCAGTAAATGATTGGATAGACACACAGTTCACGAGTGGATAGACACTCAGTAAACGATTGAGCAGACACTCAGTAAATGATTGGATGGACACTCAGTAAACGATTGAGTAGAAATTCAGTAAACGATTGGATAGACATTCAGTAAATGATTGAGTAGAAACTCAGTAAATGATTGGATAGACACTCACTAAATGGTTGGATAGACACTCACTAAATGATTGGATAAACACTCACTAAACGATTGGATAGACACTCAGTAAAGGATTGGATAGATACTCAGTAAAGCATTGGATAGACATTCAGTAAACGATTGGATAGACACTCAGTAAACGATTGGATAGACACTCAGTAAACGATTGGATAGACACTCAGTAAATGATTGGATGGACACTCAGTAATCGATTGGATAGACACTCAATAAACGATTGAGTAAACACTCAGTAAACGATTGGATAGACACTCAGTAATCGATTGGATAGACACTCAGTAAACGATTTGATGGACACCCTGCAAATGATTGGATAGACACTCATTAAAAGATTGGATAGACAGTTAGTAAACGATTGGATAGACACTCAGCAAAGGTTTGGATAGACACTCAGTAAATGATTGGATAGACACTCAGTAAAGTATTGGATAGACATTCACTAAACGATTGGATGGACACTCAGTAAAGGATTGGATAGACACTCAGTAAAGCATTGGATAGACATTCAGTAAACGATTGGAGAGACACTCAGTAAACGATTGGATAGACACTCAGTAAAAGATTGGATAGACATTCAGTAAATGATTGGATGGACACTCATTAATCGATTGGATAGACACTCAATAAACAATTGGATAAACACTCAGTAAACGATTGGATAGACACTCAGTAATCGATTGGATAGACACTCGGTAAATGACTGGATGGACACCCTGCAAATGATTGGATAGACACTCAATTATCGATTGGATAGACACTCAGTAAATGATTAGAAAGATTCTCAGGAAGCGATTGGATAGACACACAGTAAACGATTAGATAGACACTTATGAAACGATTGGATAGACACTCAGTAAACGATTGGACCGACAATCAGTAAACGATTGGATAGACACTCAATAAACCATTGAATAAACACTCAGTAAATGATCGGATGGACATTCAGTAAACGATTGGATAGACACTCAGTAAACGGTTGCAAGGACACTCAGTAAATGATTGGATAGACACTCAGTAAACGATTGGATAGACTCTCAGTAAACTATTGGATAGACACTCAGTAAGCGATTGGATAGACACTCAGTAAATGATTGGATAGACACACAGTTAACGAGTGGATAGACACTCAGTAAACGATTGAGTAGACACTCAGTAAATGATTGGATGGACACTCAGTAAACGATTGAGTAGAAATTCAGTAAACGATTGGATAGACATTCAGTAAATGATTGAGTAGAAACTCAGTAAATGATTGGATAGACACTCACTAAATGGTTGGATAGACACTCACTAAATGATTGGATAAACACTCACTAAACGATTGGATAGACACTCACCAAATGATTGGATAGACTCTCAGTAATGGATTGGATAGACACTCAGTAAACGATTGGATAGACACTCAGTAAAGTATTGGATAGACATTCACTAAACGATTGGATGGACACTCACTAATTGATTGGATAGACACTCAGTAATTGATTGGATAGACAATCAATAACCGATTGGTTAAACACTCAGTAAACAATTGGATAGACACTCAGTAATCGATTGGATTGACACTCGGTAAACGATTGGATGGACACCTTGCAAACGATTGGATAGAATCTCAGTAAATGATTAGAAAGATACTCAGGAAACGATTGGATAGACACTCAATAAAGGATTGGATAGACACTCAGTAAATGATTGGATAGACACTCAGTAAACGATTGGATAGACACTCAATAAACCATTAGATAAACATTCAGTAAATGATTGGATAGACACTCAGTAAACGATTGGATGGACACTCAGTAAACGATTGGATAGACACTCAGTAAACGGTTGCATGGACACTTAATAAACGATTGGATGGACACTCAGTAAACGACTGGATAGACACTCAGTAAACGATTGGATGGACACTTAGTAAATGAGTGGATAGACAATCTGGAAGCGATTTGATGGACACTCAGTAAACGATTGGATAGACACTCAGTAAACGAATGCATAGACACTCAGTAAAGGATTGGATAGACACTCATTAAAAGATTGGATAGACAGTTAGTAAACGATTGGATAGACACACAGTAAAGGATTGGATAGACACTCAGTAAAGTATTGGATAGACATTCACTAAACGATTGGATGGACACTCAGTAAAGGATTGGATAGACACTCAGTAAAGCATTGCATAGACATTCAGTAAATGATTGGATAGACACTCAGTAAACGATTGGAGAGACATTCAGTAAGCGACTGGATAGACACTCAGTAATCGATTGGATAGACACTCAGTAAACGATTTGATGGACACCCTGCAAATGATTGGATAGACACTCATTAAAAGATTGGATAGACAGTTAGTAAACGATTGGATAGACACTCAGTAAAGGTTTGGATAGACACTCAGTAAACGATTGGATAGACACTCAGTAAAGTATTGGATAGACATTCACTAAACGATTGGATGGACACTCAGTAAAGGATTGGATAGACACTCAGTAAAGCATTGGATAGACATTCAGTAAACGATTGGAGAGACACTCAGTAAACGATTGGATAGACACTCAGTAAAAGATTGGATAGACATTCAGTAAATGATTGGATGGACACTCATTAATCGATTGGATAGACACTCAATAAACAATTGGATAAACACTCAGTAAACGATTGGATAGACACTCAATAATCGATTGGATAGACACTCGGTAAATGACTGGATGGACACCCTGCAAATGATTGGATAGACACTCAATTATCGATTGGATAGACACTCAGTAAATGATTAGAAAGATTCTCAGGAAGCGATTGGATAGACACACAGTAAACGATTAGATAGACACTTATGAAACGATTGGATAGACACTCAGTAAACGATTGGACCGACAATCAGTAAATGATTGGATAGACACTCAATAAACCATTGAATAAACACTCAGTAAATGATCGGATGGACACTCAGTAAACGATTGGATAGACACTCAGTAAACGGTTGCATGGACACTCAGTAAATGATTGGATAGACACTCAGTAAACGATTGGATAGACTCTCAGTAAACTATTGGATAGACACTCAGTAAGCGATTGGATAGACACTCAGTAAATGATTGGATAGACACACAGTTAACGAGTGGATAGACACTCAGTAAACGATTGAGTAGACACTCAGTAAATGATTGGATGGACACTCAGTAAACGATTGGATAGACATTCAGTAAATGATTGAGTAGAAACTCAGTAAATGATTGGATAGACACTCACTAAATGGTTGGATAGACACTCACTAAATGATTGGATAAACACTCACTAAACGATTGGATAGACACTCACCAAATGATTGGATAGACTCTCAGTAACGGATTGGATAGACACTCAGTAAACGATTGGATAGACACTCAGTAAAGTATTGGATAGACATTCACTAAACGATTGGATGGACACTCACTAATTGATTGGATAGACACTCAGTAATTGATTGGATAGACAATCAATAAACGATTGGTTAAACACTCAGTAAACGATTGGATAGACACTCAGTAATCGATTGGATAGACACTCGGTAAACGATTGGATGGACACCTTGCAAACGATTGGATAGAATCTCAGTAAATGATTAGAAAGATACTCAGGAAACGATTGGATAGACACTCAATAAAGGATTGGATAGACACTCAGTAAATGATTGCATAGACACTCAGTAAACGATTGGATAGACACTCAATAAACCATTAGATAAACATTCAGTAAATGATTGGATAGACACTCAGTAAACGATTGGATGGACACTCAGTAAACGATTGGATAGACACTCAGTAAACGGTTGCATGGACACTTAATAAACGATTGGATGGACACTCAGTAAACGACTGGATAGACACTCAGTAAACGATTGGATGGACACTTAGTAAATGAGTGGATAGACAATCTGGAAGCGATTTGATGGACACTCAGTAAACGATTGGATAGACACTCAGTAAACGAATGCATAGACACTCATTAAAAGATTGGATAGACAGTTAGTAAACGATTGGATAGACACACAGTAAAGGATTGGATAGACACTCAGTAAAGTATTGGATACACATTCACTAAACGATTGGATGGACACTCAGTAAAGGATTGGATAGACACTCAGTAAAGCATTGCATAGACATTCAGTAAATGATTGGATAGACACTCAGTAAACGATTGGAGAGACATTCAGTAAGCGATTGGATAGACACTCAGTAGACGATTGGATCGACACTCAGTAAATGATTGGATAGACACTCAATTATCGATTGGATAGACACTCCGTAAATGATAAGAAAGACACTCAGGATGCGATTGGATAGACACACAGTAAACGATTAGATCGACACTTAGGAAATGATTGGATAGACACTCAGTAAACGGATGGTCCGACAATCAGTAAACAATTGGATAGACACTCAGTAAACGTTTGCATGGACACTCAGTAAACAATTGGACAGACACTCAGTAAACAATTGGATGGACACTGAGTAAACTATTGGATAGACAGTCAATTAACGATTGGATAGGCACTCAGTAATCGATTGGATAGACACTGAGTAAACGACTGGATAGACATTCAGCGAATGATAGGATAGAGACTCAGTAAACGATTGGAGAGACACTCAGTAAACGATTGGATAGACATTCAGTAAACGATTGGATCGACACTCATTAATCGATTGCATCGACACTCAGTAAACAATTGGATAGACACTCAGTAAAATATTGGATAGACATTCACTAAACGATTGGATGGACACTCACTAATTGATTCGATAGACACACAGTAATCGATTGGATAGACACTGACTAAACGATTGGATAAACACTCAGTAAACAATTGGATAGACACTCAGTAATCGATTGGATAGATACTCGGTAAACGATTGGATTGACACCCTGCAATCGATTGGATAGACAATCAGTAAATTAGAAACATACTCAGGAAACGATTGGATAGACACTCAGTAAACGATTGGATAAACACTCAGTAAATGATTGGATAGACACTCAGTAAATGATTGGATGGACACTCAGTAAACGATTGGATAGACACTCAGTAAACGAATGCATAGACACTCAGTAAAGGATTGGAGAGACACTCAGTAAAGGATTGGATGGACACTCAGTAAATGATTGGATCGACACTCAGTAAAGTATTGGATAGACAATCTGCGAACGATTGGATCGGCACTCAGTAAACGATTGGATAGACACTCAGTAAATGATTGGATAGACATTCAGTAAACGATTGGATGGACACCCATTAATTGATTGGATAGACACTCATTAAAAGATTGGATAGACAGTTAGTAAACGATTGGATAGACACTCAGTAAAGGATTGGGTAGACACTCAGTAAACGATTGGATAGACACTCAATAAAGTAAGGGATAGACATTCACTAAACGATTGGATGGACGCTCAGTAAAGGATTGGATAGATACTCAGTAAAGCATTGGATAGACATTCAGTAAACGATTGGATAGACACTCAGTAATCGATTGGATAGACACTCAGTATACGATTGGATAGACACTCAGTAAACGATTGGATAGACACTCAGTAAACGATTGGATGGACACTCAATAAACGATTGGATAAACACTCAGTAAACGATTGGATAGACACTCGGTAATCGATTGGATAGACACTCGGTAAACGATTGGATGGACACCCTGCTAACGATTGGATAGACACTCAATTATCGATTGGACAGGCACTCAGTAAATGATTAGAAAGACACTCAGGAAACGATTGGATAGACACACAGTAAATGATTCGATAGACACTTAGGAAACGATTGGATAGACACTCAGTAAACGATTGGATAGACACTCAGTAAACGATTGGATGGACACTCAGTAAAGGATTGGATAGACACTCAGTAAAAGATTGGATAGACATTCAGCAAATGATTGGATGGACACTCAGTAATCGATTGGATAGACACTCAATAAAGGATTGGATAAACACTCAGTAAACGATTGGATAGACACTCAGTAATCGATTGGATAGACACTCAGTAAACGATTGGATAGACACTCAGTAATCGATTGGATAGACACTCAGTAAATGATTAGAAAGACACTCAGGAAGTGATTGGATAGACACACAGTAAATGATTAGATAGACACTTAGGAAACGATTGGATAGACACTCAGTAAATGGATGGACCGACAATCAGTAAACAATTGTATAGACACTCAGTAAACGTTTGGATGGACACTCAGTAAACAATTGGATAGACACTCAGTAAACGATTGGATGGACATTGAGTAAACTATTGGATAGACAGTCAATTAACGATTGGATAGACACTCAGTAATCGATTGGATAGACACTGAGTAAACGATTGGATATACATTCAGCGAATGATAGGATAGAGACTCAGTAAACGATTGGAGAGACACTCAGTAAGCGATTGGACAGACATTCAGTAAACGATTGGATCGACACTCATTAATCGATTGCATCGACACTCAGTATACGATTGGATAGACACTCAGTAAAGTATTGGATAGACATTCACTAAATAATTGGATGGACACTCACTAATTGATTCGATAGACACTCAGTAATTGATTGGATAGACACTGAATAAACGATTGGATAAACACTCAGTAAACAATTGGATAGACACTCAGTAATCGATTGGATAGATACTCGGTAAACGATTGGATGGACAGCCTGTAATCGATTGGATAGACACTCAGTAAATGATTAGAAAGATACTCAGGAAACGATTTGATAGACACTCAGTAAACGATTGGATAAACACTCAGTAAATGATTGGATAGACACTCAGTAAATGATTGGATGGACACTCAGTAAACGATTGGATTGACACTCAGTAAACGGTTGCATGGACACTCAGTAAACGATTGGATAGACACTCAGTAAACAATTGGATGGACACTCAGTAAACGAGTGGATTGACACTCTGTAAGCGATTTGATGGACGCTCAGTAAACGATTGGATAGACACTCAGTAAACGAATGCATAGACACTCAGTAAAGGATTGGAGAGACACTCAGTAAGGATTGGATGGACACTCAGTAAATAATTGGATCGACACTCAGTAAAGGATTGGATAGACACTCAGTAAAGAATTGGATAGACAATCTGCGAACGATTGGATAGGCACTCAGTAAACGATTGGATAGACACTCAGTAAATGATTGGATAGACATTCAGTAAACGATTGGATGGACACCCATTAATTGATTGGATAGACACTCATTAAAAGATTGGATAGACACTTAGTAAAGGATTGGATAGACACTCAGTAAAGGATTGGATAGCCACTCAGTAAATGATTGGATAGACACTCAGTAAAGCATTGGATAGACATTCAGTAAACGATTGGATAGACACTCAGTACATGATTGGATAGACAGTCAGTAAACGATTGGATAGACACTCAGTAAACGATTGGATAGACACTCAGTAAACGATTGGATGGACACTCAATAAACGATTGGACAAACACTCAGTAAACGATTGGATAGACACTCAGTAATCGATTGGATAGACACTCGGTAAACGATTGGATGGACACCCTGCTAACGATTGGATAGACACTCAATTATCGATTGGATAGACACTCAGTAAATGTTTAGAAAGACACTCAGGAAACGATTGGATAGACAGACAGTAAATGATTCGATAGACACTTAGGAAACAATTGGATAGACACTCAGTAAACGATTGGATAGACACTCTGTAAACGATTGGATCGACAATCAGTAAAGGATTGGATAGACACTAAGTAAATGATTGGATAGACACTCAGTAAACGATTGGATAGATACTAAGTAAATGATTGGATAGACACTCAGTAAATGATTGGATAGACACTCACTAAACGATAGGCTAGTCCCTCGGTGATTGCTCACTCCAAGCAATATCCACTTCAAATGAACAATGCTATTGGAGAATCAAAGGCAATTTCCTCCCAATCATTTCCCCTTGTGACAAATACTTGCCAGGATTTAGGTTGAAAAGGTTCCTCTATTCATGACATTGAATAAGCTTCGATTTTACATTTTATTCAATCTACATAGAGCCAGATAGATTCATACTTTTTTCATACCAGAATGGTTGACTTTCCCTGTTCGTGTGTAGTTGTAATATTCACTTTGGGAACTCTTTGTTTCTTGATACATATTTCTTGAACTCTTTCCCTCCTCGGTGTAGTTTTCGTATTAGGGATGTGGTGTACGATGAAATTAGTCTACCCGTAATCTCTTAAGTATTCTGAGAAAATCAATCATTCGCGTAGAAGCATAGAAGATAGGAGCAGGAGTAGGCCATTCGGCCCCTCGAGCCTGCACCGCCATTCAATGAGATCATGGCTGATCATCCAAATTCAGTACCCTGTCCCTGCTTTCTCCCCATATCCCTTGATCCCTTTAGCCTTAAGAAATATATCCAACTCCTTCTTGAATATATTTAATGAATTGGCCTCTTTTGCAGTAGCTGAGTCCAGCCTTGCCCTGAATGGGTTCTAATTCTCGTCCACTTTCTTCTCCTGGCATCATTTCTTCCATTGCCCCTATGCTGGATCACTGACTCAATACCTTCAGTGTGAGCTGACAGACTTATACTTTCACCACACTATTTTTCTCTTGCATCCTTTTCCTGTCTCTGATTTACATTTTCCTTCATTATTAATACCACACAGAGCAATTCGACCCACCTGTTTCAAAGGTTCCACCAACTTCACAAAGTTCCTAACCTCTTTTTGTAAAAACAGGACCATGTCTAATGTAAAACAGCCCAAGCTTCTCTTGGGCCCAGCTGGTCTCCTGAGTAGTTGGAGAACCCATTCAGCCTAGCTAAGAGGCTGAGATTGTTCTTTTAATATTTTGAGGCCTAGAAGTTCGTTGGCCCCCGAAAACGGGCGCGGGGATCGTGATGCACTAGCAACCCGCGCCCATTCGGAGGACTGCAGGCAGCAGGCGAGCTTCATGCTGCCTACTCATTTCCTTGATTTTGGCGCTCAGCCCAGCGCTGAACGTGCTGCTAAGTGGCTGAACACTCAGCAGGGGGCCCAAGTTCGTGCGCGGCTGGCATATTGAAGCTAGCCTACATTAATAAAAGCAATCTGCACCTATGAAAGGGGAGGTGCCTTCTACCTGCAGCATATCATTGAACTGGCTTAGGAAGACAGTGGAAAGGAACTATTAATGATGGCACAACAGGGGAGAGAGCGTGCACCAAGGTTCTCCGATGCAGCACTGGAGGCCTTGGTGCAGGGGGTCAATAGGAGGAGAGAGGTCCTCTTTCCAAAAGGGGCCAGGAGGCCCTCCAGGCAATAGACCAGAGTGCAGTGGGAGCAGAAAGCCACAGTGGTGAATGTCAGCAGTGTAGCCCCGAGGACCTGAACGCAGTGCAGGAAGAACTTTAATGACCTCACACGAGGGGTCAAGGTCAGTGAATTTATCTTCAAATGCCATGTCCCACAAACTGCACAACTAGCCTGACACAATGCTCAATGCACCACACCCCATTACTCACCTACCAACAATCTCTCGCAATCATGACTCATACCTCACATTCACATGCTCCATCTCACCCCCACACACTTAACACTGCTGCAAGCCTCACACCCACATCTCACGCCTCACACCCACAGCCCACTCCTTGCACACATTGCCAGCTATTCAACCATGACAGGCACATCACCCAAACACATTACACCACACTTACTGACACACTTCCCTTTCGCTTCCAGGAAAAGGTGGCGCTTAACTGGCTGCCAGCAGAACTTAACCGACAGGGGACAGGCTCGCCTGCCTCATCTTACCCCCATGGAGGAGATGGCTCTTGCTATTCTTTGGAGGGGCATGGCTGAGCCCGTGGCCAGCGGCGAGGCTGAAAGAGTACCAGACGCCAGGTATCCTCATACGTTATCCTCTTTCTCATAGAAACATAGAAACATAGAAGCTAGGAGCAGGAGTAGGCCATTCAGCCCCTCGAGCCTGCTCCGCCATTCAATGAGATCATGGCTGATCATCCAAATTCAGTACCCTGTCCCTGCCTTCTCTCCATATCCCTTGATCCCTTTAGTTTTAAGAAATATATCTAACTCCTTCTTGAATATATTTAATGAATTGGCCTCTACTGCCTTCTGTGGTAGAGAATTCCACAGGTTCACCACTCTCTGGGTGAAGAAATTCCTCCTCATCTCAGTCCTAAATGGCTTACCCCTTATCCTTAGACTGTGACCCCTGGTTCTGGACTCCCCGGCCATCGGGAACATCCTTCCTGCATCTAGTCTGTCTAGTCCTGTTAGAATTTTATAAGTTTCAATGAGATCCCCTCTCATTCTTCTAAACTCCAGTGAGTATAAGCCCAATCGACCCAATCTCTCCTCATACGCCATTCCTGCCATCCCGGGTATCAGCCTGGTGAATCTTCGCTGCACTCCCTCCATGGCAAGAACATCCTTCCTCAGATAAGGCGACCAAAACTGCACACAATACTCAAGATGTGGTCTCACCAAGGCCCTGTACAACTGCAGCAAGACATCCTTGTTCCTGTACTCTAACCCTTTCGCTACGAAGGCCAACGTACCATTTGCCTTCTTAACCGCCTCCTGCACCTGCATGCTTACCTTCAGCGATTGGTGCACAAGGACACCCAGGTCTCGTTGCACTTCCCCTTCTCCCAATCTATTGCCATTCAGATAATAATCTGCCTTCCTGTTTTTGACACCAAAGTGGATAACCTCGCATTTATCCACATTATATTGCATCTGCCATGCTTCTGCCCAATCACCCAACCTGTCCAAATCATACTGGAGTTTCTCGGCATCCTCCTCACGGCACACACTCCCACCCAGCTTTGTGTCGTCTGCAAACTTGGAGATATTACATCCAATTCCATCGTCCAGATCATTAATATATATTGTGAATAGCTGGGGTCCTAGGACCGATCCCTGCGGTACCCCACTAGTCACCGCCTGCCACTCGGAAAAAGACCCATTTATTCCAACTCTTTGCATTCTGTCTGCCAACCAGTTCTCTATCTCACATCCCACTTCCCCTCATCCCACAATCCCTTCTGATTTACAAGCTGCACATGGTGTAAGCATGCACCTCTTGCTTCCCGCCCCCTACCCTCACCACAACCCTACCCTTGTGCCTTTCTCATTTCGGAGACCCAAGAAATCCAAACTGTCCAGCTCGTGGTTGTACAAGAGGGAGAGGAGAATTATTATGAAGAAGAAACACCGTCACTCGATCTGACAGTCGCAGCCACCATCTCAGAAACTGGCACTGCGTGGAGTTTAGAGGGTGGCTTAGAGGTGAGATCTGCACATGGTGAGTCACCGGGCACAAGTGGTGGGCTGCTGCCAGGGCAGGGGGAAAGGGTAGCACAGGTGTCAGCTGCCCAGAGGGTGAGGTCACACACGAGTTCGGCTCCAGAGGACTCAGATAAGGACTTCAGTGGACCGGCCTACAGAAGAATGCTGATGCGAATGCACAACGAAATGCTTGGTGCATTGGCAGGCCTGCTGGAAAGCCTGAGTGCAATGTCAAGGAGCATGGAGGAGTCCGGCACCAACCTTGCACAGGGCATTGGGCAAAGCTTGGAGCCCATCCTTTTCAGCGTAGAAGGGTGGGCTGATCCATTAGCGCACTTGTGGACCCAACCATCATGCAGCGTCTGATGGCTGATGTCTCAGCTTCTATTGCAGCACAAGCACAAGCCACCCCAGGTCTGAGTGCTGCAATGGAAGCTCAGACTGAAGTCATGCAAGCTCAGACTGCTCCCATGCAGGTTGTGTTTACCAGTGTGGAAAGGGGCTTGCAGGTTGTCACAGCATTCCAGCAATCTGTCCTCCAACAGGTGGCTGGGAATGCTGAGGCGCTGCCCAGGGGAGTGGCAGTGGCTCCATGAAGCACGAACCTGTTGTCCTCTCTCAGGGTGACAGCATTCGTCGTCCCACCACTGCCACTCCACCAGTGCTCTTGCTGCTGCCTGTCAGCCAGCCAGCCCAGACTGCTGCCACCCATGCCTGAGGTGGTGAAGTCTGCAGCCAGGCCTTCTAGGCCCAGAGCTGCTCGAGATCGTCCTCCAAGGCCATCTGCAGTCTCCCCCACTGAAAGTCAGCAGCCTTCTACCAGCTGTGCTGCAGCCACTGGGGTAGCACTTCATAGGAGCACTAGGACACTGAAGACAGCTATTAAGGGAATGCACAAGGGTGATTAGTTGACTTTGTTATGTTATATTCAATGGATTAATGAATAAAGTTCGATTGGGATGTTTCTTTTGTAGTGGCTTTTATTTCAGCATTGTGGCCAAGAGGACATTGTGATTTTCAGTAACAGAGAGAAGGTAAGGTGTGAGACTAATGTTGAATGGGGAATTGGGGTTGCGTTCACTCATACCACAGTTGGATGTGTCGATCATGACAGCCCGGGCAGAAAGAGGCTCTCTGGGTTGTCCCCTCCCTTCCGCTTCCTCCTTTCCGCTGCCTCCTCCTCCTCCTCTTCCTCTTCCTCCTCGTCCGTTTCATCCTCCTCCTGCTCTTCTTCCTCCTCCTCCTCCTCCTCCTCCTCCTCAGCTGGTCGCCATATGCCTGGTGGCAAGGGCTGTGCCCTCATGATGGTGAGGTTGTGGAGCATGCAGCAGACCATGACGAATCTTGAGACGCACTTTTGTGAGTACTGAGGCCTCCTCCAGAGCAGTCCAGGCAGCAGAAGCTTTCTTTAAGGTCCCAATGGTCTGCTCTATCAGATTCCATGTGGCAGCATGGCTCTCATTGTACGCATGCTGCCCACGTGTGATTGGGTTACGAAGCGGAGTCATGAGCCAGATGATCAGCGGATAGCCCTTGTCGCCCAGTAACCACCCTCTGGTTTGTCTTAGTGGCTCAAAGACTGAGGGAACAGCAGACAGGCGCAGAATGTAAGCATCATGGCTGCTGCCAGGATACCGGGCATTCATCATCATGATGTGCTGAGCATGGTCGCACACCAACGGCGCATTTAGCGAGTGATAACCTTTGCGTTGCGGTACATCTCAGCATTTAGAAGCGGCACCCCAAAGCCATGTGCATGCAGTCGATGGCTCCCTGCACCAAGGGAAAGCCCGCTATCGTGGCAAAGCCACGTGCATGCAGTCGATGGCTCCCTGCACCAAGGGGAAGCCCGCTATCGTGGCAAAGCCACGTGCATGCAGTCGATGGCTCCCTGCACCAAGGGGAAGCCCGCTATCGTGGCAAAGCCATGTGCACGCTTCGCCTGCTTCTCTCTGTTCAGAGAGAAGACAATGAAGTCCCCTCTCCTGGCATAAAGAGCGTCTGTTGTGCAGCAGTGGACAGCGAATTGCCAAATGTTACAGATGTCGTCTGCTCCAGCCTGGAACGATCCCGCCACAAAGAAATTCAGGGCCACGCTCACCTTCACAGCCACTGGCAGCGCTGTCCTTGCCCTGGTGTGAGGCTGCAGGTGGCAGAGTTCTGTGAGCACCTCCTTCGTAAAGCGCAGATGCCTCACATACTGCTCCTGGCTCAGGTTGAGGTAAGAGAATTGCTCTTGGAAGACTCTAGGTGGGTAAGGCCTCGTGCTGAGAACCCTTTTCCCATCCTCCTCCTCCCTCTGCGAGCAGCTTGTCCTCTTCTTCGCTTCCTCTGCTCCATCTCCCTGTCGTACTGCAGGCCAAGGGGGATGACACCCATGACTGGGAGCAAGTGGTCTGACCAGAAACCTTAAAGTTAGAACCAAGGCCTTCTCCACTTGCAGCATCACTCCCTGTCAACTCACCGACTTTAAACAACTCTGGAAAACTCCAAACATTTCCACAAACTTACACAGAGCCAATAGAAATTAATCAGCAACTCATCTGAGAGTGTCATAGAGTCATAGAGTCATAACGGCACAGGAGGAGGCCATTCGGCCCATCGAGTTTGCGCCGGCTCTCTGTCGAGCAATCCAGTCAGTCCCATTCCCCCGCTCTATCCTCGTAGCCCTGCAAGTTTATTTCCCTCAAGTGCCTATCCAGTCTCCCCTTGAAAACATTGAGTGTCTCCGCTTCCACCACTTCCGAAGGCAGCAAATTCCAGGTCATCACCACTCGCTGTGTAAAAAAGTTTTTCCTCACATCCCCCTGTATCTCTTGCCCAAAACCTTAAATCTGTGTCCCCTAGTCCTTGTACCATCAACTAGTGGAACAGCCTTTCCCCATCTAGCCTATCCAAACCCGTCATAATCTTGTACACCTCTATCAAATCACCCCTCAACCTCCTTTGCTCTAATGAAAACAAATCCAACTTCTCCAACCTGTCCTTGTAGCCAAAATCCCCCATCCCCGGAACCATTCTGGTAAATCTCCTCTGCACCCTCTCAAGGGCCTTCACATCCTTCCTAAAGTGTGGTGACCAGAACTGGACGCAATACTCCAGTTGTGGCCTAACCAGCACTTTATAAAGGTTCAGCATAACTTCTCTACTTTTGTACTCAATACCTCTATTTATGAAGCCCAAGATCTCATATGTTTTGTTAACCACTCTCTCAATATGTCCTGCCACCTTCAGGGACCTATGCACATTAGCTCCCAGGTCCCTCTGTCCCGGCACACTCTCTAAAACTGTGCCATTAAGTGTTTATTGCCTCTTCCTGTCCCTTCTGCCAAAATGCATCACCTCACACTTCTCTGTATTAAATCCCATCTGCCACTTGTCTGCCCATTCTGCTAGCCTTTCTATGTCCTGTTGCAGTCGATTGATATCATCATCACTGTTTGCCACACCCCCAAGTTTGATGTCATCGGCAAATTTAGTGGTTGATGATCCCTTTAAATATTGCTACTAGGGGGTCCTTGCAGCTGCTGAACGCATGTTCAGCTGTGCGAGGTTAACACAGGGCGTTACTTCCAGCATTGAGGACGAAAATGGCAGCACTGACGTCAAATCAGCGTTGACACTAACGCCCTCACCAAGATGGTGTCCGGCACAGCCCACATCAAAATTGTGCGCGCATGGCTTGGATGCCATTTTTGACCCAAAACGGCACCCGTAGCGCCCAAACAATGGGCGCTACTCAATCGAACTTTTAGCCCATATACTCTTCCCTCAAGTTAGTACTGCTTGGTTTCTGAAGATCATTTCTCTTGCTGGTATTTGGCCATTGTCTAGCAGGGCAAACTACTTGTCCACTATCACAATACAACTCTTACATTTGTGTAGTGCTCCAAATATAAAATAATGTTTCTTAAAGGAGAGCGCTACACACTACGCATGAAATGGAGGAACTTGGGGTAGAGATACTGAAAGCAAAATTGAAGAGTTGGGTTGTTAGGAGGCATTTGAAGGCAAGGAAAGATTAGCTGCTCAATTAACACCTCTTTGGGTTGAAATTGCTCTGTTCAATATTAGTATCAAATACAGTCATGAGTTTGTATGAAATTCCTCCATCCGCTGTCTCTGCAAATACATTAATGCCTTAGTTAAAATATTGGGCAAAGGAATGTATATGAATGTGTTAAATGTTTGTTATTAATAAAGAGAGCAATTTCAACCCACCTGTTTCAAAAGTTCCACCAACTTCACATAGTTTCTACCCTCTGTTTGTACAAGGAAGACCATATCTAATGTAAAACAGCCCAGCTTCTCTTGGGCCCAGATGGGCTGTTTAATAGATGGAGAATCCATTCAGCCTAGCAACAAGGGCGGGATTCCCCATTTACTTTTATTTCCCCCAGTGTCGCTCTCTCTCTCTCTTTTGGAGTCTCCTTCCAGTTCAATTAAACTTCACTTTCTGCTTCCTCGTGCTACTTATTTCTGGCTCTGTGTCTCCCTTTCGCTGTGCTCCTTACTTTTCCTTTATCCTTCAGCCAGGTTGATCTCTTTCCTTTCATTTTCTGGTCTTCGAGCCTTCATTTGTACTGTTTTCTTTTCGCAGCTTTCACTATTTTCCAAAATGTTTCTCTACCTGTTTTCATGCCCCGGATCCTCCTTTTTTCCCCCTTCTCTTTCTCCCTGTTGCCCAAGGTTTCCATGTATGATAGTCAGCACCAGAACTGGCCCAGCGCTGGCATGATTGAAATTTAAACATTCTGCTTTGATCAGCAGCCTCTCCCACAACCTTGGGACATACCTTCATTAGCACTGGGCAGCGGCTGTCACAAACCATATTCTGACACTCCTACCAATCACCCAGGACACCATTAGTGAAGCTATAATATGGAGGGGAATCCCCTCCGTACCAGCCCCATACTTCAGGATCTCCATTCCTTTGCTCACCTGACATGTGAGCAATTCTCCAGAGTAGTGAGGAGAATTCTATCTTTTTTAGGACGTATTTTATGATCCCTGGGATCTCTCCGTAAGGACTGATTAAATGTATTAAAACTGTCTACAGGGGGACTATGATTAGGGCCACATGTTTTTGTATTCAATGAAAAAATGAACGGAATAGCAGAATTTGATCGCCAAAATACCAATAAAAATCTGAGAATGCTATATAGTAAAAAACAGAATTCAACTTATTCAGCCATCGTAAGCCAGGGACCCTGATAATAAGGAGTCATCGGCACTTTGCTATTATATGCTTGACAACTGGTTTCCACGTAAAACAGACATTATCTCACAATGCAATCCCCAAAACACTGGTAAAATTTCCAGTATCCCATGCAATAAGAACAGAATTTGACTTATTTTCAGTCAGCATATTATTTTAAGTCTCATCTGTCTTGGCATTAAATCAAGGCCCCGTCTGTCCTCTCAGTTGGACGTAAAAGATCCTACGGCACTATTTCGAAGAAGAGCAAGGGATTTCTCCCCGGTGTCCTGGCCAATATTTATCTATCAACCAACATCACTAAAACAGATGATCTGGTCATATATCTCATTGCTGTTGTGGGAGCTTGCTGTGCGCAAATTGGCTGCCACGTTTCCTACATTACAACAGTGATTACACTTCAAAAGTGCTTCATTGATTATAAAGCGCTTTGGGACGTCCTGAGTTGTGAAAGGCGCTATAGAAATGCAAATCTATTTTTTTTCTTTCATAAAGCAATGACCTTGACTAAGACCAAACTTGACAGACTTTATAAGAGACAGCTTACTAAAGGGACTGTCGACAATTTATTTGTTTTTTTACAAATGGTCAGTATATGTCTGGTACCAGAACACCTGATTGCAGTATTGGTACAGGGCTGGTATTTGGATCAAACAGTCCATATTAAATGTATAATGTTTTCTTTCACAACATAAATTATTCGATTAAAAAAATGATTCCATATTGAGCCAGATTGAAAAGTTTTTCTAAACTTCCAAAAAAAAAGTATCAAAGACTATTTTGAACAGACATTTATAAAATAGATCTTTTTCCATTAAGCTATCTCCCAATAACTCTCCTCATAATCTCTTGCATGTTTCCTTCTTAAACAAACTGGATGTTGCCAAGCTTTTATTCCTAAATGGAACAAATCTGTCTCTCTCTATTTATTTCAAATCCATCCATTAGAAGCCTCAGTCAGATTTGGAGTGGGAGCAAGGAGAAAAATTTGGCCTCTTTAGACATTTGAGGGGGAGGGGAACACAGGAGAGCATTTCGGAGTCTGAGGGTTAAGGCATGGCATTTGGTAAAGGTTTGATGTTTGATTGCATGGAGCTAGCTATACAGCTGGCTCCAATGTTTGGCCTGGCAATGATTTGAAGGCACTCCGAGAATTTGTCTGCATTCACTTTTGGACATGGATCACTGTACAACCTAGCTCTTGTTGCTGAACACCTGTGGGACCAGCCTTTCTGCACTGCATGCTGCTGGGCAACACTAGACAAAAGAGCCTGCTTTTATTAGCTGTTTATTATACTGTCTTCTTAGTTGATGAAATGCTGACTTTACTTTGAGGAAAACTGACTTAAATATGTTTTGTCACTCGATGGACCAAACAATAAAAGTAGGTACAACTACCAAGCTTAGCCACATGTTGTACAATGTGCTGGAGGTGCTGTGGAAATGGGATTCTTGATTTTTGAAGGATTAAGAGCTAGTGCTGAAACACACAGTCTATATAAAAGATCTCAACATTGTCTCAGTAAGTGCCATGAAGTCACTGTCAGCTGTGAGTCAGAAGGTTGTGGGTTCAACTCCCACTCCAGGAACTTGAGCACATAAATCTAGGCTGACACTCCAGTGCAGTGCTGAGGGAGTGCTGTACTGTCGGAGGTACTGTCTTTCGGATGAGGCGTTAAACCGAGGCCCCGTCTGCTCTCTCAGGTGGACATAAAAATTCCCAAGGCACTATTTCGAAGAAGAGCAGGGGAGTTATCCCTGGTGTCCTGGACAATATATTATCCCTCAATCAACATAACAAAAACAGATTATCTGGTCATTATCACATTTCTGTTTGTGGGATCTTGCTGTGTGCAAATTGGCTGCTGTGTTTCCCACATTACAACAGTGACTACACTCCAAAAGTATTTCATTGGCTGTAAAGTGAGACGTCTGGTGGTCGTGAAAGGCGTTATATAAATGCAAGTCTTTCTTTCTAGTTCAGCAAACTTTATCTGTGAAGATCGAGACAAAAGCATTCAAGTGAAAAACCATCCTAGATCTGTGCAGTTTGTTTTCCTCTGTGTGGTTAATCCTCCCTGCTCCAGTTACTCTAAATCATAAGGTGGAATGAGATGTATGCAATTTTAATGAAAATTGAGATCCCCACTATCCCCGATCTACACATGCACAACCCTCAGGAGATTTGAGGCCCCTAACCCACATTAATACACACACTCACACGAGCACACACACAACCCACAGCTTCTTTTCAGGCCTCGCAGAAAATTGCCCAGTTTAAATCACCACTGCCTTTTACTGCCTGCAAAAGCTGTTGAGCATCTTTGCCTATTCCCAGCTCCCGATTCTACAAATAAATATGCAAAGACAGCAACCATGTTCTAACTGTGCGCTTATAGACAGATGATGAGAAATCTCGCTAAACAGTATGAGTCATTTCAGTCCAACACTGTCATTACTGCTTTGCAATGTATAAGAAAAATGTTGTTACTGAATCTTAATGGGCATCTCAATGGTTTTAATTAATTTAGAACAAGAACATTTGAATACTCAGCGCCATCTGCAGGCATTAGATCGTTGAATATAAAATGGAACATAGCCTGTTAACTGGAGAATCCTTTGCAGCAAGAAACTCATTTTAATAGTTTTAGTGCTGGTTGGGACATCATCAGTCATATTTTCTGCTTTTAGAAACACAGATGTTATTCTAGACTATTTTATGTTAAATTTGTTGCATGTCCCTGTTTCTCAGTGGGAAAATTCTTTGCTCATTTTGTTATTACTGTTAGTGGCAGAAATCTGTCCAACTTGGAAAAAGCAGTGATTATGCTGGGTTCATAGAATTCTACAGAACAGAAATAGGCCATTCGGCCCATCTCCCCTGTCCCAGATATCTGAAGGAGCCGCCCACTTAGTCCCATTCCCCTGCCCTTTCCCCATATCCTTTAAAAAATATATATTTTTCAAATACTTATCCACGTTCCCTTTTAAACGCTATTACCAATTCTGCTTCCACCACTGTTTCTGGTGGAGCATTCCATGTCCTAACGACCCTCTGCGTAAAATATTTCTCCTATCTGCTTCTTCATTCTTTTGGTGATTTTCTTAAATTTATGCCTCCTAGTTACCAATGGAAATTGTCTTTTTCTATTTACCTTATCAAAGCCCCTCACAACTCTATCGCATCTTCTGTTAATCTTCTTTGTTCTAATGAAAAGAGCCCCTGTTTCTGTAGTCTCACCTCAGAACCAAGGGCTTTCATGCCTGGCATCATCTTAGTGAATCTCTTCTGCACCATCTCAATGGCCTTGCTATCTTTCCTAAAGTAAGGTGCCTAAAACTGGACACAATTTTCTAACTGCAGCCTAACCACTGATTTGTATAGGTTTTGTATTACCTCTTTGTTTTTGTACTCTATATCCCTATTTATAAAATCTAAGATCCCACATGCTTCTTTACAGCTTCATTAGCTTGTCCTACTTTTAAAGGCATGTCTATCGGAACCTTTGTGAAAACATCTCATAATTTTGAATACCTCCAACAGATTACAACATCCCCACAAACACACACATATCATGCACAAGTGCTTCATACTTCACATAACAAAAACACAATACCCAAATGGATATAAGGGTGCTTAGGTACTAATTACATCCCATTTGCCCTCTTCAAAGAGCTTGGAGAAGGCAGCGCTGGTCAATTCAAATTTTCAAAACTGAGATCGATAGATTTTTGTTAGGTAAGGGTATCGAGGGATATCAAGCAAAGGCGAGTGAATGGAGTTGAGGTACAGATCAGCCACGATATGATCAAATGGGGCAACAGGCTCGAGGGGCTAAATGGCCTACTCTTCTTCCTGGTTCCTATATTTTTATGTGTCACTGATGCAGCTGAACAGGAGCGTCACAGCATCGAGCATCATCAACAATTAATCAATCAGCAACTCAGATATTGTACACGCACTATGGGCTGGATTTTGATACTGGGGCGGGTTGGGGTCGTGTCATCCACATTTCGTGTTATCCACCCGTCTGCAATTGGATGTGGGAGATTGATGCAATTTTCACTCAATTGGGCAATTGAGTTCCAGCATGTGGGAACCCATGAACCAATTAGTGGTTTCAGTCTGAAAGTCGCCTCTGATGATGTCATCATTGCTGCTGCATTGAAGACTTTCAGACACTGCCTGGCCTTTGCTGTGAGAGGACCTGGATGCAAAATGAGCAGCATCTCAGAGAGAGAGAGAGAGACAGAGAGAGAGAGAGAATTTTTTTTGCAATCAAGTCCTCCCAGGCAGTCTCTGAAGACATTCAATGCAGCAGCATCAGAGGCGACTTTCAGACCTAATACTACTACTACCTTCATCACATCTCCGTTGTAATAGTGGACCTGCAGCTGATAGTCAGCTATCCACTTGTGCTCCCGCCAGGTTTCACTGGCGTGTTTCACATCAGGCGTGCTTCACGTCGGAAAAGGGTTAAACTAGCTAATACGTTTCAAAATGGCATTACAGAGCCAATTTAGGGCTTGTTAAGGGCTTTAATGGCCTCTCCCGCCTCTTGGAAGCGGGACGGAGTCGGGAACCCCGTGACCGATTTTGTCAAAATTGCGTGGAGGCGGAATGGAGTCGGGATCAGGTCCGCCCGCCACTTTTCGCTATTTTAACCACGCCTCCAAACCCGACTCCACGGGTCATTGAAAATCCAGCCCTTTTTGTCCATTAAGTAGTATTGAAGAAGATGCATCATAATAGGGGCACAGATGATGATGGGGAAGCAGAGCAGGTGGCTGCTGAATGAACAGGGGCTGAAGGCAGATGCCTCATATGCTGAATACCTATCTAAAGTTACTTTGGGCTACACAGCTTAATGAGCCTGTTTTTCATCAGAGGGTTTTATAACCCATTAACCATGTTGAATATATTCTTGGCTGCATATCCATTGCACCACAAGAGGTGGACCAACCGCAGTCTGCCATTGTTGAAATCCCTCCATAACCTCACCCCTCCCGATCACTGTAACCTCCTCCAGCTCTACAATCCTGCGAGAACTCTGGCCTCTTGTGCATCCCCACTTCTTTTGCCCCACCACTGGCGCCTGTGCCTTCAACCCTCCCTAATCCTCTTTATCTCTCTCTCTTCCTTTAAGATGTTCCTTTAAACGTACCTCTTTGACCAAGCCTTTAGGCACCTGTCCTAATATCTCCTTCTTTGGCTTGGTGTCAATTTTTGTCTGAATATGCTCCTGTGAAGTGCCTTGGGATGTTTTGCTATGCTTTATGTGCTATATAAATGCAAGTTGTTGTTGAGCAGGGAGCAGGACAAGCAGTTACACAAATATAAGATAACGAAGTGGAAACACCTTTGATAATTGCAATCACGGATGCTATGTTTTGTGGTCCAAACTCAAGAAGTAGCGAAGGCCAGCGTAGCTCACTTAAAAAATTGCTCTCGAGCAACCTTCAGGCAGGGATTCAGAGATTTTGTTGAGGCTCAGTGTTCTCTATTCAGATCATTGGGCCTCATGAGGAGATAGCCTCCGGCTGTGGCAGGCATGCAGAAGTCTAAAAATTATGTAGTGGCAGTTCTGGCCCACCATGTCACCCTGAGCAAGTGGCTATAGCCATCTTCTCACAAAGCAATGAACCCCTAGTCTCTACGACATAGGGACTGCTGCAACTGTATCCAAGATAGTTGAGCCAGAACTTCACCAGGCAGTGAGGTGCAGGTAGTTGCGTCTGGTATGGTAGCTCCTCTTCCTGCGGTAGTTGGTTCGGTGAGGGGTACACCTTCCATGTCCTCTCTGCTCGCAAGCTGCTGTCCTCTCTCAGTGGCTGCTTAAGGATGAAAACTCCACTGTACTTCTGTTAGTGCTTCATAGAAACTTTGACATCTTGTCCTTTCTTCCTAAAACTAAGTCAAAGGTGTGACTGGAAAAAATAAACTCCGTTCATGAGTTCAAAGTGCATGAGTTTCTCTTGATTGCTCTTTAATAAGGGCTTAACAGTCCTCAACCAGCAATGTTTTTTTTTACCTTTTTGGTGAGTTAACTTTCACAAATATTTTAATGAGGAGAAAATAATAGCAGAAAACTCAGTTAAAATATTTTGCTCACCTATTCACTTGCATCTACTTTTTTGTTAAATTTGATTCAGAAGAAAATATAGCCCTAAATGGTCAAAAGTCGGTTAAGTAACGCCTCGATTTTAAAATTCTCATCCTTGTTTTCAGATATCTACATGGCCTCGCCCGTCCCTATCTCTGTAATCTCCTGCAGCCCCACAATCCCCCGAGATATCTGCACTCCTCAAATTCTGCCCTCTTGAGCATCCCTGATTATAATTGACATCGATGGCTGCCCAGGCCATAAGCTCTGGAATTCCCTCCCTAAACCTCTCTGCCTCTTTACCTCTCATTCCTCCTTTAAGATGCTCCTTAAAACACTACCCATCTGCCCTAATTTATCCTTATGTGGCTTGGTGTCAAATTTTTGTCTTATAATACTCCTGTGCAGCGCCTTGGGATGTTTTACTACGTTAAAGGTGCTATATAAATACAAGTTGTTGTTGTTGTATGGTTGCCACCAACCTTAATTTAAAAATAATTAGTTGATGTCCCATGGCATTGCAGATGGGAGTCAAGGCCGAGTGTAGTCTTCAGGTGACCTGGGTTTGGGAGGGGGGGGATTATTAGAGCAGGGCTCACATACGTTATTCAGTCCCCATTTTAAAGTCACACACTGTGTCCTTGTTTTTATATAATACTTTGATTCTATGTTATTTATATTTTAATCGCAACACTTACAGGAGTTTGGGAAGCAGAGATGGTTGGAGCACGGGAGTTTCTCTGCTGCAAAGGCTGAGGAGTGGGAAGATGCAAAAATTGAGGCACTACACTGCCACCACTGCTGGGAGAGTGTAATTACAATTGACATCGACAGTTTCCATTGTAAATGTGGACAAAGGAATTCATAATGGAAAAAGTTGACACAAACATGTGACAAAAAGATGTGAACAGGAAGTAAGGTTTTGTAGAGAGTTATAGATATGGACCAATTTTTTGTATCCTGTTCCTGGAGCTATTGGGTCATCTGGGTACAGTGAATACAGGAAAACCAGGTGGGAAGGGGCACACACCCATAACAGAGCCTGCCAGATTCCCATCCATTAAATTTAAGTGGACAGAAAATTGGACGGCCTCCCTTACCGGCATCTGCTCCTCCCGACCTTATTTTCTTACATTTCTTGCGCCCAAGTGATCCAGTAGCCCCGGGTTCCGGAACAGGAAAATCTGTCACATTACGTGCCTCTAGGTAACCTGGTGGCACCTTAGGTCCATTTTTCTGGATGCGTACTCCCTGCGCGGAGTCTCACCCACCGGGAGCACACATCAGGAAATCGCCGGCATAAGCCCCACAATTTTGATTCACTAAGTATTATGTTATAAGAAGGATATAAAGGCACTGGAGAGGGTGCAAAAAAGATTTACAAGGACAATACCAGAACTGCGAGGGTATACCTATCAGGAAAGGATGATTAGGCTGAGTCTCTTTTCTCTTGAAAAGAGAAGGCTGAGGAGTGACCTAACAGAGGTCTTTAAAATCATGAAAGGTTTTGATAGAGTAGACACAGAGAGAGTGTTTCCACTTGTGGGGAAGAGCAAAACTAGAGGCCATCAATATAAGATAGTCACCAAGAAATCCAATAAGGAATTCAGAAAAATCTTCTTTACCCAGAGAGTGGTGAGAATGTGGAACGTGCTACCACAAGGAGTAGTTGAGGCATAAAGTATAGATGCATTTACGGGGAAGCTAGATAAGCACATGAGGGAGAAGGGAATTGAGGGTTTTGCTAATAGAGTTAGATAAGAAAGAATGGGAGAAGGCTCAAGTGGAGCATAAATGCCGGCATGGACTGGATGGGCCGAATGGCCTGTTTCTGTGCTGTATATCCTATGTAATTCTATGTAATGGAGGGAGAATCATGGTGATCTTGACGTGATTTCCTGGTGTTACCTGGCGAGGCTCCAAGCTTGCAGCACACAGTCAGAAAATTATTCCCATTTGTGTTATTTATTAGGGGTTATGTAGCCAACTAGGCTTCAAACACAAACCAATCAGGACTGAGCTCTGTAAAACACATCTTGCTAAAAGTAGGCTTCAGGATCAAAAGCTTGTTGCTGGCTCCAAGTTCAAAGGAGATTGGGGGGAAAAACTTTAGAATAAACCAGTCCACATCGAATAAGTGAGCTGTCAATTTGATGACCCCAAAAACGATGGATGCTTTAGAGTTTCTGAGGAATTATGCTAAATGTTTTGCTGTAACATATAATGCCTCTCCCTTGCTGTATCACTGCCCTGGTTACCAACTGGTATTGGCAGCTTTTGCTTTCTGACTGTCAGTTTATATACAACTACAGTTGTCCGTGTTGTAGACTCTTTCAAGTCAAATCAGAAGGACAAAATGGAGGAGCAACTGAATGTAATGAGCCCTTCTAGTGCATTAATGACCTAAATAAAGAAGCCATGTTATAAGGGGCCCTTCTTTACATTTTTTGTGGCAGTTATATGAATAGACAGGAAGTACTGAGTATAAATTTTAAACTTTAATTTTTAGTATTCCCAAAATCATATGTCCTTTTTAAAATTGGTTGATAAATACAAAAGTTCTATTTTGTATTTATCAACCGACTGAATATAAATGTCTTAATTGCAGCCTAAGGGTTTACGCTATAAGAGCCATTAAATGCTTAATCTCAACATTTTCTAGCAGCAATAGGATCCATGTTCATGGAATCATACAGCACAGAAGGCGGCCATTCGGCCCATCGTGCCTGTGCTGGCTCTTTGAAAGAGCTATCCAATTAGTCCCACTCCCCCACTCTTTCCCCATAACCCTGCAAATTTTTCCTCTTCAAGTATATATCCAGTTCCCTTTTGAAAGTTACTATTAATTTGCTTCCACCACCATTTCAGGCAGTGCATTCCAGATCATAACAACTCGCTGCGTGAAAAAAATTCTTCTCATCTCCCCTCTGGTTCTTTTGCCAGTTACCTTAAATCTGTGTCCTCTGGTTACCGACCCTCCTACCAGTGAAACAATTTCTCCTTATTTACTCCATCAGAATCCTTCATAATTATGAACACCTCTATTAAGTCTCCCTTTAACCTTCTCTGCTCTAAGGAGAACAAGCCCAGCTTGTCCAGTCTCTGCACATAACTGAAGTTCAGCAACTTTATAAATCACGATTTAAAAAAGTAATAACACAAGTTAATATGGTGTGACAGTAGATGCCTGATGGGATAGCGTAACCATTCAGAATCCTGATTCCAAAATGGTGGCTGTGGAAATGTTAAGGGGTGCGAGGAAGTCAGGAAAATAGCTATTTTTAAAATAGCTCCAGTAAGTTGAAAAAAACACATGCACATATTGTTCAGTTGGGATCTGAAGATCAAATAATTACAGTTTTACTCATTTTAATTATGATACAGCAATTGTTATTCATGTCTGCATTTAATTGCATTTCTACAACTATTAATCAATCTGTTACAGAGACAGTAAAGGACAAATAGACAGACGGGAGCATTATACTAATGAGTGTGCTCAGATCTTACTAAAATAGATGAATTTCAATCATCTAGTAATATGATAGGTAGAGCAGTGAATTTCGAGAGCTGAGCTCCCCGCACGCTATCTAAATCTGTCCAGCAAAATTATCAATAAGTATAAACTGCATTTTATTTCCTGAAGTCCTCCAAGCACAGATGTTTTACCGAAGCTTCTTATTGTCTGGTAACGCAAGCTAATATACTCTCAGCCACAGTTATGTATTTTTAAGTTCTTGACATGTTTACCTCATCAAGAATGGTGTCCACAAGCAAAATAAGAACCGAGAGGAGCCGTCGCCGCAGCTGTACCTCATCGAAATGGCGGTGGCACTCGGGCTACTGTGCAAATAATGGGAAGAAATGCAAGCGTCCGCAGAATCATGCTGAAGGCCTGTATAACTTCCGGGGGTGGGGGTGGCGGGGGGAATCCA
Organism: Squalus acanthias; assembly: GCA_030390025.1. NCBI lineage: Eukaryota > Metazoa > Chordata > Chondrichthyes > Squaliformes > Squalidae > Squalus > Squalus acanthias. The sequence goes on along the minus strand of CM059425.1, from coordinate 80,390,220 downwards.
GCACTTCAGGCCTCTAAGCTCCTCTAAATCCCCAAGTGCAAAGAGCTCCCAGTGTGGAAAAAAAAGGACAAAATTATTGAAAGGCCAAAGTCTCCAAGCTAGAAGAAGAGAATGAAATATCTTAGCATCAGAGAGCACAGAAGGAGGCCATTCGGCCCATCGCGTCACTGCCGACTCTTTGAAAGAGCTATCCAATTAGTCCCACTCCCCTGCCCTTTCCCCATAGCCCTGCAATTTTTTTCCTTTTCAGGTATATATCCAATTCCCTTTTGAAAGTTACTATTGAATCTGCTTCCACCCCCCTTTCAGGCAGTGCATTCCAAATCATAACAACTCGCTGCGTAACAAAAAATTCTCCTCATCTCCCCTCTGGTTCTTTTGCCAATTATCTTAAATCTGTGTCCTACAGTTACCGGCCGTCCTACCAGTGGAAACAGTTTCTCCTTATTCTACTCTATGAAGTTAGAGTAGGAGATAGTACTCTGGCCGAGAAATTCAATGGCTCCGCGCTTGTTTTCCAGGCGCAAAACAGGGGCCTAAGCATTCAATACGCACTGAAAGTGCACCGCCCGCCATATTGGTAAAGGCAAAAAAAGAGTCCCCATTGCACATAGGGGGCCTAACGCCTGTTTGAGGCGTCCTTTGCAATATTGGGCTGCCCTGAATGCAGCGGGTGCCCACTCAAGCCTTCATGATTTTGAACACCTCTATTAAATCTCGCCTTAACCTTGTCTGCTCCAAGGAGAACAATCCCAGTTTCTCCAGTCTCTAGAATAAAATATTGGCTGAGCAGATGAGTCTTCAGGGGAAAGTGGAAAATCTGGGAAATAGGTTAGGCCGTACATCGTTTTATTTTGTTATTTCATTGAGAAACCTTTATGAAGAGCCAAGGCTTGTAGAACTGGGCAGGCACCCAGCAAAATGGAAAAAAAGTAGAAAAATTAGATCATGAAAAAGGTGACATCATGGTTGGATTTTCAAATCCTGTAAATCATAGGAAGAAGGCTAGCCTGAGGGAGATTCTTAATTCCACATTTTAATGCTGGAAAGGATTAGTTAAAGTAGGAGATAGTATACTGGCCGAGAAATTCAATGGCTCCGAGCTTGTTTTCCAGGTGCAAAACGGGCGCCTAAGCATCCAATACGGCAGGCGGGGTGCGTGGGCTCAATACGCACTGAAATTGCACCTCCCGCCATATTGGTAAAGGCAGAAAAAGAGTCCATTGCCGAAGCACATAGGGGGCCGAGCACCTGTTTGAGGCGTCCTTTACGATATTGGGCTGCCCTGAATGCCCACTCAGCCCCCTCCCGATTGCCTCCCCGTTCTCCAGATCACCCCCTCCCTCCCGATCACTCCCACCTGGGGAATGGTGCCTGGGGGAAAGATGGAGTCTGGGGAATGGGGGCTCAGGGGAAGGAGATGGAGACTGGGGAATGGGGACTCGGGGGAAGGAGATGGAGACTGGGGAATGGGGGCTCGGGGGAAGGAGATGGAGACTGGGGAATGGGGACTCGGGGGAAGGAGATGGAGACTGGGGAATGGGGGGTTCAGTGGAGAGAGATGGAGACTGAGGAATGGGGGCTCAGGGGAAGGAGATGGAGACTGGGGAATGGGGGCTCAGGGGAGAGATAGAGTCTGGGGAATGGGGGCTCAGGAGAGAGATAGAGTCTGGGGAATGGGGAATCAGGGGAGAGATAGAGTCTGGGGAATGGGGGCTCAGGGGAGAGATAGAGTCTGGGGAATGGGGAATCAGGGGAGAGAGATGGAGACTGGGGAATGGGGGCTCGGGAAGAGATGGAGACTGGGGAATGGGGGCTCAGGGGAGAGATAGAGTCTGGGGAATGGGGGCTCAGGGGAGAGATAGAGTCTGGGGAATGGGGAATCGGGGAGAGAGATGGAGACTGGGGAATGGGGGCTCGGGAAGAGATGGAGACTGGGGAATTGGGGGCTCAGGGGAGAGATAGAGTCTGGGGAATGGGGGCTCAGGGGAGAGATAGAGTCTGGGGAATGGGGGCTCAGGGGAGAGATAGAGTCTGGGGAATGGGGAATCAGGGGAGAGAGATGGGGAATGGGGGCTCGGGGAGAGAGATGGAGACTGGGAAATGGGGATCGGGGGAGAGATGGAGACTGGGGAATGGGGATCGGGGAGAGAGATGGAGACTGGGAAATGGGGATCGGGGGAGAGATGGAGACTGGGGAATGGGGATCGGGGGAGAGATACGGAGACTGGGAAATGGGGGATCGGGAAGAGAGAGATAGAGACAGGGGAATGGGGGATCGGGAAGAGAGAGATAGAGACTGGGGAATGGGAGATCGGAGGGGAGAGATCGAGACTGGGAAATGGAGGCTTGGGGGAGAGAGATGAAGACTGGGGAATGGGGGCTCAGGGGAGAGATAGAGACTGGGGAATGGGGAATCAGGGGAGAGAGATGGAGACTGGGGAATGGGGGCTCGGGGAGGGATGGAGACTGGGGAATGGGAGCTCGGGGGAGAGAGATGGAGACTGGGGAATGGGGAATCAGGGGAGAGAGATGGAGACTGGGGAATGGGGGCTCGGGGAGAGATGGAGACTGGGGAATGGGAGCTCGGGGGAGAGAGATGGAGACTGGGGAATGGGGGCTCGGGAGAGATGGAGACTGGGGAATGGGGGCTCAGGGGAGAGAGATGGAGACTGGGGAATGGGGGCTCGGTAAGAGAGATGTAGACTGGGGAATGGGGATCGGGGGAGAGATACAGAGACTGGGAAATGGGGGATCGGGAAGAGAGAGATAGAGACAGGGGAATGGGGCATCGGGAAGAGAGAGATAGAGACAGGGGAATGGGGACTCGGGGGGAGAGATGGGGAATGGGGGATTGGGGGAGAGATGGGGAATGGGGGATCGGGGTGGGAGAGATGGGGAATGGGGATTGGGGGAGAGATGGAGGCTTGGGAATGGGGGATCGGGGGAGAGAGATGGGGAATGGGGAATGGGGAATCGGGGGAGAGAGATGGAGACTGGGGAATGGGGGCTCAGAGAGAGAGAGGGAGACTAGGGAATGGGGGATCGAGGGGGGAGAGATGGGGAATGGGGGATTAGTCAATGGGAGGTTGTGGGAGAGAAGGGGACTGAGGTCAAGGGGATTAGTGCTCAACCAGGAGGAGAATGGGTTGGGGGTGAGTGTGGGGACCAGCATCTACTGCAGAGCTGGGAGCAGCAGTAGCAAGTGGTGAGTGGGAGCAGCACTGAGAGAGGAGCAGCCAGTAAAGGGGTGAGTGAAACCTGGGGACCTTACTGTGGGTAAATAGTGAAAGATTGTTTCCACTTTTGGACAAATGGAGAACTAGGGAACGGAAACCAAGGATTCTCACTGGAAGAAACAAGAGGGAAGGGAGGAGGAAGGTTCTTGAACTGAGGGCTATTAGACTGTGGGATCCTCACCGCATATGACTACTGGTGTAGAGACCAAAACTTAATTTAAAGGGAACGGGATTTATATTTGAAAAGGAGGAATATAAAAGGATCTGGGCGGTGGTTGCAAGAGAACGTGATAGCACCGGTGGCCGAATGGCCTCCTCCTGTCCTGCAATTTCTATAATTCTATGAAAACTCTCCTTTAATAAGACTGAGCCCAGGGAGTGGTTTAGGAATGTTGGTGCTGAGCTGAGTTGAGGACGATGCACCCTATGCGAAGTGCCCCAAACACCGAGCCCGCTGCCCTTTGTGCGATCTCTCGGTTTGGTTCAGGTCGGTCTGTGCCAGTCGGTTTTGACGTGTGAAGTCCAAGTACAGATCAACTCTGACTGAGGTTCCCAGTTGTCACCTTCAAATGGAACCAGAGTTCCAGGAGATAGGGAGAGAGATGGGGCCTGTTAAAAGTGACGACTGGGAAGATTGACCGCGACTTGTGCAGTGCAGGGGATTTCTGGCTGTGGTTTCAGGGTAAATATCAGCGGGTTATATGATTACTACTAGTTACAGGTAGGATATCGGGGCATTACACCTATTACTACCAGTTAATATGTAGACTATCAGTGAGTTATTGTATTACTGTTGGTTATGAGGAGAACCTAAGTGTTACCAATATTACTATTAACCATCAGTGCAATTTCAAGAGTTACTGTTAGTTACTGGTGGAATCAAAGTTCCTCCCACCTCTGGTTTGCCCTCTGCAAATCACTCCTCTACCTTTGGTTTCCCCTCTTCCCCTCCCTCGGTCTCCCCTCTTCCCCTCCCTCGGTTTTCCCTCCCTCGGTCTCCCCTCTTCCCCTCCCTCGGTCTCCCCTCTTCCCCTCCCTCGGTTTTCCCTCCCTCGGTCTCCCCTCTTCCCCTCCCTCGGTTTCCCCTCCCTCGGTCTCCCCTCTTCCCCTCCCTTGGTTTCCCCTCTTCCCCTCCATCGGTTTCCTCTCCCTCGGTCTCCCCTCTTCCCCTCCCTCAGTTTCCCCTCTTCCCCTCCCTCGGTTTCCCCTCCCTCGGTCTCCCCTCTTCCCCTCCCTCGGTTTCCCCTCCCTCGGTCTCACTTGTTCCCCTCCCTCGGTTTCCCCTCTTCCCCTCCCTCGGTCTCCCCTCTTCCCCTCCCTCGGTTTCCCCTCTTCCCCTCCCTCGGTTTCCCCTCTTCCCCTCCCTCGGTCTCCCCTCTTCCCCTCCCTCAGTTTCCCCTCCCTCGGTTTCCCCTCTTCCCCTCCCGCGGTTTCCACTCCCTCAGTTTCCCCTCCCTCAGTTTTCCCTCCCTCGGTTTCCCCTCCCTCAGTTTCCCCTCCCTCAGTTTCCCCTCTTCCCCTCCCTCGGTTTCCCCTCCCTCGGTCTCCCCTCTTCCCCTCCCTCGGTTTCCTCTCTTCCCCTCCCTCAGTTTCCCCTCCCTCAGTTTCCCCTCCCTCAGTTTCCCCTCCCTCGGTTTCCCCTCCCTCGGTTTCCCCTCTTCCCCTCCTTCGGTTTCCCCTCCCTCAGTTTCCCCTCCCTCAGTTTCCCCTCCCTCAGTTTTCCCTCCCTCGGTTTTCCCTCCCTCGGTTTCCCCTCCCTCGGTTTCCCCTCCCTCGGTTTCCCCTCTTCCCCTCCCGCGGTTTCCACTCCCTCAGTTTCCCCTCCCTCAGTTTCCCCTCCCTCGGTTTTCCCTCCCTCGGTTTCCCCTCCCTCGGTTTCCCCTCCCTCGGTTTCCCCTCCCTCGGTTTCCCCTCTTCCCCTCCTTCAGTTTCCCCTCCCTCAGTTTCCCCTCCCTCAGTTTCCCCTCCCTCAGTTTCCCCTCCCTCGGTTTCCCCTCCCTCGGTTTTCCCTCCCTCGGTTTCCCCTCCCTCAGTTTTCCCTCCCTCAGTTTTCCCTCCCTCAGTTTTCCCTCCCTCGGTTTCCCCTCTTCCCCTCCTTCGGTTTCCCCTCCCTCAGTTTTCCCTCCCTCAGTTTTCCCTCCCTCAGTTTTCCCTCCCTCGGTTTCCCCTCCCTCGGTTTCCCCTCCCTCGGTTTCCCCTCCCTCGGTTTTCCCTCCCTCGGTTTCCCCTCCCTCGGTTTTCCCTCCCTCAGTTTTCCCTCCCTCGGTTTTCCCTCCCTCGGTTTCCCCTCCCTCGGTTTTCCCTCCCTCGGTTTCCCCTCCCTCGGTTTTCCCTCCCTCGGTTTCCCCTCCCTCAGTTTTCCCTCCCTCGGTTTTCCCTCCCTCGGTTTCCCCTCCCTCAGTTTCCCCTCCCTCGGTTTCCCCTCCCTCGGTTTCCCCTCCCTCGGTTTCCCCTCTTCCCCTCCCTCGGTTTTCCCTCCCTCGGTTTCCCCTCCCTCGGTTTCCCCTCCCTCGGTTTTCCCTCCCTCGGTTTTCCCTCCCTCGGTTTCCCCTCCCTCGGTTTCCCCTCTTCCCCTCCCTCGGTTTTCCCTCCCTCGGTTTCCCCTCCCTCGGTTTTCCCTCCCTCGGTTTCCCCTCCCGTGCTTTCCCCTCCCTCGGTTTCCCCTCCCTCGGTTTTCCCTCCCTCGGTTTCCCCTTCATCGGTTTCCCCTCCCTCGGTTTCCCCTCCCGTGCTTTCCTCTCTTCCTCTGCCAGGTTAGCTTCCTGATTCTTGGAACTTTTCGCACATCAGCTGCTGGAGCAAAACTACGAGCAAAAATATTCAACGACAGCAGCCCCAACCGTTACAAGGTAAATGCAATAATATTTGTAGAAGTCATATGATCAGGTGTCCCGGGAATCAGACGTCATGTGATCAGGCATCACATGGTCAGATATGATGTGGTCAGAACATCACGTGATCAAACCTCCAGGAATGCCTCCGACCAGAGTTGGCAACCCTACCCGAAAGTGAAATTGAAACACCAATTGAGTTCACCATCATGCGTCTGTGGAGCTCCTAATCAGACCCTGGAGCACATCATTGAGCACTGCCCTCAGAGGAAATTCGTAGGCAGCCTACAAGATATCCACGCTGTTACACCGGAAGCTTTGGCCTGGATATCCAACTTAGATATTGACATTTGATTTGCTTTGCTACTACCATACGAAAGAAGACGTTTGCCAGTCTGATGTAAATGAGGGTAGGCCCGAGGCCCAATATCGGGTGGGCCTCGGGCCTACCCATTCTGGCACAAGGATCGTTCCTTGCTGCAGCAAACCGATTTATTGAACTTCATTGTGTTCTTTTCTGTCTGGTTTTCTCCCCTGCTGAAGGTGCCGACTCCTGCTGGTGTATGAGCCCACTGGGGTCAGCAGTCCTCTGGCACATCACATCACGAGCCAATCTTCATGTGCCAGGAGCACTGAAGCAGTAAATCTCTCCCTAAATGTTTGAATTTATTGATGATTTTCCCCAGTCATGGCTTCCCCACACAAGCTAGTAACAGCACCTCAATCAAAAGCTTGCTGGCAGCACAGCTGCTGCATGTTATCTATCCCTCTAGAAGCCAAACGTGGTTACTATGGAAACGTGTCTTCCCAGCCTTTTAGCCAACATTTTTCTCGGGACCTTCTGACTGCGTTAATAGTCGGCCCTTGCCCTGAGCAAATTACTTCCATACGATATTTCTGGGCACTTTCCTGTACCTTTGACACTAGAAAGCGACAGCTTTTGACTGCACACTATGGGCTGATTCCACAGTGGAGAGTGGAGCAAACAGGCACCACAGGTGCACAGTCCATCCATTTCTTATAATGAATAGACTTCGGGAAGACATAAACAGGCTGGTGAAATGGGCAGACATGTGGCAGATGAAATTTAACGCAGAAAAGTGTGAAGTGATACATTTTGGTAGAAAGAATGAGGAGAGGACATATAAACTAAATGGTACAATCCTGAAGAGGGTGCATGAACAGAGAGACCTGGGGGTATATGTGCACAAATCGTTGACGGTGGCAGGGCAGGTTGAAAAAGCAGTTAAAAAGGCTTACGGGATCCTGGGCTTCATGAATAGAGGTATAGAGTACAAAAGTGTGGAAATTATGATACATACGAAAATACGAATTAGGAGCAGGAGTAGGCCACTCGGCCCTTCAAGCCTGCTCCGCCATTCAGTAAGATCATGGCTGATCCGATTACTCCACATTCCCGCCTACCCCCGATAACTTTTCGCCCCCTTGCTTACCAAGAATCTATCTGCCTCTGCCTTAAAAATATTCAAAGACTCTGCTTTCACCGCCCTCTGAGGAAGAGAGTTCCAAAGACTCACGACCCTCTGTGAGAAAAAATGTCTCCTCATCTCTCTCTTAAATGGGTGACCCCTTATTTTTAAACAGTGACCCCTAGTTCTAGATTCTCCCACAAGAGGAAACATCCTCTCCAAATCCACCCTGTCCAGACCCCTCAGGATCTTATATGTTTCAATCAAGTCACCTCTTACTCTTCTAAACTCCAGCGGATACAAGCCTAGCCTGTCCAACCTTTCCTCATAAGACAACCCGCCCATTCCATGTATTAGTCCAGTAAACCTTCTCTGAACTGCTTCCAACGCATTTACATCCTTCCTTAAATAAGGAGACCAATACTGTACACAGTACTCCAGATGTGGTCTCGCCAATGCCCTGTATAACTGAAACATAACCTCCCTACTTTTGTATTCAATTCCCCTCGCAATAAACGATAACATTCTATTAACTTTCCTAATTACTTGCTGTACCTGTATAGTAACCTTTTGCGATTCATGCACTAGGACACCCAGATCCCTCTGCATCTCAGAGCTCTGCAATCTCTCACCATTTAGATAATATGCTTCTTTTTTATTCTTCCTGCCAAAATGGACAACTTCACATTTTCCCACATTATACTCCATTTGCCAGATCTTTGCCCACTCACTTAACCTATCTATATCCCTTTGTAGCCTCTTTATGTCCTCTTCACAATTTACTTTCCTACCTATCTTTGTGTCATCAGCAAATTTAGCAACCATACCTTCGGTCCCTTCATCCAATTCATTTATATAAATTGTAAAAAGTTGAGGCCCCAGCACTAATCCCTGTGGCACACCACTCGTTACATCGTGCCAATCAGAAAATGACCCATTTATGCCTACTCTCTGTTTCCTGTTAGCTAGCCAATCTTCTATCCATGCCAATATGTTATCCCCTACACCATGAGCTTTTATTTTCCGCAATAACCTTTGATGTCGCACCTTATCAAATGCCTTCTGGAAATCTAAGTACAGTAGATCCACCAGTTCCCCTTTATCCACAGCACATGTTACTTCCTCAAAGAACTCCAATAAATTGGTTAAATATGCTTTCCCTTGCACAAAACCATGTTGACTCTGCCTGATTACTTTGAACCTTTCTATAACGTCTTTAATAATAACTTCTAACATTTTCCCTATGACAGATGTTAAGCTAACTGGCCTGTAGTTTCCTGCTTTCTGTCTTCCTCCCTTTTTGAATAAAGGAGTTACATTCGCTATTTTCCAATCTAATGGAACCTTCCCGAATCTAGGGAATTTTGGAAAATTAAAACCAACGTATCAACTATCTCACTAGCCACTTCTTTTAAGACCCTAGGATGAAGTCCATCAGGACCCGGGGACTTGTCAGCCCGCAGCTCCAACAATTTGCTCAGTACCACTTCCCTGGTGATCATAATTTTCTTGAGTTCCTCCCTCCCTTCCATTTCCTGATTTACAGCTATTTCTGGGATGTTACTTGTATCCTCTATAGTGAAGACTGATGCAAAATACCTGTTCAATTCAACTGCCATCCCCTTATTTTCCATTATTAATTCCCCAGACTCACTTTCTACAGGACCAACGCTCACTTTGTTAACTCTTTTCTTTTTTAAATATCTATAGAAACTCTTACTATCTGTTTTTATATTTCTAGCTAGCTTCCTCTCATACTCTAATTTTTCTCTCCTTATTAATCTTTTAGTCATTCTTTGCTGTTTTTTATATTCTGTCCAATCTTCTGACCTGCCACCCATCTTTGCGCAATTATATGCTTTATCTTTAAGTTTAATACTATCTTTAACCTTTATAGTTAACCACGGATGGTGGGTCCTCCCCTTGGAATTTTTCTTTCTTGTTGGAATGTATATATTCTGTGTATTTTGAAATATCCCCTTAAATGTCTGCCACTGCAACTCTATTGACCTATCCTTTAACCTAATTTGCCAGTTCACTTTAGCTAGCTCTGCTTTCATGCCCTCATAATTGCCCTTATTTAAGTTTAAAATACTAGTCTTGGACCCACTCTTCTCTCTCTCAAACTGAATATAAAATTCAATCATATTATGATCGCTGCTACCTAGGGGTGCCTTCACTATGAGGTCATTAATTAATCCTATCTCATTGCACAATACCAGGCCCAGTATAGCCTGCTCTCTGGTTGGCTCCAGAACGTGCTGTTGTAAGAAACTATCCCGAAAACATTCCATGAACTCCTCATCTATGCTACCTTTGCCCATCTGACTTTTCCAGTCTATATGCAGAATAAAATCCCCCATGATTATTGCCGTACCCTTCTGACAAGCTCCCATTATTTCTTCCTTTATACTCCATCCTACCATGTGGTTACTGTTAGGGGGCCTGTACACCACTCCCACAAGTGACTTCTTGCCTTTATTATTTCTCATCTCTACCCAAACCGCTTCTACATCCTGGTTTCCTGAACTTAGGTCATCCCTCTCTATTGTGCTAATACCATCATTAATTAACAGAGCCACCCCTCCACCTTTTCCCACCTTCCTGTCCTTCCTAAATGTCATGTACCCTTCAATATTCAGGTCCCAAGCTATGTCATGATGAACCTGTATAAAACACTGGTTCGGCCCCAACTGGAGTACTGTGTCCAATTCTGGGCACCACACTTCAGGAAGGATGTGAAGATCTTAGAGAGGGTGCAGAAAAGATTTACACGAATGATTCCAGGAATTAGGGACTTCAGTTACGTTGATAGACTGGAGAAGCTGGGGTTGTTCTCCTTGGAGCAGAGAGGATTGAGAGGAAATTTGATAAAGGTGTTCAAAATCATGAGGGGTCTGGACAGAGTAGATAGAGGGAAACTGTTCCCATTGGCAGAAGGGTCGAGAACCAGAGGACACAGATTTAAGGTGGTTGGCAAAAGAACCAAAGGCGATGTAAGAAAAAACTTTTTTACGCAGCGAGTGGTTAAGATCTGGAATACACTGCCTGAAAGGGCGGTGGAGGCAGACTCAATCACAGCTTTCAAAAGGGAGTTGGATAAGTATCTGAAGGAAAGAAATTTGCAGGGCTACGGGGACAGGACGGGGGAGTGGGACTAGCTGAAGTGCTCTTGCAGAGAGCCGGCACGGGCTCGACGGGCCGAATGGCCTTCTTCTGGGCTGTAACCATTCAATGATTCTATGAGTAGAAAGTCCTAGGCAGTGCACCGACTCTTTCCCGCAGTGCCATCTCTGTGGGCACTGCCCTCTGCTGGAAGTGTGCAAGTGCTGAACTTGCTCTGTGTGTGCAAAGAGAAATGTTCGGCCCCCTTGGGTGGTTTAGAAGCTCTGATCTTATTTCCTCCAATTTCCCTCCCTGACTCAAGCTGGGATACAGTCCCACAGATTTCACCCAAGTGACCACTATTCAAACGGAGGTGGTGGTCAGCAGACATTTTCACCATGGAGAGCATCACAGCACTGCCAGATTCTATGTTTAAGCCCACCATTTTCCAGATGGGAAATACTTCAGGCTCTGTCTGCAATCAGCAATTATGAGTTTAGATTCAATCAATATTCAGGAAATGTATACTCTGTGCCTTAAACATTCGGAATCCTGACCTGCAAAGTGTATATGTAAGTTTTGAAGTCATGGCTGCCTTTTGGCTATATTGCTTGTCATTAACAACTGCTAAGGCTTGGTTTGGTAATGAACTAGACATATTTCACACAATTTATTTTATTTATTTATGTAAACTTTGAAAAAACATCATATATGACATGCAATTCCTACGCTTGATCTCCTGTGGGATGTGTGGGGGGGAAATGTCAGGACAAATGCTTCCCAGAAAGTGGTTGGGAAATCTAATAGGGGCGGCGGGGGGCGGGGGGGGCGGTGTCAATGACTGACTGTCTCCTATCCTTTCAGGTATCCACTTCAAAAGCAGAATCCTGGGAATATGTTGCCTGGGACAAAAGAAAGACTTGCATTTATATAGCGCCTTTTACGACCTCAGGACGTCCCAAAGCGCTTTACAGCCAATGAAATACTTATGATCAATCTTCCCTCTAACCTGCACGTGTGCGGGGCCGCGCAGCAGTCGGGATGGTACCGCGCAGGCCGCTCACAAGCTGTTCCCTGTAAGATAGCGCGCGTGCGGGGCCACGCGGCAAATTTAAAGGTAGCGCACACAAAAAAAAATTTCAAGGGAACATTGCTTATGAAGCATCGTCACTGTTGTAATGTAGGGAAATATGGCAGCCAGTTTGAGCACAGCAAGGTCCCACAAACAGCAATGAAATAAACAACCAAGTAATCTGGTTTTAGGTGTTGCTTGAGGGATAAATGTTGTTCAGGACACCAGAAGAACTTCCCCGCTGTTCTTCAAAATAGAGCCATGGGATCTTTGACGTCCACCTGAGAGAGCAGACGGGGCCTCGGTTTAACGTCTCATCCGAAAGACGGCACCTCCGACAGTGCAGCACTCCCTCAGCACTGCACTGGAGTATCAGCCTAGCTTTATGTGTTCAAGTCTCTGGAGTGGGACCTGAACCCACAACCTTCTGACTCAGAGGTGAAAGTTCTACCCACTGAGTCATGGCTGACACCGTAGGAGATAGGTGAAGGGGCAAGTGACAGTGTAGAAACATGTAAGCAGGATTTACATGCAAATTAATCTAGATTGCAGTTCAAAATGAAAATACTTTATTTACAGCATCACTCTTTGCTGCCCCAGTCGCTACTGCCAGGTTTCACAATATCGAGTGTTATATTAAGGTGTCGGCTCAGAGTCAGAAGGTCGTAGGTTCAAGCCCCACTCCAGAGACTTGAGCACATAATCCAGAGCAGTACTGAGGGAATGCTGCGTTGCTGGAGGTAGCATCAATCAGAGGAGGCGTTAAACCGCGGTCCTCCCTGCTCTCTCAGGTGGATGTAAAAGATCCCATGGCACTATTTCCAGAAGAGCAGGGACTTCTCCCAGTGTTCTAGCCACTTCAAAATAATTCATTGGCTGTTAAGTGCTTTGGGTGCCCTGAGGTTGTGAAAGTTGCTGTATAAATGCAAGTCTTTCTTTTCCAGGCACATGAACTGATAATCGTTCAGTCTGTAACCCATGGCTGTAGGACCCAATAACCCAAAATAGCCGTTAGCTCGTCCAGCGTAGCAATTCATCTTACCAAATCCATCTGTGTTTCCTATTCCTGTAAAAAAAAATTCTAGCGCTGTTTTGCTTTGGATGAAGATGCTAGTGCGGCGAGGAGGCAGAGGCAGCGGACCTGCGAGGGAACAGAGGCGGCGAGCGGCGGTACTTAAGGTGAGCCCCGAGGCAGCTTACAAATCCAGGTTCCGGGAGAGGGAAGCAAAAAATATTCGTAGTGTGACGTCACCAAAAAGCAGGTACGTGATTGGTTGGTGAGTGTTTTCTTTCTCAATTTTTCTAATCTTAAATTTCGTGGCTTCTACGTTCTATTTGTGTAGCGGGGACTACTGTTAAGTAAGGGCACTTGAGTATATCACTTAATTCCAGTGTAATTGGTGGGATCCATTTAATTTTAATTTAATTTTAATTAATTAATTAATTAATTAAAGGGTAAGTCATGGCAGGACAGCTCGGTGCTGTGACATGCTCTTCCTGCGCTATGTGGGAAGTCAGGGACACTTCCTGTGTCCCTGACAACCATGTGTGTGGGAAATGTATCCAGCTGCAGCTACTGACAGACCGCATTGAGGCGCTGGAGCTGCGGATGGATGCATACTGGAGCATTCGCGATGCTGAGAACATCATGGATATCACGTTTAGGGAGTTGGTCACACCGCAGGTAAAGGGTGTACAGGCAGAAAGGGAATGGGTGACCACCAGGCAGAGTAATAAGCGCAGGCAGGTAGTGCAGGGGTCCCCTGTGGCTATCCCCCTCTCAAACAGATATACCGCTTTGGATATTGTTGAGGGAGATGGCTTATCAGGGGAAGACAGCAGCAGCCAACTTCCTAGCACCATAGGTGGTTCTGCAGCAGAGAATGGGAGGAAAAAGAGCGGGAGAGCTATCGTGATAGGGGATTCTATTGTAAGGGGAATAGATAAGCGTTTCTGCAGCAGCAAACGAGACTCCAGGATGGTATGTTGCCTCCCTGGTGCAAGGGTCAAGGATGTCTCAGAGCGGCTACAGAGCATTTTGGAAGGGGAGGGTGAACAGCCAGTTGTCGTGCTACATATAGGTACCAACGATATAGGTAAAAAACGGGAGGAGGTCCTAAAAGCAGAATATAGGGAGTTAGGAGGTAAATTAAAAAATAGGACCTCAAAGGTGGTAATCTCAGGATTGCTACCAGTGCCACGTGCTAGTCAGAGTAGAAATAGAAGGATATTTCAAATGAATACGTGGCGAGAGGAATGGTGCAAGGGAGAGGGATTCAAATTCCTGGGGCATTGGAACCGGTTCTGGGGGAGGTGGGACCAGTACAAACCGGACGGTCTACAACTGGGCAGGGCCGGGACCGATGTCCGAGGGGGAGTGTTTGCTAGCGCTTTGGGGGAGGGTTTAAACTAAAATGGCAGGGGGTTGGGAACCTGAGCAGGGAGACAGAGGAAAGGGAAACAAGGATAAAAGCAAAAGATAGGAAGGAGAAAAACAAAAGTGGCAGTCAGAGAAAACAACGGTTTAAATCAAACATGGCCACAGTAAATATTAATTCTAATAGGTCTAAGAGCGTTAAAAAAACAAGCCTGAAGGCTTTGGGGGAAAAATTAGGTCGCGCCCCATTTGGGGCGCAAATATCGTCTGGACGCAAATATTAGCGCCTGGCGCTAATTATCGGCACTGACTGGAAACTTCACTTTTACCGCCCCGGGAGGTGAGTGGAGCGCTAAATCAGGCGCTGCACACCTGTCTTAAGGCACAAAGGCCAAGGAGTGAGGCGCTACCTCAGAGCGCTGGCGAAGCTCATGTAATGTCAGTCAGCAATGGAACACACACACAATGGCATGGGCCAGTTCTTAAAGGGGATGGTTAATCTTGCTTTCCATCCACATCCTGTTCATTGCAGCCTTGAATCTCGGCCTGGAGAGACTTGCACATCAAATGTGCTGGAAAGAACAATGGAGAGTATCAGGCAAAGAGCTCAGAGTGCAGCTCCCACAGTCTCTGCTAAATCGATACAAGGAATGGCAAATCAAAATGAACCTGCAAAGTGCTGCTCAGTACCCAAAACTCCTTCACACAACGTTGAATCTCTCCAGAAGTCTCTCCCTCTCGCTCTCAGAATGCGTAGTTCAAAAATGCCACCAACAATAAAAGGCAGGAAGAGGCCCCCTTTAAATAGCGCCCCCCCCCAGCCCCACAGCGATTGATAGCGTTCCAGTCTTCTGGTCGTTGGATGCGCCAGGCGGTAAGGCAGGGGGCGCCACTCAATTTCCGCTCCGGGGCGCCACAAGGGCGTTGCACCATGGAATGACGTCACAATCTGCGCGCGCAGGTGGTCGCAGCGGTAAAGTTTAGCGCCGCCGCACAATCTCTAGTTAAGTTCCCGAGCGGCGCAAACATCGCTGCGCCCGGGTGTTAGCGGCTTTGCGCCCCATTACCGCCCTCTTAAGGCGCTAACGGGAGGCGCAACCAACTGAATTTTTACCCCTTTGTGTCTTAATGCAAGGAGCATTCGGAACAAGGTGGACGAATTAGCTGTGCAAATAGAGGTAAACGAATATGATTTGATTAGGATTACCGAAACATGGCTCCAGGGTGGCCAAGGTTGGGAATTTAATATCCAGGGGTACTCAATATTCAGGAAAGATAGGCAAAAAGGAAAGGGAGGTGGGGTAGCATTGCTGGTTAAAGAGGGGATTAACACAATTGAAAGGAAGGATATTAGCTCTGATGATGTGGAATCTGTATGGGTTGAACTGAGAAATAACAAGGGGCAGAAAATGTTAGTGGGAGTGATATATAGACCTCCAAACAGTAATGCGGAGGTTGGGGATGGCATTAAAAGGGAAATTAGAGAAGCGTGCAATAAGGGCACAGCAGTCATCATGGGTGACTTTAATCTACATATAGATTGGGCTAACCAAATTAGTAACAATACTATGGAAGAGGAATTCCTGGAGTGTTTACGGGATGGTTTCCTGGACCAATATGTCGAGGAACCAACCAGAGATCAGGCCATCTTAGACTGGGTATTATGCAATGAGAAAGGATTAATTAGCAATCTTGTTGTGCGAGGCCCCTTGGGTCAGAGCGATCATAATATGATAGAATTCTTCATTAGGATGGAGAGTGAAGTAGTTGACTCAGAGACTAGGGTCCTGAATTTAAATAAAGGAAACTACGATGGTATGAGGTGCGAGTTGGGTAGGATTGATTGGGGAATGTCACTCAAAGGGTTGACGGTGGAGAGCCAATGGCAAACATTCAAAGACCGCATGGACGAACTACAGAATTTGTTCATCCCAGTTTGGCATAAGAATAAAACAAAAAGGGTGACTCAACCATGGCTAACAAGGGAAATTAGGGATAGCATAAGATCCAAGGAGAGGGCATATAAATTGGCCAGAAAAAGCAGTAACCCTGTGGATTGGGAGCAGTTTAAGATTCAACAAAGGAGGACAAAGGGATTAATTAAGAAGGGGAAAATAGAATACGAGAGTAAGCTTGCAGGGAACATAAAAACTGACTGTAAAAGCTTTTATAGATATGTGAAGAGAAAAAGATTAGTGAAATCAAGCATAGGTCCCTTGCAGTCAGAATCAGGGGAACTTATAATGGGGAACAAAGAAATGTCAGACCAATTAAATACATATTTTGGTTCTGTCTTCACAAAGGAGGACACAAATAACCTCCCAGAGATGTTGGGGAACATAGGGTCTGATGAAAGGGAGGAACTGAAAGAAATCAGTATTTGTAGGGAAATAGTGTTAGGGAAATTGAAGGGATTGAAGGCCGATAAATCCCCAGGGCCTGATCATCTACATCCTAGGGTACTTAAGGAAGTGACCCTAGAAATAGTAGATGCATTGCTGATCATCTGTCAACATTCGATGGAATCTGGAACAGTACCCATGGATTGGAGGGTAGCTAATGTTACCCCACTATTCAAAAAGGGTGGTAGAGAGAAAACGGGGAATTACAGACCGGTAAGCCTGACATTGGTAGTGGGGAAAATGCTGGAGTCCATTATAAAAGATGTAATAGCTGAGCACTTGAAAAACAGTGACAGGATCGGACAAAGTCAACATGGATTTACAAAAGGTAAATCATGCTTGACTAATCTATTGGAATTTTTTGAGGATGTAACTGGTAAAATAGATAAGGGAGAACCAGTGGATGTGGTGTATTTGGACTTCCAAAAGGCTTTTGATAAGGTCCCGCATAAGAGATTAGCGTGCAAAGTTAAGGCACATGGGATTGGGGGCAAGGTATTGACTTGGATAGAGAACTGGTTGGCAAACAGAAAGCAAAGAGTTGCAATAAACGGGTCTTTTTCCGAGTGGCAGGCAGTGACTAGTGGGGTACCGCAGGGATCGGTCCTTGGACCCCAGCTATTCACAATATATATTAATGATCTAGACAAGGGAACTAGATGTAATATCTCCAAGTTTGCAGACGACACAAAACTGGGTGGGCGTGTGTGCTGCGAGGTGGATGCCGAGAAACTCCAGGATGATTTGGACAGGTTGGGTGATTGGGCAGAAGCGTGGCAGATGCAATATAACGTGGATAAATGCGAGGTTATCCACTTTGGTGTCAAAAACAGAAAGGCAGATTATTATCTGAATGGCAATAGATTGGGAGAAGGGGAAGTGCAACGAGACCTGGGTGTCCTTGTGCACCAGTCGCTGAAGGTAAGCATGCAGGTGCAGCAGGCGGTTAAGAAGGCAAATGGTATGTTGGCCTTCATAGCGAGAGGGTTTGAGTACAGGAACAAGGATGTCTTGCTGCAGTTGTACAGGGCCTTGGTGAGACCACACCTTGAGTACTGTGTGCAGTTTTGGTCGCCTTATCTGAGGAAGGATGTTCTTACCATGGAAGGAGTTCAGCGAAGATTCACAAGGCTGATACCTGGGATGGCAGGAATGACGTATGAAGAAAGATTGGGTCGATTGGGCTTATACTCGCTGGAGTTTAGAAGAATGAGAGGGGATCTCATTGAAACTTATAAAATTCTGACAGGACAGGACAAACTAGATGCAGGAAGGATGTTCCCGATGGTCGAGGAGTCCAGAACCAGGGGTCACAGTCTAAGGATAAGGGGTAAGCCATTTAAGACAGAAATGAGGAGGAATTTCTTCACCCAGAGAGTGGTGAACCTGTGGAATTCTCTGCCACAGAAGGCAGTAGAGGCCAATTCATTAAATAGATTCAAGAAGGAGTTGGATATATTTCTTAAGGCTAAAGTGATCAAGGGATATGGGGAGAAAGCAGGGACAGGGTACTGAATTTGGATGATCAGCCATGATCGCATTGAATGGCGGAGCAGGCTAGAGGGGCCGAATGGCCTACTCCTGCTCCTATCTTCTATGATTCTATGATTCTAAGAAGGGTCGGATTCACTTCATTGAAACTGTGTTTTTTCATTTTCTTCCAGAGGCTACTATTTACCCAGAGATTTATATTCATCAAAGGAAGAGTTTGCTGCTGTCTCATTTCCCATTTTGTTCACTGGATCTTGAGCTGCTCCATCCTCCAAGCCATGAACGCTCGCCCCGGAAGCAGATCACTGCCGCAGGACTGACTGCATGGAAGCGATTTAGTTAAAAATGATAGCCGGTGCTTAAAAATAAATCAATATAATAACATAAAAGAGGCCCTTAAATTAGGCGCAACTTTATGGCCTGCTATTTTGGGAATCTCAATTTAAATAAATAAAAAGTTGGATAAGTTGCACTGCATTCTAGTGGTGTAGGTCTTGAAGCCCGAAGTTCCCGAACACCCTTTTCCTCTGTTTGAGCTCCCTCTACAGACCATAGAGCTCGATAAACCACTGCACACTGCAGGAAAGGAACTGGGCTGACCAATGTGAGGGTGTTGTACAAGGAACAGTGCAAATAACAACAACAACTTCCATTTATATAGCGCCTTTAGCGTAGTAAAATGTCCCATGGTGCTTCACAGCAATGTTATCAAACAAAATTCAACACCAAGCCACATAAGGAAATATTAGGACAGTTGAGGTAGAATTTAAGGAGCATCTTAAAATGAAGAGAGAGGTAGAGACGTGGAGAGGCTTGAGGAGGGAATTCCAGAGCTTAGGGCCCAGGCATGTGAAGGTCAGTGGTGGTGTGATTAAAATCGGGGATGCGCAAGAGGCCAGAATTGGAGGAACGCAGAGATCTCGGAGGGTTGTAGGGCTGGAGGAAGGGGCGAGGCCATGGAGGGATTTGAAAACAAGGATGAGAATTTTTAAATCAAGGCGTTGCTTAACTGGAAGCCAATGTAGGTCAGTGAGCACAGGGGTGATGGGTGAACGGGACTTGGTGCGAGTTAGGATACATGCAGCTGAGTTTTGGATGAGTTCAAGTTTATGGGGGGTAGAACATGGGAGGCCAGCCACGAGAGCATTGGAATAGTCTAGTCTAGCAGTAACAAAGGCATGGATAATGGTTTCAGCAGCAGATAAGCTGAGGCAGGGGCAGAGATGGGCAATGTTACAGAGGTGGAAGTAGGCAGTCTTGGTGATAGCGCGCATATGTGGTCATCTCAGGGTCAAATGGGACGTCAAGGTTGCGAACGGTCTGGTTCAGCCTCAGACAGGAACCAAAAGGATAGATGGAGTTAGTGGCTATGGAATTGAATTCATGGCGGGGACCAAAGACAATGAGAATGATTTTCCCCGGATACTTTAGGCACTAAAGAGCCTCTGAGGTGGCCAAGGTGGGGTCTTAAGCTTAATCATCGTTTTAGCCCGTGTTTAGCGCAAGACGCCATCGTGTTAAAGGAGTTGAAGCTTACGCTAGGAACGGCTGCCCGGAGGATCATTTAAGGGGCTGATTGGCTGTCTTCGGTCCCCGCCACAAACTCCGTTCCCTCGCCACTGATTCCATCCCTCTCCCTAACATCTGTCTGAGGCTGAACCACACTGTTCGCAGCCTTGGTGTCATATTTGACCCTGAAATGAGCTTCCGACCTCATATCCACAGCATAACTAAGCCCATCTGTAAGGGGTTTTTGTCTCGGGCTTATTTGTAGGTCAGCCAGTTATGTTTTCCTGGACTGTCCTGCGCCCGCTCTGCGGTTGTGAATCGCTACTCCTTATTATTAGTTCTGAGCCCAGGACTTATCGAGCGGCGATAAGGACAAACGAACAGACTCGTGGATTGGTGCAAGGAAAACCAATGTTTATTTACAGAAGTAAAACTACAGAGAAACAGTATCATATGAAAACGGTTTTACACTTAGCACGGGGAGAGAACGGACACATCGAGGGAAAATCCTAAAATTACAGTTTTAGCAATATCCCCATTAATCCCCACCCTTAATACCTAACTAAAATTGTCTTGCGACAGCCAGAAGAAAGATAATGCTCACCGGTGAAATGGATGGAAAAACCTGGCCCTGTGCTCTGTTTCTGCCGTCGACACATGGCTCCGAAGTTTCTGGAAGTCTTCTTTCTTAGCTGCTGGCAGACAGAGCGAACCGAGGGTCCAGGCAGAGAGAGAGCAAAATGGCTGGGTCTTCCCAGTTATACCCCCTCCGGTCGCTCTAATCTTCCCACCGATCAGCACATTTCTATTGTCTGATCTGGGCATGATGAATTTTAACAAAAGGTATTGGTCTCGGCCCAGCATGCTAGATGGCCAGTAATGGTGTGATACCAGTTCTACAACTGCCACTCTATTGTTCGACAGGTTGGATGATTGTCCAGAACAGTTCCGTTGATGGGCCCAGTGCCGTCTCAATGTCTCCGCTGATTACTTGAGCAAACACCTTGAAAGCCTTATGCATAGACCTGCTTGTAATGCATAAGGAAAGGTCCTGTCCTGTTGCAGACATCGGAATACACAAGTTGATGGCTTCCCAGCGTCTGAAATGAAACTGCCAGGCTCTCGGTCACGAGGTCCGACCGTGGCCATTTTATGCCCTGGATTTTTAAAACTCAGTCTGACCAGGGTTTGAAATTAATAAGTCCAACAACAAAAATCTTCGGGGGGGAACACATGAAATTTTGTGAATCCTTTCAGTCTATTTCCACTTCCGTAACATCGCCCATCTCCGCCATTGCCTCAACTCATCCACTGCTGAAATCCTCATCCATGCCTTTGTTACCTCTAGACTTGACTATTCCAATGCTCTCCTGGCTGGCTTCCCATGTCCAAAACTCGGCTGCCCGTGTCCTAACTCGCACCAAGTCCCATTCACCCATCACTCCTGTGCTCGCTGACCTACATTGGCTCCCGGTTAAGCATTTGAAAATTCTCATCCTTGTTTTCAAATCCCTCCATGGCCTTGCCCCTTCCTATCTCTGTAATCTCCTTCAGCCCCACAACCCCCGAGATATCTGCGCTCCTCTAATTCTGCTCTGTTGAGCATTCCTGATTATAATCACGCAACCATTGGTGGCCGTGCCTTCTGTTGCCTAGGTCCTAAGCTCTGTAATTCTCTCCCTAAACCTCTCCGCCTCGCTACCTCTCTTTCCTCCTTTAAGACACTCCTTAAAACCTACCTCTTTGACCAAGCTTTTGGTCACCTGCCCTAATTTCTCCTTATGTGGCTCGGTGTCAAATTCTTTGGGGTAAAAATTCAGTTGGTTGCGCCTCCTGTTAGCGCCTTAAGAGGGCGCTAATGGGGCGCAAAGCCGCTAACGCCCGGGCGCAGCGATGTTTGCGCCGCTCGGGAACTTAACTAGAGATTGTGCGACGGCGCTAAACTTTACCGCTGCGACCACCTGCGTGCGCAGATTGTGACGTCATTCCATGGTGCAACGCCCTTGTGGCGCCCCGGAGCGGAAATTGAGTGGCGCCCCCTGCCTTACCGCCTGGCGCATCCAACGACCGGAAGACTGGAACGCTATCAATCGCTGTGGGGCTGGGGGGGGCGCTATTTAAAGGGGGCCTCTTCCTGTCTTTTTCTGTGGTTGACATTTTTGCACCACTCGTTCTGAGAGAGAGAGAGAGATTCGGAGAGAGAGAAAGAGAGACTTCTGCATTGACTCAACGCTTTGTGAGGTAGTTTTGCCTACTGATCCTAACTTCGCTAGTACTTTAGTTGCTGTCCTTCATTACTTTGCTTGCAAAGAGACTATGGGGGCTGCACTGATTGGGGGCGTCGTCCTGCTCCAGCTGAATCGGAGGACACAGAGACGCAGAGAGAGAGTGGCAATGATGGCCAGACGGAGGAGGGCCAACAGGCGTATGTACAGGAGAGCTTACCCTCCCAGGGTATATCGTGAACAGCTCTCCTACCTTCATATGTCTGAGGAGCTGTGTTTGCGAAGGCTGCGATTCAGCAAGGAGGTGGTCACTGAGCTCTGCCACCTGCTGCAGCCAGATCTGCAGCCTCAACTGAGGTCCAGGACGTCTCTGTCGGTGGCAGTGAAGGTCACAGTGGCTCTCAACTTCTACGCTACTGGCTCATTTCAAGCTGCTGCTGGGGACCTCGCCAATATCTCCCAGTTCGCGGTGCATTGCTGCATCCGGCAGGTCACAAATGCCCTCTTTAAAAGGAGACGAGAGTTCATCTCTTTCCCCATGACCCCAGACAAGCAGCGTGACCGCGCTCTGGGCTTTGCGAGGATAGCGGACTTCACCATGGTGCAGGGCGCCATTGACTGCACGCATGTGGCTTTGCATGCTCCGCATGAGAATGCCGAGGAATTCCGGAACAGAAAGGGGTTCCATTCCTTGAATGTTCAGTTGGTCTGTGACCACAGACAGCTGATACTCGCTGTCAATGCCCACTATCCTGGCAGCTGCCACGATGCTTTTATCCTGCGTCAGACTACTGTGGCAGAACTTTTCGAGGCACCGCATCAGCCAGTTGGTTGGCTTCTCGGGGACAAGGGGTATGCATTGAGCACCTGGCTGATGACACCGCTCCGTACGCCCAACACCCCTGCTGAGCTGCGGTACAATGAGAGCCATCAAGCTACCAGGAACATAATTGAGCGCACAATTGGCGTGCTGAAGCAATGGTTCCGCTGTCTCGACCATTCTGGAGGAGCCCTGCAGTACTCGCCTGAGCGAGTATCCAACTTCGTAGTTGTGTGCTGCATGTTGCATAACATGGCAATCGTCAGGACCCAGCCAATGCCACCAGGCCTTGGAGCACCAGCAGAGGAGGAGGAGGAAGAGGAGGAAGAGGACGAGGAGGATGATCATCAGCAGCACCAAGGCGGGAGGGCGGCCCACAATGGTTAAACTGCAAGGGCCATCCGTCAACGGCTAATAGCAAGCCGCTTCTAGGGCCCCTGCTGTGGAAATGGCTTCTGCCATTGCTAACAACATCAATGAACCCAGCACGCAACCCCTAAGCCGGCCAAGGCACCAATAATTCCAAACACCAACCATGTATATTTTGAATACAGAAACTTATTTATTTTACAAACTCTGTGTGTGTCAATCCCTCATGACAAACTCATAGAAATAAACACAAAAAAACAGTCAATAACATAACTGGTTCTCACAACCTGGAGATAATGTCCAAAACACTAAACAAAAGTTGGACCATGAACCTCGACCTTTAATAAAAAATGACCAGCATTTTGTCACACCTCCTACTTTTTGCCCTTCGAGGGTGATCTCCTTCCCTTGCGCACTTCCCCCCTTCTAACCCTACTGCTCCTCCGTAATGGGACCTCAGTGGCTGCAGCAAGGCTGGTGGAAGGCTGCTGCTCGTCAGACCCTAACACTGCAGATGCCCCTGAAGGACAGCCTCGACCAGTTCTGGGCCTGGAGGGCCCGGCTGCAGACTGCACCAACTCAGCATGGGCGGCAGCAGTCTGTCCTACAGGCGGTGGCAAGTGCAGTGGAGAAGTGACAGTGTTGGCAGCAGGAATGCTGTCATCGTGAGAGAGGCCAGCAACTCCCTGCTCGCCCGACACACTGGCACTCCCACGGGGCAGCACTTCAGCATCCGGAGCAATCTGCTGGAGAACAGATTGCTGGCCTGCTGCGGCGCGGTGAGAGCCCCGGGGACATGTGAACGAACCATCGAGGTTGGCAGCAGTCTGTGCTCGCGTGGCCTCAATCTGAGTCTGCATGAGAGCAGTCAGAGATGGGATCACGGCAGCCAGTGACTGAATTGCAGCACTAAGCGTTAGTGTGGCATCCGCCTGTGCTACAGCGAAGTGCTCCACACTCCTTGCCAGTGACTCAATGCATTCGGGCACCCTTCCCACTGCACCCATGAGCTCAGTGTGCATGCCCACCGCCTGGGTGTTCATTTCTGCGATCAGCCGCTCCTCCTCTGTGTCCATTGCAGTAGGAGTCTCTGGCCTACTCTCCCTCTGGGGAGAAGGCCCCCGTTCTTCCCTACCCCCATGGCGTTGCTGCAGCCCGCTGGGTCCTGGAGCTTCACCCTCATCAGACCCTTCCCCCCTGCTCCCCTCCAGGGAAGGCGTGTTCCCAGTGTGGGCATGGGCTTCCTCGGGAGAGGGTGGCACTGATGCTCCGGCTTCCTCTTCCTCCTCGGCTGCAGCATCACTCCCAGTGGCAGCTTCAGGGCCCGTCTCCTCAGCTGGTGAATCACCATCTGAAAGCAGGGAGGTACAAGAGTGGCTTTAGCGTGAGGACAGGGTGGCAGTAAGGGAGGAATAAGTGCAGCGAGTTAGCAAGTTGGATTGAAAGTGTCAAAGGCTGGTGTTGTGAGGGACAAGTGGAAGGACAGAGGACAAAAAGGTGATGACCTTACCATTGCTGTCCAGAATGGGGTCGGCGTCTCCAGTGGCGACGGGACCGATCACCCGGCTTGCCACAATCCTGTGGACGCGCTCCTCAAGATCGCTGAGGGGTTGCAGCTGAGGCCGCCCTCCACCTGTCCGTTGCTGCTGTCTCCGATTATGCGCCAGCTTGGCCTGTAAGAAAAAGGACAGCATCTGAGTAAATATACAGCCATGGTCTTGCCTGATGTGCCTCCCATAGGTGAATAGCCCTTACTGTATGCAGCCATGGTCTTGCCTGATGTGCCTCCCATAGGTGAATAGCCCTTACTGTATGCAGCCATGGTCTTGCCTGATGTGCCTCCCATAGGTGAATAGCCCTTACTGTATGCAAAGTGTGGAATGTGTGTGTGTGTTTCATGAAAGGGCCATAGGTGTTGGATGAGTGTTGTGCATTGGGGTTTTAAGACCCTCTGGCCATAGAGTGAGGTTGAGATGGAGGGATGGAGAGGTATTGAGAAAAAGCCACTCACCCTGACGACCCGAGTGAGGTCGTTGAACTTTTTGCGGCATTGAGTATGGGTCCTGGGCACCATGCTCCTGGAGGAGACGCTCTGAGCCACCTCCCTCCACACTCTTCTGTACTCGCGTGGCAAAGGCCTCCTGCCACTCTCAGGGAAGAGTATACATCTTCTGCGCTCCACCGCGCCAACCAGAGCATCCAAGGCCCGCTCGGTGAAGCGATGAGCTCGTTCTCTCACCCTCTCCATCCTTGGCAGCAAAATGGATTCACAGGTCTCTCCAGGCCGAGATTCAAGGCTGCAATGAGCAGGGTGTGGCTGGGGAGCAAGTTGGCCCCCCCCGCTTTAAGAAGTGGCCGGTGCCAGTGTGTCTGTGTTCCCTCGCTAACTGGCAGCAGCTGCGCTGCGCTCGCGCGCTGAGTTAGCGCCTCACTGCTCGGCCTTTGCGCCTTAAGACAGGTGTGCAGCGCCTGATTTAGCGCTCCACTCACCTCCCGGGGCGGTAAAAGTGAAGTTTCCAGTCAGTGGCGATAATTAGCGCCAGGCGCTAATTTTTGCGTCCAGACGATATTTGCGCCCCAAATGGGGCGCGACCTAATTTTTCCCCCTTTGTCTTTTAATACTCCTGTGAAGCGCCTTGGGACATTTTACTGCGTTAAAGGTGCTATATAAATACAAGTTGTTGTTGTTATTGATTGCCATTTAAATTGCCTGCTAGCGTTCATTAAGGAGGTTGCACGGCATTTTGTTGGATAACGTTTGACCTAACACCCTCTCCTAACAGTGACCAGCTGATTGGGAGCAAACAAGTCGTTGCAAAGGATTTTGAGCGCTACTTAAAGGTGTATCCCCTTTTGCTGTTCACTTGCTGCTGGAGGTTTGAAAAGGACTGTTGAAACACATCGGGAGACTTCCTGGGACACTTTGTCAAGACTTCAACACTTGAGCAACATTTATTCCGCAAGTTCTCTGAGGACTTCATCTAAAAAGAGTAAGTGCTGGGCTACTCTACCTTATTGGACACCTCATAGGAGTCACCAGGAGAAAGGCAGTGCTTGGTCATCGGCATCTTGCTAGGGGTCCCCCTTGGTCTGCAGGAGGAATGGGAGGAGGACATGAGGCCAGGCAGAGCAACACCAGCTGCTACAGGAGAGAGGGACAGGGTACAGGAAATCCCTCTTCCTCTGGCCTTCCTCCACCAGGACCTCCAGTGCTGCGCCCGAGAACCTGTGTGCCCTCTCACTCGGTCCCTGAGCCATCCTGAAACGTGCTGCAGTGTGTCAGCCAGCACACTCCACACCTTCAGTGGAAGTGGGTGAGTGGAGCCCACATATACTGCTCCATGAAAATTGCATCTAATCTACACTTGAGTGCTAAACCTGCAAGTGTCTGTTTTAGCGCCTCCAGGCGAGTTCAAATTATGGTAATCAGCAATTAGGACCAAAATTCAAACAGGCCTGTCTTGTTAGCACAGCTCCCACTTAGCGCCGGTTTTCACCCTTTCACCAAAATAACCCCCAAATGGCTTTGGTCTTCCCAATATTTAGTCGGAGGAAATTTCTGCTCATCCAGGACTAGATGTCAGACAAACAGCGTGACAAATCAGAGACAGTGGAGGGGTTGAGAGAGGTGGTGGTGAGGTAGAGCTGGGTGCCATCAGCTACATGTAGAACCTGATGTTGTGTTTTCGGATGATGTCACCGAGGGGCAGCGTGTAGATGCGAAATAGGTGGGGCCAAGGATAGATCATTGGGGGACACCAGAGGTAATGGTGTGGGAAGAGAAGCCATTGCAGATGATTCTCTGGCTACGACTGGATAGATAGGAACGGAACCAGGTGAGGACAGTCCCACCCAGCTGGACAACGAAGGAGAGGCTTTGGAGGAGAATGGTGTGAGAGCCTGGTACAAAAACAGAGCAGATCAATGTGTGAGCATTGTACAAGGAACTCCATGGGGTTGGGGGTAATATAGTGGCATGGATAGAGGATTGGTTAATGGACAGAAAACAGGGAGTAGGGATTAACGGATCTTTTTCAGGTTGCCAGGCTGTAACTAGTGGGGTGCCGCAAGGATCAGTGTTGGGGCCTCAGCGATTTACAATCTATATTAATGACCTAGATGAAGGGACCGAGTGTAATGTATCCAAGTTTGCTGATGATACAAAGCTAGGTGGGACAGTAAGCTGTGAGGAGAACACAAAGAGTCTGCAAAGGGATATAGATAGACTAAGTGAGAGGGCAGTAAGGTGGCAGATGGAGTATAATGTAGGGAAATGTGAGGTTATTCACTTTGGTAGGAAGAATAGAAAAACAGAATATTTTTTAAATGGTGAGAAACTTTCAAATGTTGGTGTTCAGAGAGATTTGGGTGTCCTCGTGCAAGAAACACAGAAAGCTAGCATGCAGGTACAGCAAGCAATAAGGAAGGCAAATGGCATGTTGGCCCTTATTGCAAGGGGGTTGGAGTATAAGAGTAAGGAAGTTTTGCTACAATTTTACAGGGCGTTGGTGCGACCACACCTGGAGTACTGTGCACAGTTTTGGTCTCCTTATCTGAGGAAGGATATACATGCCTTGGAGGCGGTGCAACGAAGGTTCACTAGATTGATTCCTGGGATGAGAGGGCTGTCCTATGATGAGAGATTGTGTAGAATGGGCCTATACTCTCTGGAGTTTAGAAGAATGAGAGGTGATCTCATTGAAACATACAAGATTCTGAAGGGGATTGACAGGGTAGATGCTGAGAGGTTGTTTCCCCTGGCTGGAGTGTCTAGAACTAGGGGGCTTAGTCTCAGGATAAGGGGTAGGCCATTTAAGACCGAGATGAGGAGGAATTTCTTCACTCAGAGGGTTGTGAATCTTTGGAATTCTCTGCCCCAGAGGGCTGTGAATGCAGAGTCTTTGAGTATATTCAAGGCTGAGATAGATAGATTTTTGGACTCTAGGGGAATCAAGGGATATGGAGATCGGGCGGGAAAGGGAGTTGATGTCGATGATCAGCCATGATTTTATTGAATGGCGGAGCAGGCTCGAGGAGCCTGTAGCGGGTGGTGGTTTGTGTCAGCTTCACCTCTGACTTCTGAGCGGTTCGAATCGCTCCCACTCCCTTGGTTCTAGACCTTGGACTTATTTGGAGGTTGTGATACAAAAGGTGCAGCAGACAACTGAGTTTGGTGAAAAGAACTCCAATCCTTATTAAAAAGGTAAGACACAAATAATAACACTCTTAATACTCTAAAGGTGGGTAACACTTCGGTACAAGCGAGGGAAATGACAGGAGAACAATACTTCACCCCTCCCAACCCCACTTTACTAGCTAAGTTAGGTTTTGAAGGAGCAGGGATAATGCTCACCAATCCTTTGACAGTTGGGCTAAATCGCGGTTTTGGGGTTCGCTGTTTATGGCGGTTAGTGTCTGCCGTACCCCGTACGCGGTAGAGGACTTCACCTGCATATCTGGTCAGTCTTCGCGAGTCCGCTGATGCGGTAGGATGTCGTTTTGGATCTATCTGGTGAGTACCCAATTTCTTTGGTTTAGCAGTAGGGTTTAGAGTCTTTGGGGAAAATCTTACCCAGGGGTAAGTCAGGAGTAGATTGTAGAGTGGAAACTTTGCGGTTCTTCGGGTTTTCTTCCCTTGAGTTGGTCTTTGTTGGTCGCGGTGGCCTGCTATTACCCGGTCAATTGGGGGTAATATGCGATTGTTGGTTTCTGGAGGCCTTTGGTTTCCGCGATGGTTTTAGGCCTTGTCTAGTGTGTCGGTCGACCTCGTGGAGCCGTCGGTGACTTGTTGCTGCTTGTTGCTCCGGGTGACTGTGTTGGGACCGGATTACTATCAGTGCCACATGCTAGTCAGAGTAGAAATAGAAGGATATTTCAAATGAATACGTGGCTAGAGGAATGTTACAAGGGGGAGGGATTCAAATTCCTGGGGCATTGGAACCGGTACTGGGGGAGGTGGGACCAGTACAAACTGGACGGTCTACACCTGGGCAGGGCCGGGACCGATGTCCTAGGGGGAGTGTTTGCTAGTGCTCTGGGGGAGGGTTTAAACTAAAATGGCAGGGGGTTGGGAACCTGAGCAGGGAGACAGAGGAAAGGGAAACAAGGATAAAAGCAAAAGATAGGAAGGAGAAAAACAAAAGTGGCAGTCAGAGAAAACAACAGTTTAAATCAAACATGGCCACAGTAAATATTAATTCTAATAGGTCTAGGAGCGTTAAAAAAACAAGCCTGAAGGCTTTGTGTCTTAATGCAAAGAGCATTCGGAACAAGGTGGATGAATTAGCTGCGCAAATAGAGGTAAACGAATATGATTTGATTGGGATTACCGAAACATGGCTCCAGGGTGGCCAAGTCTGGGAACTCAACATCCAGGGGTACTCAACATTCAGGAAAGATAGGCAAAAAGGAAAGGGAGGTGGGGTAGCATTGCTGGTTAAAGAGGGGATTAACACAATTGAAAGGAAGGATATTAGCTCTGATGATGTGGAATCTGTATGGGTTGAACTGAGAAATAAGAAGGGGCAGAAAACGTAAGTGGGAGTGATATATAGACCTCCAAACAGTAATGCGGAGGTTGGGGAATGCATTAAAAGGGAAATTAGAGAAGCGTGCAATAAGGGCACAGCAGTCATCATGGGTGACTTTAATCTACATATAGATTGGGCTAACCAAATTAATAACAATACTATGGAAGAGGAATTCCTGGAGTGTTTACGGGATGGTTTCCTGGACCAATATGTCGAGGAACCAACCAGAGATCAGGCCATCTTAGACTGGGTATTATGCAATGAGAAAGGATTAATTAGCAATCTTGTTGTGCGAGGCCCCTTGGGTCGGAGCAATCATAATATGATAGAATTCTTCATGAGGATGGAGAGTGAAGTAGTTGACTCAGAGACTAGGGTCCTGAATTTAAATAAAGGAAACTACGATGGTATGAGGCGCGAATTGGGTAGGATTGATTGGGGAATGTCACTCAAAGGGTTGACGGTGGATAGGCAATGGCAAACATTCAAAGACCGCATGGACGAACTACTGAATTTGTTCATCCCAGTTTGGCATAAGAATAAAACAAAAAGGGTGACTCAACCGTGGCTAACAAGGGAAATTAGGGATAGCATAAGATCCTAGGAGAGGGCATATAAATTGGCCAGAAAAAGCAGTAACCCTGAGGATTGGGAGCAGTTTAAGATTCAACAAAGGAGGACAAAGGGATTAATTAAGAAGGGGAAAATAGAATACGAGAGTAAGCTTGCAGGGAACATAAAAACTGACTGTAAAAGCTTTTATAGATATGTGAAGAGAAAAAGATTAGTGAAATCAAGCATAGGTCCCTTGCAGTCAGAATCAGGGGAACTTATAATGGGGAACAAAGAAATGTCAGACCAATTAAATACATATTTTGGTTCTGCCTTCACAAAGGAGGACACAAATAACCTCCCAGAGATGTTGGGGAACATAGGGTCTGATGAAAGGGAGGAACTAAAAGAAATCAGTATTTGTAGGGAAATGGTGTTAGGGAAATTGAAGGGATTGAAGGCCGATAAATCCCCAGGGCCTGATCATCTACATCCTAGGGTACTTAAGGAAGTGGCCCTAGAAATAGTAGATGCATTGCTGATCACTTCCAACATTCGATGGAATCTGGAACAGGCTAGCTAATGTTACCCCACTATTCAAAAAGGGTGGTAGAGAGAAAACGGGGAATTACAGACCGGTAAGCCTGACATCGGTAGTGGGGAAAATGCTAGAGTCCATTATAAAAGATGTAATAGCTGAGCACTTGGAAAACAGTGGCAGGATCGGACAAAGTCAACATGGATTTACAAAAGGTAAATCATGCTTGACTAATCTACTGGAATTTTTTGAGGATGTAACTGGTAAAATAGATAAGGGAGAACCAGTGGATGTGGTGTATTTGGACTTCCAAAAGGCTTTTGATAAGGTCCCGCATAAGAGATTAGCGTGTAAAGTTAAGGCACATGGGATTGGGGGCAAGGTATTGACTTGGATAGAGAACTGGTTGGCAAACAGAAAGCAAAGAGTTGCAATAAATGGGTCTTTTTCCAAGTGGCAGGCAGTGACTAGTGGGGTACCGCAGGGATCGGTCCTTGGACCCCAGCTATTCACAATATATATTAATGATCTAGACAAGGGAACTAGATGTAATATCTCCAAGTTTGCAGACGACACAAAACTGGGTCGGCGTGTGTGCTGCAAGGAGGATGCCGAGAAACTCCAGGATGATTTGGACAGGTTGGGTGATTGGGCAGAAGCGTGGCAGATGCAATATAATGTGGATAAATGCGAGGTTATCCACTTTGGTGTCAAAAAAGAAAGGCAGATTATTATCTGAATGGCAATAGATTGGGAGAAGGGGAAGTGCAACGAGACCTGGGTGTCCTTGTGCACCAGTCGCTGAAGGTAAGCATGCAGGTGCAGCAGGCGGTTAAGAAGGCAAATGGTATGTTGGCCTTCATAGCGAGAGGGTTTGAGTACAGGAACAAGGATGTCTTGCTGCAGTTGTACAGGGCCTTGGTGAGACCACACCTTGAGTACTGTGTGCAGTTTTGGTCGCCTTATCTGAGGAAGGATGTTCTTGCCATGGAAGGAGTTCAGCGAAGATTCACAAGGCTGATACCTGGGATGGCAGGAATGACGTATGAAGAGAGATTGGGTCGATTGGGCTTATACTCACTGGAGTTTAGAAGAATGAGAGGGGATCTCATTGAAACTTATAAAATTCTGACAGGACAGGACAAACTAGATGCAGGAAGGATGTTCCCGATGGTCGAGGGGTCCAGAACCAGGGGTCACAGTCTAAGGATAAGGGGTAAGCCATTTAGGACAGAAATGAGGAGGAATTTCTTCACCCAGAGAATGGTGAA
Source organism: Squalus acanthias (assembly GCA_030390025.1). Lineage (NCBI taxonomy): Eukaryota > Metazoa > Chordata > Chondrichthyes > Squaliformes > Squalidae > Squalus > Squalus acanthias. The sequence goes on along the minus strand of CM059425.1, from coordinate 80,358,459 downwards.
CCTGTGGAATTCTCTGCCACAGAAGGCAGTAGAGGCCAATTCATTAAATAGATTCAAGAAGGAGTTGGATATATTTCTTAAGGCTGAAGGGATCAAGGGATATGGGGAGAAAGCAGGGACAGGGTACTGAATTTGGATGATCAGCCATGATCGCATTGAATGGCGGAGCAGGCTAGAGGGGCCGAATGGCAACACGGTGGTATAGTGGTTAGCACTGGTGCCTCACAGCGCCAGGGACCCGGGTTCGAATCTGACCTCGGGTGACTGTCTGTGTGGAGTTTGCACATTCTCCCCGTGTCTGCGTGGGTTTCCTCCGGGTGCTCCGGTTTCCTCCCACAGTCCAAAAATGTGCGGGTTAGGTTGATTTGGCTATGATAAATTGACCCTTAGTGTTAGGAGGGGATTAAATATGTGGGGTTATGGGGATAGGATGGGATAGGTTAGGGGGAATTAAATATGTGGGGTTACGGGGGTAGGGTGGGATATGTGTACTGTGGGGATTAAAGCAGGGACAGGGTACTGGATTTGGATGATCAGCCATGATCGTATTGAATGGTGGAGCAGGCTCGACGGGCCGAATGGCCTACTCCTGCTCCTAGATTCTATGTTTCTATGTTTCTATGCTCCTATCTTCTATGATTCCATGATTCTATATTTGAGGTCCGTCGAGGTGGTATCTTCACGAGCTGGACTCAGGTGTGTCTGAGTGGTGAGCGATGCCGACTCGCTTCCAGCTCGGCTTGTCTTCTTCCTGGTTTCTTCTTCTTCTGATGACCACCGACCTTGAACTGCTTAACGGGCCTTCAATTATACGGAATTGAAGTGGCCTTATCTACCCGCCAAATCTACTCAGTTCATTGTCTGGTGTTGGCGGGCTCGTAAATCGGTAACGACTTATTAGTGTGTTAACTGGTTTTTTAACAGGCCTTCAATCTCACCCATTGAACATGGCCTTATCTACCCGCCAAATCTGCTCAGTTCATTGTCTGATTTTGGCAGGCCTGTTACCAGTAACTGCTCTGTAAGTGTCAAATGGCTTTTGGGATGGCTTGCATCCTGTCGATCTCCTTGGTTGATCACTGGTGATTGCTTTCGTGTTTGGGTTTCTAGGCTGGACTCAGTCTTTCTATAGAATGGTCCTGAGTGGGTTTTATTATGCATGTTTCTGATGGGCCCTGTAATCGGTTTTGATGGGGCCTGTAATTTGGGTGGGACTGCTCTTCCCCTGGGTCTATTGTCAAAATATTAATGTCTGCTGGGGCTTGAGTGAGGTCATCCCAGTTCCCCAGACAGTGCAATTAACTGCAATAACCAAACTGCTTTTACAGAGGTCGGGCCCACCTCCTTGTCCCTTTACAGGCCCAGACATAGTTTTAAAATGACAAAACTTGGTTTTTGGTCTTAAATTCCTTAGGTTAGGCCCAAATGCAATTTTATCACTCTGAGGTAGTTCCAAAGTCCTTTTTTTTTCCTTAGGTTTTTGGGGATCTGCAAATTTTGGAAACCTTACAGGCCTACTCCTGCTCTTATTTCTTATGTTCTTATGTTCTTAACTGTACAGATCAATGTGAGGGCATTGACTTCAATGGAAATAAAAATCAGGAGATCACCTGTTTTACACTATCGCACAAAGTCAAAATTACCCCCACTGTGTTTACGTAAATTAAAACAAAGGGTTCTGTCAGTGCTTCAGTATTTGCATCCAGTCCAAAGAGGTGTAAATTCTCATACACACAGTTTATGAAAAAATGCAGTGGTCACAAAGAGAAAAATACAGACAATCTGTTCCTTTTGAAATAAACAGAACCCCTTACTAAATTCTTGTGCTTAATACTTTAAAAACACATAAGTATCGTAACAGATGAAACATGATTTAAAACACAGAATTCAAAATACATGTAAATTAAAATGAACTTTCTTGCAGTCAACATCCAGCACTTTTCTGTCTTCTATCCCATCTCTCTCTCTCTGTTTTGCCCCTTTCACCTCTGAACAGCCTGATCTTTGTCAGCTCAACACCAACAACAACTTGACTTTATATAGCGCCTTTAACGTAGTAAAACGTCCCAAGGCGCTTCACAGGAGAATTACCGAACAAAATTCAGCTGAAGGTTGACCGAATACCTGGTTTATTTACATGGCAATTGCAATTAAAATGTTTTCCAGCAGAGGGAACCTTTTCAATTTTCAAAATTGCATTTCAATTGCATAAATTAAATCACCCGTCTGTTAAGAGCAGGTCTCAAAATGTTTGACTCAGAGATTTTTTTTTATTCGTTTTTTTATGGGATGTGGGCATCGCTGGCAAGGCCAGCATTTATTGCCCATCCCTAATTGCCCTTGAGAAGGTGGTGATGAGCCGCCTTCTTGAACCACTGCAGTCCGTGTGGTGAAGGTACTCCCACAGTGCTGTTAGGGAGGGAGCTCCAGGATTTTGACCAAGCGACAATGAAGGATCGGCGATATATTTCCAAGTCAGGATGGTGTGTGACTTGGAGGGGAACTTGGAGGTGGTGGTGTTCCCATGCGCCTGCTGCCCTTGTCCTTCTAGGTGGAAGAGGTCGCGGGTTTGGGAGGTGCTGCCGAAGAAGCCTTGGCAAGTTGCTGCAGTGCATCTTGTAGATGGTGCACACTGCAGCCACGGTACGCCGGTGGTGGAGAGAGTGAATGTTTAAGATGGTGGATGGGGTGCCAATCAAGCTGGCTGCTTTGTCCTGGATGGTGTCGAGCGTCTTGAGTGTTGTTGGAGCTGCACTCATCCAGGCAAGTGGAGAGTATTCCATCACACTCCTTACTTGTGCCTTGTAGATGGTGGAAAGGCTTTGGGGAGTCAGGAGGTGAGGCACTCGGCACAGAATACCTAACCTCTGACCTGCTCTTGTTGCCACAGTATTTATGTGGCTGGTCCAGTTAAGTTTCTGGTCAATGGTGACCCCCAGGATGTTGATGGTGGGGGATTCGGCGATGGTAATGTCATTTAATGTCAAGGGGCAGTGGTTAGACTCTCGTTTTTGGAGATAGTCATTGCCTGGCATTTATGTGGCGTGAATGTTACCTGCCATTTATCAGCCCAAGCCTGAATGTCATCCAGGTCTTGTTGCATGCGAGCATGGATTGCTTCATTATCTGATGAGTTCTGAATGGCGCTGAACACTGCGCAGTCATCAGCGAACATCCCCATTTCTGACCTTATGTTGGAGGGAAGGTCTTTGATGAAGCAGCTGAAGATGGTTGGGCCTAGGACACTGCCCTGAGGAACTCCTGCAGCGATGTCCTGGGACTGAGTTGATTGACCGTCAACCACCACAACCATCTTCCTTTGTGCTAGGTATGACTCCAGCCAGTGGAGAGTTTTCCCCCCGATTCCCATTGACTTCAGTTTTACTCGGGCTCCTCGATGCCACACCCGGTCAAATACTGCCTTGATATCAAGGGCAGTCACTCTCACCTCACCTCTGGAATTCAGCTCCTTTGTCCATGTTTGGACCAAGGCTGTAATGAGGTTGGGAGCCGAGTGGTCTTGGCGGAACCCAAACTGGGCATCAGTGAGCAGGTTATTGGTGAGTAAGTGCCGCTTGATAGCACTGTTGATAACACCTTCCATCACTTTGCTGATGATTGAGAGTAGACGGATGGGGCGGTAATTGGCCGGATTGGATTTGTCCTGCTTTATGTGGACAGGACACACCTGGGCAGTTTTCCACATTGTCGGATAGATGCCAGTGTTGTAGCTGTACTGGAACAGCTTGGCTAGAGGCGCGGCTAGATCTGGAGCACAAGTCTTCAGCACGATAGCAGGGATGTTGTCGGGGCCCATAGCCTTTGCTGTATCCAGTGCGCTCAGCCATTTCTTGATATCACGTGAAGTGAATCGAATTGGCTGAAGACTGGCTTCTGTAATGATGGGACCTCAGGAGTAGGCCGATATGGATCATCCACTCGGCACTTCTGGCTGAAGATGGTTGCAAACGCTTCAGCCTTGATTTTTGCACTCACGTGCTGGGCTCCACCATCATTGAGGATGGGGATATTCATGGAGCCTCCTACTCCCGTTAGTTGTTTAATGGTCCACAACCATTCACGACTGGATGTGGCAGGACTGCAGAGCTTTGATCTGATCCATTGATTGTGGAATCGCTTAGCCCTGTCTATAGCATGCTACTTCCGCTTTTTAGCATGCATGTAGTCCTGTGTTGCAGCTTCCCCAAATTGGCACCTCATTTTTTAGGTACACTTGGTGCTGCTCCTGGCATGCTCTTCTACACTCTTTATTGAACCAGGGTTGGTCCCCTGGCTGGATGGTAATGGTAGAGTGAGGGATATACCAAGCCATGAGGTTACAGATTGTGGTGGAACACAATTCTGCTGCTGCTGATGGCCCACAGCGCCTCATGGATACCCAGTTTTGAGCTGCTATATCTGTTCTGAATCTATCCCATTTAGCACGGTGGTAGTGCCACACAACATGATGGAGGGTGTCCTCAGTCTGAAGATGGGACTTCGTCTCCACAATGACTGTGCGGTGGTCACTGCTACCAATACTGTCATGGGCAGATGCATCTGTGACAGGTTGATTGGTGAGGACGAGGTCAAGTAGGTTTTTCCCTCGTGTTGGTTCTCTCACCAGCTGTCGCAGGCCCAGACTGACAGTTATATCCTTCAGGACTCGGCCAGCTCGGTCAGTAGTGGTGCTACCGAGCCACTCTTTGTGATGGACATTGAAGTCCCCCACCCAGAGTACATTTTGTGCCCTTGCTACTCTCAGTGCTTCTTCCAAGTGGTGGGACAGGTCATACCCAGGGATGGTGATGGAGGAGTTTGGGACATTGGCTGAAAGGTATGATTCTGTGAATATAACTATGTCAGGCTGTTGCTTGACTAGTCTGTGGGACAGCTCTCCCAATTTTGGCACAAATCCCCAGATGTTGGTGAGGAGGACTTTGCAGGATTGACTGGGCTGGGTGTGCCATTGCCGTGTCCATAGCCGGTGCCGAGGTCGATGACGAGTGGTCTGTCCAGTTTCATTCTTATTTTTGTGTTTCGTAGCAGTTTGTTACAACTGAGTGGCTTGCTGGGCCATTTCAGAGGGCAGTTAAGAGTCAACCACATTGCTGTGGGTCTGGAGTCATATATAGGTCAGACCAGGTAAGGACGGCAGATTTCCTTCCCTCAAGGACATTAGTGAACCAGATGGGTTTTTACGACAATCCGATAGTTTCATGGTCACCATTACTGCAAACATATAGTCCTAAAAATGTGATCGCACCTGAAAGATGCCAGGCTAGTGAAGGGGAGCAGGCAAGGCAATGTGGGTGCATGTGGAGTCTGGTGAAGCCTGCAGTAAGGGCGAAGCCGAGTGCTCTCTTGTCCTGCTGTCACCTGCTGCAGCCTGGTAGAAGCCTTTGGCATAAAGGTAAACGGCCATGGTGACCTTGACAGCCACAGCCAGTGCTGTCCATGCCCTGGTTCGAGGCTCGAGTTGTGGCTAGAGCAGGTGACATTGCTTGGTGACAGCCTCCTTGGTGATGTGAAGGTGCTTCATACATCGCTCCTCAGTAAAGTTCAGGTAGGAGACGTGCTCCCTGAAGGCCCGCCATGGGTATGGCCTCCTGCGCAGTTCCCCCTCCTCCTTCATCTCCTGCTCTCTCCTGTCTTCTTTGCTGCTCCCCCTCGTACTCCAGCCACAAAGGCAGACCTACTAGACCACCCATGACTGCAGTCAAACTGTTTTGAAGGCAGCCAAAAGCAGTCCAGCACCAGCATAAACTTCTTAGCAGAAGATAGAAATCAGTTGTGGAAGGCAGAAAATAGGCCCAAAAAATGGCAAGAAGGTAATCAGCAGCCTGAAAGGACAAACCAGCAACTAACCTGTACGGAGTGGATGAGCCCATTAAATAGCCCTGCTGAAGAGTCCTTCCTGCCTGATGGGCCACAATTCAAGGGTAGGAATCTTATTTAAATATTTTAATGAGGCTTTTTAATGCTTCTGGCACGCACCTTGGACGCCTATAGAGGAGCCCGATCCAATATGGCGGCTGACTCATGTCCGCCGTGGATACTTAGGTGCCCGCTTTACGCCTGTAAACCAGATGCGCCGCAGTCGAATTTCTAGGCCAATGGGTTTAATATGTCTTGTCTGCTAAGTAGCATACAACCCTTACATGAGGAAAGTATACTACTTAGCAAAGTACAAAATAAAAGCAAAAAATGCTGGAAACACTCAGCAAATCAGGCAGCATCTGTGGAGAGAGAAACTGAGTTAACGTTTCAGGTCGATGACGTTTCTCTCTCCACAGGTGCTCCCTGACCTGCTGAGTGTTTCCAGCATTTTGTTTTTATTTCAGATTTCCAGGATCCGCAGTATTTTTCTTTTGTTGAAGAAAATATAAAATGCTGCTATTCCTGGTTTACGTCCACTTTTCCAGATTCTCGCTCAATATTTTTAACCTTCTCCCTCATCTGCCTTCCTGTTCTGGCCACTTCTTGCTTCCTCCTTTCACTTGGCTCTCCAAGCAATAGGAAGTCGGAGTTATCTGAGTTGGTTTTCAAGTTTGTATTTTCTGGAAGCAAATACAACAAAAAGGAGGCAAACTGAGAAACTGTGAGAGTGAGTATGATTGTACTTGGATAGTCAGTCAGAGAAGGGACAGGAGAAAATTGGGGAAGTAATGATATAAATGCATTGTGAACAGGATGTTCTCTGATTTTATGTCTCCCTCACACTGTTCGCTTAACAAGACAACTGTTTTATAAATGTTTTATAAATGTGAGCTTTTATCCACCAGTTACATTTATTAATATAATTATAACATTACAATCGATGAAAACTGTTTTGATTGCCACAATGTATTTTTCAGTTATTAGGAATTCAGTGAAGTAACTGCAAACAATTCTGTTGCACAATTTTTAACGTGTTTTTTAAGTTGGCTTCATACTGTGAGCGTTTTTAATTTGCTGTAACTTGTTGTGTTGCAAAAATAGTAACAGTCATGCAATTGACATCACTGGGAGAGGAGAAAGTATACACTAAACAGGAGTAAAGAGCTCAAGTTAATACGAGGAAATATGATAGACGTCAGAAGAAAATAGCTTTGGATTTTTAATTTGACCCAAATACTCACCTACCAGATTTGCTTAAGTGGAGTTGACAAGATGGTGTTTATGAATAAACTGTTGACTGGAACAGCAGAAAAGTCTGTGGGCCTTGTCTTCTTGGCTGGATGACAAAGCATGTGGGCAGCAGTGGAGAAATCTAACGATACAAGGGATCTAAACACTAATTTAGAATATAAAGATAGTTTGGCTAGGTTGCTCCTTCCCCTGCATGCATCAATCTGGCACACACAAATGTGGAAACTGCCAAGTTCTCCTCAAGACAGAACAGATAAGAAGCTAACTTAGATCATTTGTTATCTCAACAGGGCCAGGGGTTCTAACAAAAAAATAAGATGCCATTCCTTTCATTTACATCTTTTTCTGTAGCATTTTTTCCCTTAAAAATATCAACACCTGCACCACCCCTGCCCTCTCTCAGTAGGTAAATATGTTACTGAGGCACCATGATGGTCCCAGGTTTCATCCCCTTACTCTGTGTTGCGTTTGCTGATCTCAGATGGGCAGAGCAGAGTGGGGATTCGATTGAGTCAGTCATAGAGTCATAACGGCACAGAAGGAGGCCATTCGACCCATCGAGTCCGTGCCAGCTCTCTGTAGAGCAATCCAGTCAGTCCCATTCCCCCGCTCTATTCCCGTAGCCCTGCAAGTTTATTTCCCTCAAGTGCCTATCCAGTCTCCCCTTGAAAACATTGAGGGGGAAAAATTCACTTGCTTTGCGCCTCCCGTTACCGCCCTAAGAGGGCGCTAACGGGGCGCAAAGCAACTAGCGCCCGGGCGCGGCACCGCCCATGCCTCCCGCGAAATTCAGTGGGAGGTTAGCAGCAGCGGTAACCGGTAGCGCCTCGTGGCGCTGCGCCACCAGCGATGACATAATCGGCGTGCACAGCGCCTCGCTCGGACCCCGGCCGTGATCTTCGGGAGTGGCCCCTGACATACCGCCAGACGCTATGTCCAACGGGGTCAGGGGGACTTACCTGCGGCCGGGGCGGCGCTATTTAAAGGCGAGGTGCGTGGCGGCCATTTTTGTTGCTGGCCGCCTGCCAGCACCTGCCTGCGCTCCCGTCCCCGGCCTCCTGAACTCCCCCCCCCACTCCGCAGAGTGCCGGCTGCGCTCCAAGTGCCCGGCACTTCTCTTGAGTGCCGGGCTCTTTTGCCGGCACTCCCGATCCCCAGGGGCCCAGCTGGGCCCCAGGTCGCGCTGCGCAATGCCCCTCCCCTTTAAGAAGGGGAGGAAGGCCTGCAATACCACGGCATGTCGTGCCGCAATATTCCCTCGCAGCGCCCCAAGAGGGATGCGGGGCGCTTCCAGTAGTGCCCCGCTTCCCTCTTGGGACGCTGCCACTCAATTTCCGTCGTGAAGTTAGCGCCCCAAAGGGGGCGCTACTCAATTTTTAGCCCTGAGTGTCTCCGCTTCCACCACTTCCATCGGCAGCAAATTCCAGGTCCTCACCACTCGCTGCGTAAATAAGTTTTTCCTCACATCCCCCCATATCTCTTGCCCAAAACCTTATATCTGTGTCCTCTAGTCCTTGTACCATCAACTAGTGGGAACAGCCTTTCCCCGTCTAGCCTATCCAAACCTGTCATAATCTTGTACACCTCTATCAAATCACCCCTCAACCTCCTTTGCTCTAATGAAAACAAATCCAGCTTCTCCAACCTGTCCTTGTAGCTAAGATCCCCCATCCCCGGAACCATTCTGGTAAATCTCCTCTGCACCCTCTCAAAGGGCTTCACATCCTTCCTAAAGTGTGGTGACCAGAACTGGACGCAATACTCCAGTTGTGGCCTAACCAGCGTTTATAAAGGTTCAGCATAACTTCTCTACTTTTGTACTCAATACCTCTATTTATGAAGCCCAAGATCCCATATGCTTTGCTAACCACTCTCTCAATATGGACTTATGCACATTAACTCCCAGGTCCCTCTGTCCCTGCACACTCTTTAAAACTTGGCCTCAGAGTTCCCCAGGCTAGGGGAATGGGGAAAATGGAACAGGGTTTCCCACTCCTGATCACTGACCCCCTGCTGGAAACTGCTTGCAGGCGGTCACTGGGCAAGGCAGACGTCGGGCTTGGTTTTGATGGCTCACTGTTGAGGCTTATGAAGAATGCCCCATTCTTGTGAGATACTGGAGGAGAGTCAGCAAACATACCTGGGCAAAAGTCCCCCATTTTCACGAGAATGGGGGGGGGGTGGGGGGGGCGGTGAAAATTGAGGAAAAAACTCATTAGAAAAATATAATTAAAAAACAAATCTGAATATTTATTTGTGTACAACTTACTCTTCCAAACCACTTGGGGGTGCTATTGATATGGGATGTGCAGAATGGATGGTGCAGTGTTGTGAACTCCACAGTGCATGGTGTTCTCTGCAGTTGCTTGATGGAAAGGTAAGCGTTCCGATGAAGTACCAGAGACAATAGAATAAGTTTTCTTGATGCTGCACCTGGGCATTGTTCGACTTATTGAAGTTGAGTGATACAACCCTTGTTACAATTTAGTTCTTCGCCTTTAGTGATTTAGGTACACTGAAACACTCCACAACACAAAGTTCCTTTATAAGCTTTATTCAGTACACCAAAAAACAGATTATACATTACCGATCTGGGAAGTACCAGTCGTCCTCACCTGGGCCTGGCTGTCAGTTCTTTCTTCCTGGAGTTACGCTTGATCGAGCTACTCGCACTTTCGCTATTTAAGCTCTAAAATCACAAACCTACGTGACCACTGGTTTCCAGTTAGCGGTTAACTTGTTACATTGGCTCCTCAAATGAATATGTCAAGAAGAGACAACCAACTCCATGTAAAATTGCTGAGGCAAAACTAGGAACTAAGCACGGCTATATCTAACTCAACAAGTAGCAGAGGTTAATAGTACAAGTACTTTGTTTTTTCTGGTTAGCTTGTCCTGGACCTGAGCAAGGTTATTATTATAGTCGTATCCAGACATTGTGGTTTTACCTGCCTGGCTTGTTACTGTTCTGGTTACTGCAGTATTTTCTATTACTGTCGGCACTTAACATTATCTGTTAATGTACTGCCTCTCCTTCAGCATACTCGATTGACAGGACGCAGCAACTACAGGAATATCAAGCTGGGGGATCACATGCCCCTAATGGAAGGGCTGTCTGATTTCCCATCAATTAATTTAAATGGATAAAAAAAATCAGGCATTCCCTTACAGGTTTGTTCTCCTCCCCGTCTGATTTTCCTGTATTCACTGCTCCAGTATGCCCAGGTGTAACACCAGGAAAATCTACCCGAATGAGTCAGTGGTAGAGAGGTTGGCCTCCCTTGAGTTAGCCAGAAACAACAACAACAACACCAACTGGCATTTATATAGCGCCTTTAACATAGCAAAAACATCCCAAGGAGCTTCACAGGAGCGATATCAGACAAAGTTTGACACGCTTTGCAGCTCCCGCGCAGCCAGCTCACCGGCAATAGAAAAAACTGTTAAAGGGGCTGCGCACACAAAAAAAATTAAAGGGAACACTGGTAGAGAGGCGGAGAGAATTCGAGAGCTTAGGGCCGAGGCAGCTGAAGACACGGCCGCCAATGATGGAGCAAAGGAAATCGGGGATGCGCAAGACACCAGGATTGGAGGAGCGCGGAGATCTCGGAGGGTTGTAGGGCTGGAGAAGGTTACAGAGCTAGGGAGGGGTGAGGGCATAGAGGGATTAAACACAAGGATGAGAATTTTAAAATTGAGGCGTTGCCGGACCTGGAGCCAATTTAGGTCAGCGAGCACAGGGGTGATGGGTGAAAGGGACTTGATGCGAGTCAGGATACGGGCAGCAGAATTTTGGCTGAGCTCAAATTTATGGAGGTTGGTCGGTGGGAGGCCGGCAGGAGAGTATTTGAATAGTCGAGTCTGGAGGTAACAAAGACATGGATGAGGGTTTCAGCAGTAGGTGAGCTGAGGCGGGGCGGAGACGGGCGATATTACGGAGGTAGAAGTAGGCGGTCTTGGTGATGGAGAGGATATGAGGTCAGAAGCTCAGCTCAGGGTCAAATAGGACACCAAGGTTGCGAACTGTCCGGTCAGCCTCAGTCAGTGACCAGGGAGAGGGATGGAGTCGATGGCTAGAGAACGGAGTATGTGGCGGGGACCGAAGACAACATTTAATTGGAGGAAATTTCTGCTCATAAGAACATAAGAAATAGGAGCAGGAATAGGCCACTTGGCCCCTCGAGCCTGCTCCGCCATTCAATAAGATCATGGCTGATCTTGGGCTCAAAGCCACTTCCCTGCCCGCTCCCAATACTGGATGTTAGACTAGCAGCGTGACAAATCAGAGGCAGTGGAGGAGCTGAGATAGGTCATGGTGAGGTAGAGCTGGGTGTCGTCAGCGTACAAGTGGAACCTGACATTGTATTTTCAGATGATGTTATGGAGTGGCAGCATGTAGATGAGAAATAGGAGGGGCAAAGGATAGATTGTTCTATTGTTCCCCACCTGGCATACTCCTGCCTGGCTGGAACGGTAGGGGTCTTGACCAAGAGTGACCTGTGCGCTGCCTGGATACAGGCTTGGGTGGAGCTCTCTCCCAACCAGTTATAAATTTAAAAGTTTAGCTAGCTGGGAGGGGAAAACGCCTATTCTCTGAACATTTAAATTGAGGTTTGATTTGCCTACAACGTGCCTAGGAAGTTCAAAGGACCTTCTGAATGCTTTGTAAATCAGGTTTGAGATCTCACTCCACGCAGTGTCAAACCGAAATGGTATGAGACTAACCCCCCCCCCCCCCTCAGAGGAGTCTGACGCTGCTTCACTCCAGAGTGAGGACGAGCCCTAATTCTGGATTGCACTGCCTGTTTAGTGTTGGTGCAAAGCCACAATCACTTCATACCCACACTAAGCTGATAGTGTAAATGTGCCCATAAATGGCAAACCAGTCTGAACATATGCAGTTGTATTGATTTTTAAAGAGTGTGGTACATCAAAATAGGTTGCATCTTTGATGAGTGCTTCCTGTCTGCTAAGTCAAGTATACAAATTCCTCAGGAAGCCTCACCATCAGTCTTGTCCTGTACTGTAAGAGCTCACTGCTTGGCATGTTAAGTCAGTGTTCTGACAGCACGCTACTGGGAGGACAACCCATGTATTTCTCAGCATCTGAGTGAGTGCCGACTGCTGCAGATTTGAATTCGGGGTGGGAGTCGTGAGACCGGCTGGACGTGGTGGCAGGAGCGGAATGTTGGGCAGCAGGGGGCCGCTGCCAGGGACTGAAGGTATGGTCCCCTGCACTCAGGGAAATGGTTGGGAAGGCGATCGGGAGGGAGGCCGGGGCGGAACCCGGGTCAGAGGAGGCCTAAACTTTCCTTGGAGCATAAATCAAGAAAACAAACTTGTCTTTATGGGCCTCTTCTAGCCCCGGCTCCTTATCCCGTTCGGTTGGTCTGGTGGTGAAACCACAACTGTTTCCCAGGGCAGGCCTCCGGTTAAAATAGCAGGCTGGCCCCGATGATGTCATTGGAGCCCAATCTGCATATTTAAAGAAGGACCCGTCCAGCTTCCAGCGGGTGTCCTCTCACCTGCTCGGAAGACCAGGTTGAGATCAGAACCCGCAGAAAGGCAGCGGGACCACGGTGAGCAAGTCCCACAGGCGATTCTAACTGGTCACCCGCCCGGTTTCCACTGGGCTGGCAGGGTTACAATCACCCCTTTAGACATCTAGCATGAGAGGGGAATAGCTCTTTTGATTTCTTTCCACTTCTCCAGGTAGAGATGACATCCCTCAGATCAGCACAGACTAAGTCTGTTGCAAATTCAACATTCTGTTGCTTGACTTTAACTTTTGGCAATAGATTCCCCCATCCCCTCACTATATTTCTTAACTTCAACTTTGATCTTTTCAAATCCAAGGTTTGACCCACAATAAACCCCCTTCCCAGTAGGTAGCCTTTCAAAAAAATGTTGCAGTTCAGTTTCTTATTAAATCTTAGTAAAAGTGAAGGCTTCTTATCACAGCATCTCTCAAAATGCTTTGCGTACAACGATTCACTTTGAAGTGCAGTGACTCTAGTTGTGTAGGAATGTGCAGCAGCCATTTTGCTTACAGAACGATGCTACAAATAGCAACGATAATGAATCTTGTTTTTTGGTGGTATTGTCAGAGGTAGAAATGTTGATCGGGACACCAGGAGAATTCCAGGCTCTTCTTTGAAAAGTGCAATGGAATCTTTAGTAGCCATTCAAATCATTAGAACAGGCACACGGGGCCTTGGTTTAATAACCCAATTAATTTTGGGAGGGAAGGTTGGGGAAGTGGTGATTGGCTGGTTGAGGCATGAACCTGCACTGTTTTGCAAATACGCAGTTAACACCAGTTCGGCAGGAAGAAATAGACATTTAAACAGCAACAACAACTTGCACTTATATAGCACCTTTCACATAGGAAAACGGCTCAATGCGCTTCATAAATTGACACCAAGCCAAAGCAGGAGATATTAGGGAAGGTGACGGAGGCAGCGGACCTGAGAGGGAGCGAGAGCGGAGCCTGAGGAAATAAAGAGCGAGGCCCGAGAGCGGAGGCCCGAGAGCGGAGGCAGCGGACTTGAGAGGGAGCGAGAGCAGAGCCTGAGGATATAAAGAGCGCGGCAGAGCGAGGCCCGAGAGCGGAGGCAGCGGACCTGAGAGGGAGCGAGAGCGGAGCCTGAGGATATAAAGAGCGTGGCAGAGCGAGGCCCGAGAGCGGAGGCAGAGGACCTGAGAGGGAGCGAGAGCGGAGCCTGAGGAAATAAAGAGCGCGGCAGAGCGAGGCCTGAGAGCAGAGGCAGCGGACCTGAGAGGGAGCGAGAGCGGAGCCTGAGGATATAAAGAGCGTGGCAGAGCGAGGCCCGAGAGTGGAGGCAGCGGACCTGAGAGGGAGCGAGAGCGGAGCCTGAGGATATAAAGAGCGAGGCCCGAGAGCGGAGGCAGCGGACCTGAGAGGGAGAGAGAGCAGAGCCTGAGGATATAAAGAGCGCGGCAGAGCGAGGCCTGAGAGCGGAGGCAGCGGACCTGACAACAAAAACAAGGAGTGACGTCACAGGAAAGCAGGGAAGTGATTGGTTGGTCAGTATTTCTCTCTTTATCTTGGGCATTGGTTTAAATTAAGAGCCAGGATTAAAAACTAAGGGGGTAAAATTCAGTATCACCCCGTTTGGGGCGCAATTATCGGCCGGGCGCAAAGATTAGTGCCTGCTGCTAATTATCGCCTCCGACTGCAAACTTGACTTTTATCGCCCCTGGAGGTGATTGGAGCGCTAAATCAGGTGCTACACATCTGTCTTAAGGCGCAAAGGCCGAGGAGCAAGGCGCTACCTCAGAACGCTGGCGAAGCTCATGTGATGTCAGTCAGCAATGGAACACAGAAACAATGGCCCCGGCCAGTTCTTAAAGGGGAGGGTTGATCTTGCTTTCCATCCACATCCTGCTCATTGCAGCCTTGAATCTAGGCCTGGAGAGACCTGTACATCAAATCTGCTGGAAAGAACAATGGAGAGGCCCAGGGAAAGAGCTCAGAGTGCAGCCCCCACAATCTCTTCTAAATCGATACAAGGAAGGGCAAATCAAAATGAACCTGCAAAGTGCTGCTCAGTACCCAAAACTCCTTCACACAGCGTTGAATCTCTCCAGAAGTCTCTTTCTCTCTCTCTCAGAATGCGTGGTTCAAAAATGGCACCAACAAAAAAAGGCAGGAAGCGGTCGCCTTTAAATAGTGCTCCCCCAGTCCCTTCCTGACTGCAAAACGCTCCCCACAACCTGTCGTTGCTAGCGGCAGGCGGTAAGGCAGGGGGCGCCACTCAATATCCGCTCCGGGGCGCTACCGGGGTGTTGCGCACTCGGCTGACATCACGATCTGCTGGCGCAGGAGATCGTGGTGGTACTGTTTAGCGCCGCCGCAAAATGTCTAGTTAATTTCGCGAGCAGCGCAAACATCGCCACGCCCGGACGCTAGTTGCTTTGTGCCCCATTAGCGCCCTCTTAAGGCGCTAACGGGAGGCGCAACCAACTGAATTTTTCCCTCTAAACGTTCAAAAAGAGGGAGCTGATTGGTGAGTATCTGGTAGGTGTTTTTACTTGGCTTTCTTAAAGTTTTTAAGTTTATTCCAGCTAGGTTAGTAAATAGTCTGTTAATTAGAGGTATGGCAGGGCAGCTCACACCCGTGGAATGCACATCCTGTGCCATGTGGGAAGTCCTGGACACCTCCCGTGGTCTGGACGACCACATGTGCGGGAAGTGTCACCAGCTACAGCAGCTCGAGCACCGGGTTACGGAGCTTGAGCGGCGGCTGCAGTCACTGCTGTGCATCCATGAGGCTGTGAGCTACTTGGATAGCACGTTTTGGGAGGTGGTCACCCCGCAACTTAAGAGTGTGCAGGCGGAGAAGGAATGAGTGACCGTCAGACAGAAGAGGAGGACCAGGCAAGTAGTGCAGGAGTCCCCTGAGCCCATCTTGCTCATCAACCAGTATTCGGTGCTGAGTACTGGTGAGGACGATGGTTCCTCTGGGGAGTGCAGCCAGAGCCAAGTCCACAGCACCATGGAAGGCTCAGCTGCACAGGCGGGGGGAAGAGGAGAGGGAGAGCAATAGTGATAGGGGATTCAATAGTTAGGGGAGCAGACAGTCATTTCTGCGGCCGCAGACATGACTCCAGGATGGTATGTTGCCTCCCTGGTTCCAAGGTCAAGGATGTCACTGAGTGGCTGCAGGGCATTCTGAGGGGGGAGGGTGAACAGCCAGAGGTCATGGTCCATATCGGTACCAACGACATAGGTAGGAAGAGGGATGAGGTCCTGCAGGCAGAGTTTAGGGAGCTAGGAAAGAGGTTAAAAAGCAGGACGTCAAAGGTAGTAATCTCCGGATTACTACCAGTGCCACGTGCTAGTGAGTACAGAAATAGGAAGTTAGAGCAGATGAATGCGTGGCTGGAGAGATGGTGTAGGAGGGAGGGCTTTAGATTCCTGAGGAATTGGAACCGTTTTTGGGGGAGGTGAGACCTCTACAAGCCAGACGGGTTACACCTCAATGGGAACGGGACCAATATCCTCGCGGGAGGGTTTGCTAGTGCTGTTGGGGAGGGTTTAAATTAGCTTGGCAGGGGAATGGGAACCTAAGTATAGAGTCAATAGGGAGGGAAGAAAAACTGGAATTGGAAAACAAAAACGTAGAAAGTAAATTGGAAGGACAGAGGAATCAAGGGCTAGATAGTAGTCAACAAGGAGGTTTGCCTGTACTAAATGGTATATACTTCAATGCAAGGAGTATAGCGAACAAGGCAGATGAGCTGAGGGCATAGGTAGATACCTGGGACTATGATATTATAGCTATTACAGAGACGTGGCTGAAAGAGGGGCAGGTATGGCAGCTCAACATTCCTGGTTACAGGATTTTCAGACGGGATAGAGAGGGAGGTAAAAAGGGAGGGGGGGTCGCGGTATTGATTAAAGAAACTATTACAGCTGTGAGGAGGGATGATATGTTGGAGGGATCATCAAACAAGGCCATATGGGTCGAATTGAAAAACAAAAAAGTGGCGATCACACTGCTGGGAGTGTACTACAGACCCCCAAACAGTGAGAGGGAGATAGAAGAACAAATATGTAGACAAATTTCAGAGAAGTGCAAAAACTATAGGGCAGTAATAGTAGGGGATTTCAACTACCCCAATATTAACTGGGATAAAATTAGTGTGAAGGGTATAGAGGGTGCGGAATTCCTAAAATGCATCCAGGAGAACTTTTTTAGCCAGTATGTAGCAAGCCCAACAAGGGTTCTGGACTTAGTTTTAGGGAATGAAGCTGGGCAGGTGGAAGGCGTATCAGTGGGGGAGCATTTTGGTGCTAGTGACCATAATTCTGTTAGATTTAAGGTAGTTCTGGAAAAGGACAAGGAATAAAAATTCTAAATTGGGGAAAAGCAAATTTTGCTAAGCTGAGGGGATTTAGCCATAGTGGACTGGAAACAGCTACTTGAAGGTAAATCAGTGTCAGAGCAGTGGGAGGCATTCAAGGAGGAGATCCGGAGGGTTCAGACCAAATATGTGCCCTTAAAGAAAAGAGGTGGGACTAACAAATCTAGAGCCCCCTAGATATCTAGGGACATACAGGGTAGGATAAAGAAAAAAAGGGAGGCGTATGACAGATACCGAGGGCTAAATACTCCAGAATCTTTAGAGGAGTACAGAAAGTGCAGGGGTGCAATTAAAAAGGATATTAGGAAAGCAAAGAGAGAGCATGAAAATTTCTTGGCAAGTAAAATCAAGGAAAACCCAAAGATGTTTTATAAATATATTAACAGTAAGAGGATAACAAAAGAAAGGGTAGGGCCTATTAGAGATCATGAGGGTAATCTGTGTGTGGAGGCGGGAGACGTCGGTAGGGTTCTTAATGAATACTTTGCGTCTGTTTTCACAAAGGAGAGGGGCAAAGCAGACATTGCTATCAGGGGGGAGGAGTGTGAAATATTAGATGAAATAAACATAGTGAGAGAGGAAGTATTAAGGGGTTTAGCAGCTTTAAAAGTGGATAAATCCCCATGCCCAGATGAAATGTATCCCAGGCTGTTAAGCGAAGCAAAAGAGGAAATAGCAGAGGCACTGACCATCATTTTTCAATCCTCTCTGGCTTCAGGTGTGGTGCCGGAGGACTGGAGGACTGCTAATGTGGTGCCCTTGTTTAAAAAGGGAGAAAAGGATAGACCGACTAATTATAAGCCAGTCAGCCTAACCTCGGTGGTGGGAAAATTATTGGAAAGAATTCTGAAGGACAGGATAAATCTTCATTTAGAAAGACACGGATTAATCAAGGATATTCAGCACGGATTTGTTAAAGGAAGGTCGTGTCTGACAAACTTGATTGAATTTTTTGAGGAGGTAACAAGGAGGGTAGATGAGGGTAGTGCGTTTGATGTAGTTTATATGGACTTTAGCAAGGCTTTTGATAAGGTTCCACGTGGCAGACTGGTCACGAAGTTAAAAGCCCATGGGATCCAGGGCAAAGTGTCAATTTGGATTCAAAACTGGCTCGGAGACAGGAAGCAGAGGGTAATGGTTGATGGGTGTTTTTGTGACTGGAAGGCTGTTTCCAGTGGGGTTCCGCAGGGCTCAGTATTAGGTCCCTTGCTTTTTGTGGTATATATCAATGATCTAGACTTTAATATGGGGGTATGATTAAGAAGTTTGCAGGTGATACTAAAATCGGCTGTGTGGTTGATACTGAAGAAGGAAGCTGTAGACTGCAGGAAGATATCAATAAATTGGTCAGGTGGGCAGAACAGTGGCAAATGGAATTCAATCCGGAGAAGTGTGAGGTAATGCATTTGGGGAGGGCTAACAAGGAAAGGGAATACACATTAAATGGTAGGACACTGAGAAGTGTAGCGGGACAAAGGGACCTTGGAGTGCATGGCCACAGATCCCTGAAGGTAGCAGGCCAGGAAGATAAGGTGGTTAAGAACGCATACGGAATGCTTGCCTTTATTAGCCGTGGCATAGAATACACTTCACCTGAGGAAGGAGCGATAGCTCCGAAAGCTTGTGATTTCAAATAAAACTGTTGGACTATAACCTGGTGTTGTGCGACCTCTCAATTTTGTCCACCCCAGTCCAACACCGGCATCTCCGCATCATAGAATACAAGAGCAGGGGCGTTATGCTTCAACTGTATAAAACACTAGTTAGGCCTCAGCTAGAGTACTGTGTGCAGTTCTGGTCACCACATTACAGGAAAGATGTGATTGCACTAGAGAGGGTTCAGAGGAGATTTACAAGAATGTTGCCGGGAGTAGAGAATCTTAGCTATGAGGAAAGACTGGATAGGCTGGGTCTGTTTTCCTTGGAACAGAGGAGGCTGAGGGGAGACCGTATTGAGGTGTATAAAATTATGAGGGGCATAGATAAAGTGGATGGAAAAGACCTATTTCCTTTAGCAGAGGGGTCAAAAACCAGGGGGCACAGATTTAAAGTAATTGGTGGAAGGTTTAGAGGGGATTTGAGGGGAAATTTCTTCACCCAGAGGGTTGTGGGGGTCTGGAACTCACTGCCTGAAAGGTGGTAGAGGCAGGAACCCTAACCACATTTAAAAAGTATTTGGATGTGCATTTGGGATGCTGTAACCTGCAGGGCTACGGACCAAGAGCTGGGAAGTGGGATTAGGCTGGATAGCTCTTTGTTGGCCGGCGTGGACATGATGGTCCGAAATGGCCTCCTTCCGTGCTGTAACTTTCTATGATTCTATGATTCTATGTGACTAAAAGCTTGGTTAAAGGGGTAAATCTTAAGGCGTGTTTTAAAGGACGAGAGAGAGGTGGAGAGACAGAGAGGTTTAGGGAGGAAATTGCAGAGTTTAGGGCCAAGACAGCTGAAGGCACGGCCACCAATGGAGGGGCGAAGGAAGCATCACTTCCCTTACATCCAAAACACTGTATGTGCTGCAAAGCACTTTGACTCCCCAATGGGTCCAGGGAACTCGGTGTAGCTTGCTTGTTTCTCCCGGCTGTGTGCGTAACAACCTTATTACTGGCGCCAGACTACCTGCTCTGGGGAGCTGTGCTTGGACCTAGGCCTGTGAAGAAATTGACTGGGGTCCATTCATATTGAGTCAATTTCAGCTGTTAGACTGGAGCTGCACAGCATAAGACTGGCACACTATGTTAGCAACTGCTTGCCAACTTCTCAATGCTCAAACCAGGGCGAAATAAGTACAACACCGAGATAAAACACCGCAGTATTGTTTTTATGTTGGTGAATAAAGTAATGATATTAAACCGAGATTGGTTTGCACAGAACTTGAAGTGTGAGCTTTCCCTTTCCCGAGTAATTGATGTTGACATCTATCGTAATCGTATTTTTCTGCACTGCCCAGCGTGTGATCTATACTCAATCTGTGCTATTGGCCCTCGCAAGCTGGGTTTACAGCACAACATTTGGAACAGTACATGCTTGTAGGGCTGCCAGTACTGTATGTGCAGGATAGATGCTGAGAAATGTAACTGCAGTTTTTTTATGGTGCAATCAAACTACAGAGGTCGTGCTTCGGATCATATGCAAGGTCATATTCAGGAGTGTCATAAAAAGTAGAATTACACAACTTCTCGGTCATCGTTCAGCCAATTAGGTCTCTAAAGTGACTGGCATACCGTGAAACGGTGCATTTTTGTATTTTTAAAAGTCTGTGAATAAAATATTGTTGGGTCATTCTGACAGGGCTTTGAGAAAATGCAGTTCTGCTTGAAAGTTGATGCCATCCAAGAATTTAACCCATCAGCTGCTCCATCTGGCAAACTGCCTTCAGTGCGCAGCATGTGAGTGTTAACACAAAGGGGCCAAGTCCACGATAGGAAAGCAAATTCTCAGAGTCCTAATCTGGATCAAAAAGTAGAAATGATTAACACAGTTTCAGTTACTGATACATGCACATTACTGGTATCTGTCACTTGGCATCTGATTCAGAAGCTTGTGGGTTCAAGTCTAACAACAACGTCCCTCTCTACACCAGCGGGGAATGGGTCTCTGAACAGATCACTGTGGAGGTTATGGCTCAGATCGAGGTGAAAGCTCTTAAAATCCATGTGAAAGGGCAGGCGTACGTCCACTGGACGGATAGCTAATCCAGCTCTTCTGTTTTTGACATCATTGGGAGTCGGTTGGAAGAAGAGGCGAGACATGCCGATGACTACCTGGGCACTTCTCGATCCTCAACTGTTGCTACGTCCTCACCAGCTCCATCATTGCATCTTATCTGCCCAAGCAGCACATCAAAAGACACCCACTGGAGAAGAAGTAGCTTATCAGTCAGGAGGGTTTTCACTGGGTGAAGCACCATTCACTAGTGAGCATCAGGACCTGGCAGTGGAAGATAGCCAGAGTGCCATCCTTCCATGGAAGGTAGAGAAATGACTAACCTCGGCTGAGGAACCTAGGGACCCAGATCTCAGGTGCGCACTCTTCAAAGGAACAATAATTTGGGAGCATGGATCCCATGTGCGGGCAGAGGAGACGGTTTTCGTGCATATGGTTGAGATGATGGAGAACTGGGAGGAGCCCATTACAGGCACCTGCAGCACATTGCAAGAAGTTTCTCAGGGTCTGCAAAGAGAGTGACAGTCCAGGAGATTCCTGTGGTAATAAGATGCCAGGAGAAGCTTCTAAGGATGTTGGTACTTTCCGGAGTGGTAGCTAACACTGCTCCCACAGATAATTTGAGACTCAGCCTGCACACAACATTTTCATAAGGCTTCCGAGACTTGATTGGAACTATTTAGTCTGTAATGACACCGACCAGCAGCATCTCAGAGCCTGCTTTCTTAAGGCTCCAATGCTTGCACAGGAGGGAATTTCAGACATGGTCCTTGACACTGCAGCAGCAAGGTTGCTGATAGCTGTGGTACAGCTGTTTCAATGGGATAAGTCACTTCAGGTCTCGAAGGCTCCAGGGCAACCTTCCCGGCCACCTATCACTTCAGGAGCTCATCTCAGGCTGTACCTCTAGCAGCTGGAGCATGTAAGGTAGTTGGTATAAAGGGTCGACACAACGGTAAGAAGTAGTTGCAGATAGGGCGTATGAATTTGTTGGCATCTTTTTGCAAATGTTGTTCTATAAAATAAACATAGCTTCACCAGATAGACTTCATTTCTATAAGCTTGCAACTTTGTGAAGTTGGATGATGGCAAGTGAAATTTAGCCTTCTCCTTTATGAAGAAAAAGTCTTTGGCCGGAATCGTTACCTTGGAGTCGGGTTTTGTGTATGCGGGGCATGCAGCGGGTTGGAACGCGATGTTCTGAGCAGCGCGTTGTGCAGAGCAACTTTAGTTTAATGGCCCCAGTTGAAAGACTCATGCGCCTTTCCCGACCATATTAAATGGAGCGGCTCTGATGATGTCATCGATGACTCGTTTCCAGCGCCGATATTTAAAGCAGCCTTGCACTCAACTCATTTGAAGGTTGCTAGAGGAGGGTGGAACCTAACATACAAAGGCCTGAGTACTCTTATAAACCAGCAATGATGGATAGTCAAAGGCAGGGGGCTGCACCACGGTTTTCAGACGCATCCCTACATACTCTGGTGGAGGCTGTCAGAGAACGCAGGGAGGTCCTCTTCCCTGCTGATAGGCGAAGGAGACCTCCAAAAGAGACCAAACGAGCCTGGCTGGATATAGCTGAGGAGGTCAGCAGCAGGGATGTGGTGAGGAGGACCTGGATCCAGCGCAGAAAACGATTCAATGATCTCATGAGGTCAGGAAAGGTGAGTGGAAAGCCACACTCACCTTCATCCTGATGTGCCTGTCACCATATCCCCAGCACTCTGTCTTCCCAAGCCTACTCCTACACATCATTCCTCACATCAAAATACCTTCCATGTCCACCCATCCCTCTCTGTCTATGCACCTACTCACATCCCCATCTGACTAACCACCACTGACACTCACCCGCATCCTACTGCAATCATAGCAAGTAACACCACAGGAAGAGGCCATTTGGCATTGCCACCCACTCCCTCATAGTCACCCTCTACAGATGTAACCCATCCATTCCTTACACTCATTCCATCACTCTCACTCAAAGTTCTCTTCTTTCCCTCCTTGCAGGAGAAAAGAGCCCAGAACACACAGGAGAGACAAAGAACCAGAGGTGGCCCTCCAGTCTTCACCCAACTAACAGCAGCAGAGGAGGGGACTCTGGAGATCTCGGGAGCTCGAGAGACGCTGGCGGTGGGAGACGCAGAGAGGGGGACATCTCAGCAACCTGGTGACAGATTCACATTTCATAAAGCCACATGGTATACAGCAGTCACTCATATGGTGACTGATGTCAGCAGCCAGTGAAATGCCATCATGTGCATAATGGTAATGTTACTCATTCTTATTGTAACACTTCTAATTCATCTCTTTACTCTCCCATAGGTCCATCAAGTGACCCCCCACCCCACTGTCCATCCGGAGGAGGAAGACGACTCCTCAGAGGAACCTCCAGCCTCTGAGGGTGCACCATCAGCAGACCCAAGTGCAGCCAGCACCAACGCAGATACTCACACCTCGGTGGGTCCTTTGCGCCATAGAGTAGAGTTGTCACTTGGTGTCTCACAATTCACAAGTGAGCAAGAGCAGGTGGTGTTGACAGGGACAGCAGTGGAGACTCCTCGCCAGAGGGCACAGGACGCTCCAAGCTCTGCTGAGCTGCATGCAGATGCTGAACCTCCAGGGCCATCGAGAAAGAGGGTGATCTTGGAGGGGCAGCAACAATTGCATGAAGCTCTGGCATCTTTTGCAGCTGCGATGTCGGCAAATGTTCAGAGAATGGAGGAGTCCATCTCCAACATGAGCACCACCATGTCGCAGGCGATGGCGACGATGTGCTGTTCCATGGAAAGGATGGCACCTGCATGGAGCAGCTAATGCACCAGTCACATGAGCACATGCTAGCTGTGACAATAGATAGCAGGCGCTCATAGAGCTCCTCTCTAGGAGAGATATAAATGTAGACTTGGGCGTTCATCGCCCCACTGCTGTGCAGCAAGGTGCTCGCCAGCTCCTTGCTAGCAGGGAAGTGCGGGTGGCCCATGAGAGGGTTGATGATGAGATGGGACATAGAAGTGGGGGCTCTTCTGAAAGTGCTCCCACTTCTCCTCCATTGCCTCCTCCTCTGTCAGAGCCCCACATGCTGCCTCAGATCCCGTTGGCCGAGTCTGCCCCTGCACAGTCACAGGAGGAGCAGACTTTGGTGGGGCCATCAAAGGATCCAAAACCCAGAGGACGTCCGCCTCTAACGAGTCGCAGCAGGGAAGCAGCCTGCCTCTACCTCTGCTGAAGCCACAGGGGTTGCACCTCGTAGAAGCACTCGGAAAAGAAAAATGACACAAAAGTAGACGCACACGTGTATGCACATGGGTGTATCAAAAAATGTAAGTGTTAAGTTTCAGTTATTTTGATGTTTTTCTTTGCACCACTTTCCAGACTTGTCCATTTATGCCTCAAACCTTGGAAGTGGCTTTGTGAATGGTGAGACATTACTTAACCTCGAGCACTGGGGCTTTGGTTGAGAGGAATGGCTTGGTCATTGTAGGGATACTTTATGGTGTTGCGAGGGGAACTTAGTACAGTATGTGTCAGCCATGTGACTGCATTGGAGCAAGTTAATTAAATCTGGCCATGATGAGGCCATTCCGGGCCTCCCGGGCAGCATTATACGCTGGTGCCATCTCCACCTCAGGTTCATCCTCCTCATCTTCCACCTGCTCCTCCTCCTCCTCCTCCTCTGAAGAGGCTGTGCGCTGTGCGCCATGCTCCTCCTGCAGCTCCAGTCCTCACTGCTGCACTGTGTTGTGCAGCGCACAGCAGATGACAACGATGATTCTGGAGACCCTGGCTGGTGCATACTGAAGGGCTCCTCCAGATCTGTCAAGGCATCTGAAGCACATCTTCAGCATGCCTACTGTTTGCTCTATGACACAGCTGGTGAAGATGTGGCTCTCATTATAACGCTCCTCGGCCTCAGTACTTGGCGTCCTCAAGTGGATAGCCCTTGTCTCCAAGCAGCTAGCCGGTAAGTCTGGGGTGCAAAGAGCTGAGGGAGGGTGGACTGGCGCAGAACGAAAGAGTTATGACAGCTGCCAGGGAATCTGGGGCACACATACATGATGATCTTTTTATGGTTGCAGACGAACTGCACATTGAGGGAGTGGAAGCCCTTGTGATTCACAAACACTCCTGGGTGATGATGAGGTGCCTTCATGGCCTACATATGTGCAGTCAATGCACCTGTGGGAAGTCAGCCAGCGCCCGCTCAGTAACACTGGCCTCATCAGCAGCAAAGTTGATATAATTGGCTGACTTGTGAAACATGGCATCGGTCACCTGTGTGATGCATTTGTGGGTGGCCGACTGCAAGATCCCTGGAAGGAGCCTGAGGTGAAGAAGTTGAGGGTGGTGGTGACTTTGACAGCCACTGGTAAGGATTGTCCACCAGGACCTCTGGGCAGCAGGTCTTCCTCCAGCAAGCTACAAATGTGACAACCTGGCCTGAGCCTCCTAAAGTACTGCTGCTCAGTCATGTTAAGGAAGCTCATCCTCTGCGTGTATACCCTGTGTTGGGGCTATCGCCTCTGGCATGGTGCAGCCCTGTGGTGCCCCCCTCTCTCCTGTGGAGCATCAGGTCATTGAGGAAAAGGCTGCTGTTGTGGTTGTTGCTGCTGGTGTGGCTGGTGTTGTTGGTGGTGGTGCTTATCTTGGTCTGATCCTGAGGACCAAGGTGAGACAGTATAAGCGGCACCCATGCTGATGTAACAGATGGCAGGTAAAGTGGAGATCAGAAGGCCAATCCCTCAATGTTGTGATAGTGAGTAGCAATGTGGTGAGAGTGGCTTCTGAGGTTTCAAAAATGACCTGCAAACTGCTGACACCCAAATCTGTGGACAAAATGGAATTAGCAAGAGCCTTTCCATGAGGCAAATAATGAGGTGTAATGTTGCAGTATTTATGTGTGTTTCCCAGCTCTCAATTAATGGACTCACCGATGGCCACTGAGCTTCCACCTCCCCTTCACAGGCGAGGTACCCAAGCTCCGTGAATCCCGTGCTCCTGCAGTAAAAGTCAAAAGCTTGCATTAAAACACTCTTAAGGGTCCCTTAACAGGCTTGGGCTGATAAGTGGCAGGTAACATTCGCACCACACAAGTGCCAGGCAATGACTATCTCCAACAAGCGAGAGTCTAACCACTGCCCCTTGACATTCAACGGCATTACCATCACCGAATCCCCCACCATCAACATCCTTGGGGTCACCATTGACCAGAAACTTAACTGGACCAGCCACATAAATACTGTGGCTACAAGAGCAGGCCAGAGGCTAGGTGTTCTGCGGCGAGTGTCTCACCTCCTGACTCCCCAAAGCCTTTCCACCATCTACAAGGCACAAGTCAGGAGTGTGATGGAATACTCTCCACTTGCCTGGATGAGTGCAGTTCCAACAACACTCAAGAAGCTCAACACCATCCAGGACAAAGCAGCCCGTTTGATTGGCACCCCATCCACCACCTTAAACAGTCACTCCCTCCACCACCGGCGTACCGTGGCTGCAGTGTGTACCATCTACAAGATGCACTGCAGCAACTCGCCAAGGCTCCTTCGGCAGCACCTCCCAAACCCGCGACCTCTACCATCTAGAAGGACAAGGACAGAAGGCACATGGGAACACCACCACCTCCAATTTCCCCTCCAAGTCACACATCATCCTGACTTAGAAGTATATCGCCGTTCCTTCATCGTCGCTGGGTCAAAATCCTGGAACTCCCTCCCTAACAGCACTGTGGGAGTACCTTCACCACACAGACTGCAGCGGTTCAAGAAAGCGGCTCACCACCACCTTCTCAAGGGCAATTAGGGATGGGCAATAAATGCTGGCCTTGCCAGCGACGCCCACATCCCCAAAACGAATTTAAAAAAAATTTCAATGAGGTTGCCCGCCTCTGCTGATCGGGTCCGTGTCACGCCTTCAAAGCCGCCCGAGTTAAATGCACGAGGCGGCGGGTTTCCGACACGCTTGCTATTTCTGGGATTTTCACTGCCGAGGAGGATTCGGGTACAACGTTTTAGCCGTGGTTTTGAGGCACTAGGCCTTACCACCCATCTTACTCTTTTTAGAGACTCAACACCATCTAAAATCAGGTTTGGAAGGAGAATCCGGCCCATTCACTCCAGAGGAATCAGCACAAAAACATTAGAACTGCTACCAGCAATGGGCCAGGTGTCCGTCAGGTCATTTTTCAGGGATAGCAGTAATGACGCAATTAGATGTTTGCACAAGCAATCAGCTGAGATGAGGTAGATTTGAGAAAACGCTGTCGGTAATAAACAAAAGTGAGAAGTCACACAACACCAGGTTATAGTCCAACAGTTTTATTTGAAATTATCTACAGAGATGCAAGAAAGCAGACATTTCAAATAAAACTGTTGGACTATAACCTGGTGTTGTACGACTTCTCACTTTTGTCCACCCCAGTCCAACACCGGCATCTCCGCATCATGGGTAATAAACAACTAAGGCTATCCTCATCAAACCTGTTAAAGTCGCCGTGGCTGATAAATGTGAGTGCTAACAGCAACTTCCACCCTTGTCAGAAACAATTGCATCTTTAAATATTATCAATTTGTAACAAACAAACTGATACCATGTCATGGAGTGAAGGACTCCTAGGGATATAGACCAGGGTTCACTTTAATCAGACGGAGAGACATCTGCAGAGCACCAAGCAGAATGACTTGCAACACTTTCGACACCCACTACATGACATCAGCACACTCAACTGGCTGCTCATCAGATCTTCACCCTCTGCTGCCACTGTGAATGGATGAAGGCGACCCTCCTTCACCCATTGTGTGAATGTCACACAGGAGGGATTCTGGACGGCTATCTGTAAATTTCTCCAGTACATCCGAGGGATACAAGGCCCACTCGCCCTATGCTTATTAGTAACCTTGGCGCATCCTGCATGCGCCAATGCAAATTGAAATTGTTCTGCTACCAGTCAGAAAACGTCACACAGATCTGACGAGGCTGAATAGATGGGTGGGAGGAATGTTAAGCTTTGCAGGCCATGTACTTATCAACATCAAAACTGGAGAGCAAAGAATGGAAGGGCAGGAGCTAACCCGAAAGGGACTAAGGGGATAGGGTAAATCAGACCCAGGACAAGGAACAACAACAACAACTACTACTTGCAGTTTAATGTAGAAAAATGTCCCAAGATACTTCACAGAGGAGTAAAACTGGCTGCAAGTGGGGGAGTTGGAGAGCGGTCAAAGTAATTGTTGTATAGGTCGGTTTTGAGATGGTTTATAGGTTGGAAGATAGGAAGCAAGGCATGTACAGGGCAAGTGAATAAAGGGAGCAAGAATTGGAAGAACATCAGATGTAGAAATATTTTGATATGCAGACTCAGTGTCAGGAAACAGGCTTTGTTACTGAATAAGAGAGGGAGCAAAGAAAATCAATGTTCAGGTTGAATACAACTTGGTTGAAATATTTTTTTTAATTGAAACATTATAGAATGGGGCATGTAGGAGGTTAAAGTACAGGCACTGGGCACTCACAGGATCCAGGCTGCACACACACCCTGTGCCGCAGGCAGGAGAGGGCCTCATTGACATTCAAAAGTTGGGGCCCGATGACATTTTAACCTGCAGCACCGAGGCTGGCACCTGGTGCTGGGCTTGCCAGGGAAATCCAGCGCCAGGGCGCAGCAGGCCTAGAGGAGGACCGACAAGGTTGAAGTTAATTTTATTTTAAGTAAAGCTTTCCTTGAGGGCCAGAAGGAGCGAGAGTTCTCCGATGGGCCCCACAAGGACTCCTTGGGCCTCTCCTGCCCCGGGTTTCCCGCGATCTCCTCAGACAACACCCCCTCCAGACTTACCTTGGACAAGGACTGTTCCCGTGGGTGCCTGGCAGCATCCTCCTGCCATGCTTGCCTGCTCCTGCCCGCTGGCGCCGGATCATTGACACCGGGTTCGGGTGGGAGTCGGGCATTACTTATTGAAATGAGACCCAGGAGTTAAAACGGTCTGGCCTCATATCGACTAGTCGACCGTACGCTTGCCCCACGCCTAGAGTTAAAAACAGGGCTATTACTGTTGATTTTACTCTACCCTACTCACAAATAGTGTCCAAAAAATGGGTGCAACACAGAGGAAAATGGGCTCCAATTCTTTTTCCCTTATTCTGCACTCAAATTTCCTCTACGCCTGTTGTGGTGTCTGCACCTAGCTGCGCTTTCAGAAGGTATAGTATTGTAAATCACATGCAAATGAGTGTCAGATGGCTCTGCACACAGATTTCCTGCAATCGCACTGGGTGTGGATCAGGAAAAGACTGCCCCATAAAAACCTGGCAAGGCTGCTTCCTGAGCTGCCATTTCTTTCTTCTTTTATTTTAGGTGCTTTTGAACTTAAAGTGACAGGCTGGTATTAACACTTCTGGTTTGTTCGGAACCCTTCTTCATTTCCTTGACACCAACTTTCATTGCATCCTTTGTAACCTTTCAGTCTTTTAATAACTGATTAACAAAACCGGACAAAGGGGACTGAGGTACAGATCAGCCATGATCTAATTGAATGCCCAACGTTGTCTGTTTTCTCCAAGCTGTTTTCCGTTGTTCAGTTTTAGCTGTTCTGTCTTGGTCACTGGCCTCCAAGGTTCCAATCTTTATCTTGTCCCATCTTTGCTAAGATTTGGCTTTAATATTTAATTCAAGTCACGCTGCTTGTATTTCCATGTCACTTCTCTACTCCACGCTGTGACAATGGGAGTCATGTTCACCCTGTCTGATCAGTCTGTAGTGACGTTGGAGAAGGTATTAGTGCTCAAACACATACAGGGGAACATTATTTAGCAGCTTCTGACTACCAATGTCATTTTTAAATTATTGACAAGATTTGAAAGGGTAGATTTTACAAATTCGCACTACCAGCGAGGGGTTTTGTGCACCGTGAGTGCCTATTGGGAATTCAGAAGTGTGGGATTTTTGTCCACTCACTTTAAACAATGGAAAGGTCCTGCTGCTCGCTGACATCTGCAGAACACACAAGCCTAATCTACAACAACAATAACAGCAACTTGCATTTATATAGCGCCTTTAACGTAGTAAAATGTCCCAAGGTGCTTCATAGGAGCGTTATCAAACAAAATTTGACACCGAGCCACATAAGGAGATAGTAGGACAGATGACCAAAAGCTTGGTTAAAGAGGTAGGTTTTAAGGAGCATCTTAAAGGAGGAGAGAGAGGTAGAGAGGTGGAGAGATTTAGGGAGGGAATTCCAGAGCTCAGGGCCATGCCAGCTGAAGGCACGGCCGCCAATGGTGGAGCAATTAAAATCGGGGATGCGCAAGAAGCCAGAATTGGAGGAGCACAGATATCTCGGATGGTTATAGGGCTGGAGGAGGTTACAGAGATAAGGAGGGGGCGAGGCTATAGAGGGATTTGAAAACAAGGATGAGAATTTTAAAATTGAGGCGTTGCTGGACCAGCGAGCACAGGGGTGATGGGTGAACGGGACTTGCCACAAGTTAGGATACGGGCAGCAGAGTTTTGGATGAGTTCAAGTTTATGGGGGGTGAAAGATGGGAGACCGGCCAGGAGAGCATTGGAAGACTGAAGTCTAGAGGTAGCAAAGGCATGGATGAGGATTTCAGAAGCAGATGAGCTGAGGCCTGGGTGGAGTCGGGCGATGTGAGAAACTATTAAATGTTGGTGTCCAGAAAGATTTAGGTGTCCTCGTACAGGAGTGTAGCATGCAGGTACAGCAAGCAATTAGGAAGGCAAATGGCATGTTGACCTTTATTGCAAGGGGGTTGGAGTACAAGAGTAAGGAAGTCTTGCTGCAAATGTACAGGACTTTGGTGAGACCACACCTGGAGTACTGTGCATGGTTTTGGTCTCCTTATCTGAGAAAGGATATACTTGCCTTCGAGGCGATGCAACGAAGGTTCACTAGATTGATTCCTGGGATGAGAGGGCTGTCCTATGAGGAGAGATTGAGTAGAATGGGCCTATACTTTCTGGAGTTTAGAAGAATGAGAGGTGATCGCATTGAAACATATAAGATTCTGAGGGGATTGACAGGGTAGATGCTGAGAGGTTGTTTCCTTGGCTGGAGAGTCTAGAATGAGGGGGCATTCTTTCAGGATAAGGGGTTGGTCATTTAAGACTGAGATGAGGAGGAATTTCTTCACTCAGAGGGTTGTGAATCTTTGGAATTCTCTACCCCAAAGGGCTGTGAATGCTGAGTCTTTGAGTATATTCAAGGCTGAGATAGATACATTTTTGGTCTCTAGGGGAATCAAGGGTTATGGAGATCGGATGGCAAAGTGGATTTGAGATTGAAGATTAGCCATGATCTTATTGAATGGCGGACCAGTCTCAAGGGGCTGTATGGCCTACTCCTGCTCCTAATTCTTATGTTCTATGTTCTTATGATGTTACAGAGGTCTTTTAAACGATAGAAATTCAGCTTAATATCTGCATTTTTCAGACTGTGTTCATTTATTTCTGTCATTATCTAAAAGTACAATCTATGACCTCTTACTGATGGGAACGTTGTCACGAACATGCATTGCTACAGTGGAGGAGGACAAAGGTTCATTTGGTTCCCACTCTTGCCCAGGCCAACAGGGAGGTACCAAATGCTTCTCCAGTCGGCTAAAAGCAAGTTTCAAAAAGTGCGATCTGCTATAAATCATTTCATCTGAGTCACATGCCGAACACTTGATAGGTTTTTCACCCCAATTCAGGAGATGCCTGGTGAGACACCTCGGCAGTTGAGAACGGCAACAAAATCACATCCCACCCCGACTCAGCCGTTCCTTCATTGTCGCTGGGTTAAAATCCTGGAACTCCCTACCTAACAACACTGTGGGAATACCTTCACCACATGGACTGCAGCGGTTGAAGAAGAAGGCTCACCACCACTTTGGCAACGGCAACTAGGGATGGGCGCCCATATCATGAAATTATTTTTTTGTTAATTTCATTCTCAGCAATATTCCAACCATTAGAGAGGAATTCTGTTTAGTGATTGGGCTTATGTGCCTTTGAAGTTTACATTCACGTGAGTGTGTCTACATTAATACTTAAGGGTGTTTGCCATATTAGAAAGGTGCAGCATTATCGTGAGTAATTAAAAAGTGGTAACAACACTTTTTTACAGTCATCGCAGCAAGTATAAAACTCAGAAAAGTCCACTTGATTTATCCAACTTGTTACATAACTGGTGATTATTTTGCTACTGAAGAATTGAAAGGCATTCTAGCACATAAAGGACATGAGTTTGGATGGTTTCCAAACAACAGTGAATCTACTTCACACACCAGAATCATTATTTTGTTTCCTGTAAGAAAAGCAGTTTTGGATGCTTGTTCCCACGCCCTAGGGGAGAGAACAGCAATGTACTATCAACAAATCTCAAAACAAAAAGCTGGGCCGAGATTCAGCCTGGGCTCCAGCACTCTGTGACTCGAACACATTCTAGATAAAAAGAGACTGTCACCAACAGGACGAACCCCTTTTAAAAATCAAACAGCTTCAAAGAATTAAAACCGACATTAAAGGGACAATGTCTTCACGATAAAAGTGGAAAATGCTTGCAATACACAAGAGCTTGGTCATAGATAAGAGACAGGTTAAGGTATTTTGACTGTGTAGCCTTCATCAGAACTTTACTTCAGAATAAAAGGGTCTGGTAAGCATTTTGCTTAAAAGAATCATGCATTGTTTTGTCACAATATCGCTGTGCACCATGCGTTTCATTGCCATTTCCATCGAATGTTTGATAATCCGTTATCATTTACCAGTACTTTTCCTGAAGATTGTGTGGGGTAGATTTTCATCTTGCCACTCGGGCATAAAACCAACTTGTGGTTCGGCCGCTCGTTATATTCATGCAGCCTCCCTTTCTCTGTAACCTCCTCCAGCCCGACGACCCTACGAGAACTCTGCGTTCCTCTAGCACTGACCTCTTGTCCAACCCCCACTTCTTTCGCCCTTCCATTGGCAACTGTGCCTTCAGCCATCTAAGCCTTAAGTTCTGGAATTCCCTCCGCCTCTCTCTCCTCATTTAAGACGCTCCTTAAAACTTCTCTGACCAAGCTTTTGGTCACCTGTCTCGTTCTTTGGCTCCATTCTTTGGTTCGGTGTCAATTATTGTGTGACTGCACTCTTGTGAAGAGCCTTGGGATGTTTTACTATGTTAAAGACGCTATATAAATGCAAGTTGTTGTTATAGAAATGAAAGTCGGGTGGGTTCTATAACGGCGGCCAATCAACAATGCGGATTTTATGCCCGGGCGGCAAGTTGAAAATGTATCCCTATGCCTCTAAAGAATAAGAAAAGACTAATTCGTACCAAGCACTGCTCCATTTCGAATCATAGGATGGTACAGCACAGGAGCACACCATTTGGCCCATCACATCACTAAAAACTGAGCACATGATAATAATGAATGTATTTCCTGCACGAGACCTTTGCTTTTCTAAGTTACTTGCCTTCATGTGGAGACCTATTATTCAGCATCTCCTCTTGTACCGAAAGCCACTTGAATACTGTTGTACTACGCAACACTGCAATATTAATTAGCCTGGTCCAGGCATCTCTTCATTGGTACCTAGTCTGGTGCAAAGAAATGAAATACTGGCATTTTACAAATGAATGGAGTATTTTTGGGATGAATAAAGGCCCGTGCAATAATATACACTGTAGGAGTAGCTTGGGATGTAAAGGGAGACCCAAACTGGTGAAAGAGAAAATGAGGCACTAAATCAAAGTTAACTATTTTGAAAGATGCAGGCTTCATTTTTTCAATATGTGTACATGCAGAGGAAAACTTTATATTGAAAGTGCTTCTTCTAGTTTTGCCTCTTGCCATAAAGTTCACATTAATTCTTTGCAATTGTCTCCATCAGAGTACATTTACTGAGGGGGGCAGAGGAATGGAAGGAGAGGGTGGGGATGAAAGGTGCCAGTGGGTACATAGAAACATAGAAACATAGAAACATAGAAACATAGAATCTAGGAGCAGGAGTAGGCCATTCGGCCCGTCGAGCCTGCTCCGCCATTCAATACGATCATGGCTGATCATCCAAATCCAGTACCCTGTCCCTGCTTTAATCCCCACAGTACACATATCCCACCCTACCCCCGTAACCCCACGTATTTAATTCCCCCTAACATATCCCATCCTATCCCCATAACCCCACATATTTAATCCCCCCTAACACTAAGGGTCAATTTATCATAGCCAAATCAACCTAACCCACACATTTTTGGACTGTGGGAGGAAACCGGAGCACCCGGAGGAAACCCACGCAGACACGGGGAGAATGTGCAAACTCCACACAGACAGTCACCCGAGGTCAGATTCGAACCCGGGTCTCTGGCGCTGTGAGGCACCAGTGCTAACCACTATGCCACCGTGTTGCCCCTGAGGGGTAGAAGAGTGCCAATGTAAACTGAGGGGGCAGAGAGCCAGTATCAACTGAAAGGGGGAGGCGAGTGCTGGTGTGAACCGAGGGAGAAGAGTACTAACATGAACTGGGCAGGCATCGGAAGGTTAGCATGAGGGAGCGCCTCTGTGAATTGGGTGGAGTTGGTTAAAAGGAGAGACTGCTCCCCATGATGGTAGAGAGAGGGGAATGTCTTGTGAATTGGAGAGAGTGACTGTTGAGGTAACTTTTGGGGAAGTGATGGGCTCTGGATGCTCTGTTAAGTAAGGAAAAACCCAAATATCACTTAATTTTCCCATCACTTTTAGATTTTGAAATGAAAAAGTGTCCAAATGAGTCAGAATGGACAATTTTTAAATTAATAATTGACATTTTTTTCAGAGGGACATATTTCAGGACCTCCATAGAAATGTGTGCACCAGTCGGTGGTAATGTACGGCAGAAAATGCCAGTCAGGTCTTTATAGGCTCATCGGGAGAGCGCGTGAGTGAATGTTGGGGCATCACCCAAGTACCATTCCTGCTGAGAGTGAACCCACGAATGGCACCTCAGCTGAAGATTCTTCCCCAAGCTCTCAGATAGGGATGTATGAACACGGCAAACAGATAAAAAGAAAATATACAAAATATTGTTGCATTCTGACTTCAGCAATATCTTATTTCTTCACAGTTAGACAGTAACATTTAAATCAGCAAACTGACAACCTTGTTGCACTGGTTTGTACAGCAGGCATTTGGCACTTAAAATTGTTACTACATTCAGATATTATTGCAGATATTTTTGCGTTGTAAGGTTCTCGGTTGTGTTGGAAAAATATCGACATTTATAACTGCCACTTAAGGCCTTGAAATTGTGCTTCGCATTAAGGATGAAATAGCGGAGCACTTAGCAAATGGGGACAGGATAGGACAGAGTCAACATGGATTTACAAAGGGTAAATCGTGCTTGACTAATCTATTGGAATTTTTTGAGGGAGTAACTGGTAAAATAGATGGGGGAGAGCCAGTAGATGTGGTGTACCTGGACTTCCAAAAGGCCTTCGATAAGGTCCCACATAAAAGATTAGCAGGGAAAATTGAAGCTCATGGGATAAAGGGGAAAGTATTGACGTGGATAGAGAACTGGCTGTCAGATAGAAAACAGAGAGTTGGAATAAA
This sequence comes from Squalus acanthias, assembly GCA_030390025.1. Taxonomy (NCBI): domain Eukaryota; kingdom Metazoa; phylum Chordata; class Chondrichthyes; order Squaliformes; family Squalidae; genus Squalus; species Squalus acanthias. The sequence continues at coordinate 80,323,209 of CM059425.1, read as the reverse complement.
CGGCTCATTTTCTGAATGGCAGGCAGTAACAAGTGGGGTACCACAGGGATCTGTCCTGGGTCCCCAGCTGTTCACAATTTACATTAATGACCTGGATCAGGGAGTCGGATGCAGCATTTCCAAATTTGCAGACGACACTAAACTAGGAGGGGGGGTGGGCTCAGAGGAGGAGACCAGGAAGCTCCAGAGCGATTTGGACAGACTGGGTGATTGGGCGGATAAATGGCAGATGCACTATAATGTGGACAAGTGCGAAGTTATCCACCTTGGGTGCAGGAACGGGAGGGCAAATTATTATTTAAATGGCAATAAATTGGGAGAGGGGGAAGTACAGAGAGACCTGGGTGTTCTTGTACACCAGTCACTGAAGGCGAGCATGCAGGTGCAACAGGCGATCAAGAAGGCAAACGGTATGCTGGCCTTCATAGCAAAAGGGTTGGAATACAGGAACAGGGATACCTTGCTGCAGCTGTACAGGGCACTGGTGAGACCACACCTCGAGTACTGTGTACAGTTTTGGTCGCCTCATCTGAGGAAAGATGTTCTTGCCATGGAGGGGGTGCAGCGGCGATTCACCAGGCTGATACCAGGAATGGCGGGATTGACCTATGAGGAGAGATTATGTAGTTTAGGGATGTACACACTGGAGTTTAGAAGATTGAGAGGGGACCTCATAGAAGTGTATAAAATTCTGACAGCTCTAGACAGACTAGATGCAGAAGGAATGTTTCCCTTGGCGGGTGAGAACAGAACTAGAGGACATAATTTAAGGATAAGGGCTAAACCATTTAGGACAGAAATGAGGGGGAATTTCTTCACTCAGAGGGTGGTGAACCTGTGGAACTCATTGCCACAGAGGGCAGTGTACGCCAGCTCATTAAATATATTTAAGAGGGAATTAGATGTATTTCTACAGGCAAAAGGGGTTAAGGGTTACGGAGAGAAGGCGGGGACGGGATACTGAATTGGAGGATCAGCCATGATCTCCTTAAATGGCGGAGCAGGCTCGAAGGGCCGGATGGCCTACTCCTGCTCCTATCTTCTATGTATCTATGTATCTATGCAAAGTTTGGCTATAAATGCTTAATGGAACCCATAATGCAATGCTCTGCACGGTGGTCCCCTGCTTGTTGGAAGATATCACATGACTCCACGTAATCGCCTCAACTTCAAAAAATGGAAGAACAGTGGCTCAGGCTAATACCAACAGAAAATCTAATTTAACATTAAATGGACGGAATTTAGCACAAACAGTATATTTACAGTAATTACAAACTTTAGTAATCTCCTCAAAATATCTAATCACATAGGCACTTCTACTGTGCTACCCCTCAACCTAAACTTGGTCCTTGAAACACAATTGCTGACATGGTGAACTTCTACTGCAGAGCCTCTGGCTGACTCACCACTCCACCTTGCCGCCTCTTTCCCCACCTTCAACAGCATCCTCAAGATCGACACCTTTGACCAATGCATTCAGTCAACTCCACCACCTCTTCCATTACTGCTCTGTCCTCATCGTAAATTGTCTTGTTAATTATGAAATGAAACTCCTTAACATTCAATTATGTGTTTTCTAAAACTTTTACTTTTGAATTTTACAACAAAAGGAAGGGAAAAAACCATATACAGTTAAAAGAAGAGCTCAATAGGACATCCTATACAGCAGGATGACAAGGTTGCAATAATCATCAACTTAAGTATAAACTCAGAATCGTCATACACCTGAGGCAAGATTAACCAATCAACAGTACTGGCAAAAGATTGTATAAACTAAGACAAAAGTTAGTGTGAGCGTCTTGACAAGGATTAAGCCAAGAAGGACCATAGCAGGCCAAATATTGGCCGGGTTGGTTGGACCAGGACAGCAAATCATGGAGCGTTAACTGTAAGAAGTCATAGGCATGATTTCCAGAGCTCTGAAGGATCAGTCCAACAAGAGGGAGCATTATTTGGGGAAGACAAGCGGATATCAGGCCTGCAGGAGGATACAAATCACAGTAAATGGCAAACAATAGTATGGAGGGAGAAGAGGCAGGTGTAGCAGGACTTCAGGCAGGGCCTCTTTCCATATCCCACCAATATGAGATAGGGGGAGGGTGAAATGCTAAAATACATGTTTTATGAATTAGGGATAAATGTATGTGTGGAAGCGGTGGTTATCATGGAAAAGCAAGGTACTTCCTTCACAAGTGTTATTCTGAGGGTCCTCCAGGTAATGCGAATCTAAGTACAACTCAGAAAGGTAAAAACTAAACATATTAGGCACCTTAATAAATAATAGAATTGGTTTAATCCCCAGTTCATAACGCAATTCGTTTAATACCTGGTCTTTGCTGAGACAGTTCATCTCAGCTGGGGCAGAAGTTGAGGCACCCTCAATGTCCAAGGGTGGACCCAGGGTCTCATGCCCCAGTGTGGACCAAAGGAGACATTGCCAGTGTGGACCAAAGGAGTAAAACCCAGTGTGGACCAAAGCAGACATGCCCCAGTGTGGAGCCAGGGAGACATGTCCCAGTGTGGATCAAGGAAATATGCCCCAGTGTGGAGCCAGGGAGACATGCCTCAGTGTGGACCCAGGGAGACATGCCTCAGTGTGGACCCAGGGAGACATGCCTCAGAGTGGACCCAGGCAGACATGCCCCAGTGTGGACCCAGGGAGACATTCCTCAGTGTGGACCCAGGGAGACATGCCCCAGTGTGGACCCAGGGAGACATGCCTCAGTGTGGACCCAGGGAGACATTCCTCAGTGTGGACCCAGGGAGACATGCCCCAGTGTGGACCCAGGGAGACATGCCTCAGTGTGGACCCAGGGAGACATGCCTCAGTGTGGACCCAGGGAGACATGCCTCAGAGTGGACCCAGGCAGACATGCCCCAGTGTGGACCCAGGGAGACATTCCTCAGTGTGGACCCAGGGAGACATGCCCCAGTGTGGACCCAGGGAGACATGCCTCAGTGTGGACCCAGGGAGACATTCCTCAGTGTGGACCCAGGGAGACATGCCCCAGTGTGGACCCAGGGAGACATGCCTCAGTGTGGACCCAGGGAGACATGCCCCAGTGTGGACCCAGGGAGACATGCTTCAGTGTGGACCCAGGGAGACATTCCTCAGTGTGGACCTAGGGAGACATGCCTCAGTGTGGACCCAGGGAGACATGCCTCAGTGTGGACCCAGGGAGACATGCCCCAGTGTGGACCCAGGGAGACATGCCCCAGTGTGGACCCAGGGAGACATGCTTCAGTGTGGACCCAGGGAGACATGCCTCAGTGTGGACCCAGGGAGACATGCCTCAGTGTGGACCAAAGTAGACATGCCCCAGTGTGGACCTAGGGAGACATGCCTCAGTGTGGACCAAAGGAGACATGCCCCAGTGTGGACCTAGGGAGACATGCCTCAGTGTGGACCAAAGGAGACATGCCCCAGTGTGGACCCAGGGAGTCATGCCTCAGTGTGGACCAAAGGAGACATGCCTCAGTGTGGACCCAGGGAGACATGCCCCAGTGTGGACCCAGGGAGACATGCCCCAGCGTGGACCCATGGAGACATGCCCCAGTGTGGACCCAGGGAGTCATGCCTCAGTGTGGACCCAGGGAGACATGCCCCAGTGTGGACCCAGGGAGACATGCCCCAGCGTGGACCCATGGAGACATGCCCCAGTGTGGACCCAGGGAGACAGGCCTCAGTGTGGACCCAGGGAGACCTGTCCCAGTGTAGACCAAAGCAGAAATGCCCCAGTGTGGACCAAAGAAGACATGCCCAAGTGCAGGTTCAGGGAGACATGCCCCATTATGGACCAAAGCAGACCTTCCCCACTGTTGGCCCAGGGAGACATTCCTAGTGTGAACCCAGGGAGACATGCCCCAGTGTGGACTAAAGGAGACATACATTAGTGTGGACCCAGGGAGACATGTCCCAGTGTAGAGCCAGGGAGACATACCCAGTGTGGACCAATGGAGACATGCCCCAGTGTGGACCCAGGGAGACATGCCCCAGTGTGGACCCAGGGAGACATGCCCCAGTGAGGACCCAGGGAGACATGCCCCAGTGTGGACCCAGGGAGACATGCCCCAGTGTGGACCCAGGGAGACATGCCTCAGAGTGGACCCAAGGAGTCATGCCTCACTGTGGACCCAAGGAGACATGCCCCAGTGTAGACCCAGGGAGACATGCTTCAGTGTGGACCCAAGGTGACATGCCTCAGTGTGGAACCAGGGAGACATGCCTCAGTGTGGACCCAAGGTGACATGCCCCAGTGTGGACCCAAGGAGACATGCCCCAGTGTGGACCCAGGGAGACATTCCTCAGTGTGGACCCAGGGAGACATGCCCCAGTGTGGACCCAGGGAGACATGCCTCAGCGTGGACCCAGGGAGACATGCCCCAGTGTGGACCCAGTGAGACATGCTTCAGTGTGGACCCAGGGAGACATTCCTCAGTGTGTACCTAGGGAGACATGCCTCAGTGTGGACCCAGGAAGATATGCCTCAGTGTGGACCAAAGGAGACATGCCCCAGTGTGGACCTAGGGAGACATGCCTTGGTGTGGACCCAGGGATCATGCATCAGTGCGGACCCAGGGAGACATGCCCCAGTGTGGATTAAAGGAGACATACATCAGTGTGGACCCAGGGAGACATGCCCCAGTGTAGACCCCGGGAGGCATACCCAGTGTGGACCCAGGGAGACATGCCCAGTGTGGACCAACGGAGACATGACCCAGTGTGGACTAAAGGAGACATGCCCCAGTGTGCACCCAGGGAGACATGCCTCAGTGTGGACCCAGGGAGACATGTCCCAGTGTGGACCCAGGGAGACATTCCTCAGTGTGGACCCAGGGAGACATGTCCCAGTGTGGACCCAGGGAGACATGTCCCAGTGTAGACCAAAGCAGACCTTCCCCACTGTTGGCCCAGGGAGACATTCCTCGTGTGAACCCAGGGAGACATGCCCCAGTGTGGACTAAAGGAGACATACATCAGTGTGGACCCAGGGAGACATGTCCCAGTGTAGAGCCAGGGAGACATACCCAGTGTGGACCAACGGAGACATGACCAAGTGTGGACCAAGGAGACATGCCTCAGTGTGGACCAGGGAGTCATGCCCCAGTGTGGACCCAGGGACACATGCCCCAGTGTGGACCCAGGGAGACATGCCTTAGTGTGGACCCAGGGAGACATGCCCCAGTGTGTGCGCAGGGAGACATGCCCCAGTGTGGACCCAGGGAGACATGATTCGGAGTGGACCCAAGGAGACATGCCTCAGTGTGGACCCAAGGAGACATGCCCCAGTGTGGACCCAAGGAGACATGCTCCAGTGTGGACCCAGGGACACATGCTTCAGTGTGGACCCAAGGTGATCTGCCTCAGTGTGGACCCAGGGAGACATGCCTCAGTGTGGACCCAAGGTGACATGCCCAGTGTGGACCCAAGGAGACATGCCCCAGTGTGGACCCAGGGAGACATGCCTCAGTGTGGACCCAAGGTGACATGCCTCAGTGTGGACCCAAGGAAACATGCCCCAGTGTGGATCCAGGGAGACATGCCTCAGTGTGGACCCAAGGAGACAGGCCTCAGTGTGGACCAAGGGATCATGCATCAGTGTGGACCCAGGGAGACATGCCTCAGTGTGGGCCCAAGGAGACATGTCCAGTGTGGACTAAAGGAGACATACATCAGTGTGGACCCAGGGAGACATGTCCCAGTGTGGATCCAGGGAGGCATACTCAGTGTGGACCAATGGAGACATGACCCAGTGTGGACTAAAGGAGACATGCCCCAGTGTGGACCCAGGGAGACATGCCCCAGTGTGGACCCAGGGAGACATGGCCCAGTGTGGACCCAGGGAGACATGCCTCAGTGTGGACCCAGGGAGACATTCCTCAGTGTGGAACCAGGGAGACATGCCTCAGTGTGGACCCAGGGAGACATGCCCCAGTGTGGACCCAGGGAGACATTCCTCAGCGTGGACCCAGGGAGACATGCCTCAGTGTGGACCCAGGGAGACATGCCTCAGTGTGGACCCAAGGAGACATGCCTCAGTGTGGACCCAGGGAGACATGCCTCAGTGTGGACCAAAGGAGACATGCCCCAGTGTGGACCCAAGGAGACATGCCTCAGTGTGGACCCAGGGAGTCATGCCCCAGTGTGGACCCAGGGACACATGCCCCAGTGTGGACCCAGGGAGACATGCCTTAGTGTGGACCCAGGGAGACATGCCCCAGTGTGGGCGCAGGGAGACATGCCCCAGTGTGGACCCAGGGAGACATGATTCGGAGTGGACCCAAGGAGACATGCCTCAGTGTGGACCCAAGGAGACATGCCCCAGTGTGGACCCAAGGAGACATGCTCCAGTGTGGACCCAGGGACACATGCTTCAGTGTGGACCCAAGGTGATCTGCCTCAGTGTGGACCCAGGGAGACATGCCTCAGTGTGGACCCAAGGTGACATGCCCCAGTGTGGACCCAAGGAGACATGCCCCAGTGTGGACCCAGGGAGACATGCCTCAGTGTGGACCCAAGGTGACATGCCTCAGTGTGGACCCAAGGAAACATGCCCCAGTGTGGATCCAGGGAGACATGCCTCAGTGTGGACCCAAGGAGACAGGCCTCAGTGTGGACCAAGGGATCATGCATCAGTGTGGACCCAGGGAGACATGCCTCAGTGTGGGCCCAAGGAGACATGTCCAGTGTGGACTAAAGGAGACATACATCAGTGTGGACCCAGGGAGACATGTCCCAGTGTGGATCCAGGGAGGCATACTCAGTGTGGACCAATGGAGACATGACCCAGTGTGGACTAAAGGAGACATGCCCCAGTGTGGACCCAGGGAGACATGCCCCAGTGTGGACCCAGGGAGACATGGCCCAGTGTGGACCCAGGGAGACATGCCTCAGTGTGGACCCAGGGAGACATTCCTCAGTGTGGAACCAGGGAGACATGCCTCAGTGTGGACCCAGGGAGACATGCCCCAGTGTGGACCCAGGGAGACATTCCTCAGCGTGGACCCAGGGAGACATGCCTCAGTGTGGACCCAGGGAGACATGCCTCAGTGTGGACCCAAGGAGACATGCCTCAGTGTGGACCCAGGGAGACATGCCTCAGTGTGGACCAAAGGAGACATGCCCCAGTGTGGACCTAGGGAGACATGCCTCAGTGTGGACCCAGGGAGACATGAATCAGTGTGGACCTAGGGACACATGCCCCAGTGTGGACCCAGGGAGACATGCCTCAGTGTGGACCAAAGGAGACATGCCTCAGTGTGGACCCAGAGAGACATGCATCAGTGTGGACCGAGGGAGACATGCACCAGTGTGGACCCAGGGAGTCATGCCTCAGTGTGGACCCAGGGAGACATGCCCCAGCGTGGACACATGGAGACATGCCCCAGTGTGGACCCAGGGAGACCTGTCCCAGTGTAGGACCAAAGCAGAAATGCCCAGTGTGGACCAAAGAAGACATGCCCAAGTGTAGGTTCAGGGAGACATGCCCCATTATGGACCAAAGCAGACCTTCCCCACTGTTGGCCCAGGGAGACATTCCTAGTGTGACCCAGGGAGACATGCCCCAGTGTGGACTAAAGGAGACATACCATTAGTGTGGACCCAGGGAGACATGTCCCAGTGTAGAGCCAGGGAGGCATACCCAGTGTGGACCAACGGAGACATGCCTCAGTGTGGACCCAGGGAGACATGCCCCAGTGTGGACCCAGGGAGACATGCCCCAGTGTGGACCCAGGGAGACATGCCCCAGTGTGGACCCAGGGAGACATGCCCCAGTGTGGACCCAGGGAGACATGCCCCAGTGTGGACCCAGGGAGACATGCCCCAGTGTGGACCCAGGGAGACATGCCTCAGTGTGGACCCAGGGAGACATGCCTCAGTGTGGACCCAAGGTGACATGCCCCAATGTGGACCCAAGGAGACATGCCCCAGTGTGGACCCAGGGAGACATGCCTCAGTGTGGACCCAAGGTGACATGCCTCAGTGTGGACCCAAGGAAACATGCCCCAGTGTGGACCCAGGGAGACATGCCTCAGTGTGGACTCAAGGAGACAGGCCTCAGTGTGGACCAAGGGATCATGCATCAGTGTGGACCCAGGGAGACATGCCTCAGTGTGGACCCAAGGAGACATGTCCAGTGTGGACTAAAGGAGACATACATCAGTGTGGACCCAGGGAGACATGTCCCAGTGTGGATCCAGGGAGGCATACCCAGTGTGGACCAACGGAGACATGACCCAGTGTGGACTAAAGGAGACATGCCCCAGTGTGGACCCAGGGAGACATGCCCCAGTGTGGACCCAGGGAGACATGCCCCAGTGTGGACCCAGGGAGACATGCCTCAGTGTGGACCCAGGGAGACATTCCTCAGCATGGACCTAGGGAGACATGCCTCAGTGTGGACCCAGGGAGACATGCCTCAGTGTGGACCAAAGGAGACATGCCCCAGTGTACAGATAGGGAGACATGCCTCAGTGTGGACCCAGGGAGACATGCATCAGTGTGGACCTAGGGACACATGCCCCAGTGTGGACCTAGGGAGACATGCCTCAGTGTGGACCAAAGGAGACATGCCTCAGTGTGGACCCAGAGAGACATGCATCAGTGTGGACCTAGGGAGACATGCCCCAGTGTGGACCGAGGGAGACATGCACCAGTGTGGACCCAGGGAGTCATGCCTCAGTGTGGACCCAGGGAGACATGCCCCAGTGTGGACCCAGGGAGACATGCCCCAGTGTGGACCGAGGGAGACATGCACCAGTGTGGACCCAGGGAGTCATGCCTCAGTGTGGACCCAGGGAGACATGCCCCAGTGTGGACCCATGGAGACATGCCCCAGTGTGGACCCAGGGAGACAGGCCTCAGTGTGGACCCAGGGAGACCTGTCCCAGTGTAGACCAAAGCAGAAATGCCCCAGTGTGGACCAAAGAAGACATGCCCAAGTGTAGGTTCAGGGAGACATGCCCCATTATGGACCAAAGCAGACCTTCCCCACTGTTGGCCCAGGGAGACATTCCGAGTGTGAACCCAGGGAGACATGCCCCAGTGTGGACTAAAGGAGACATACATTAGTGTGGACCCAGGGAGACATGTCCCAGTGTAGAGCCAGGGAGGCATACCCAGTGTGGACCAACGGAGACATGCCCCAGTGTGGACCCAGGGAGACATGCCCCAGTGTGGACTCAGGGAGACATGTCCCAGTGTGGACCCAGGGAGACATGCCTCAGTGTGGACCCAAGGAGACATGTCCCAGTGTGGACCAACGGAGACATGCCCCAGTGTGCACCCAGGGAGACATGCCCCAGTGTGGTTCAGGGAGACATGTCCCAGTGTGGACCAACGGAGACATGCCCCAGTGTGGACCCAGGGAGACATGCCTCAGTGTGGACCCAGGGAGACATGCCTCAGTGTGGACCCAAGGAGACATGCCCCAGTGTGGACCAACGGAGACATGCCCCAGTGTGGACCCAGGGAGACATGCCCCAGTGTGGACTCAGGGAGACATGTCCCAGTGTGGACCAAGGGAGACATGCCCCAGTGTGGACCCAGGGAGACATGCCCCAGTGTGGACCCAGGGAGACATGCCCCAGTGTGGACCCAGGGAGACATGCAACAGAGTGGACCCAAGGAGTCATGCCTCAGTGTGGACCCAAGGAGACATGCCCCAGTATAGACCCAGGGAGACATGCTTCAGTGTGGACCCAAGGTGACATGCCTCAGTGTGGAACCAGGGAGACATGCCTCAGTGTGGACCCAAGGTGACATGCCTCAGTGTGGACCCAAGGAAACATGCCCCAGTGTGGACCCAGGGAGACATACCTCAGTGTGGACCCAAGGTGACATGCCTCAGTGTGGACCCAAGGAAACATGCCCCAGTGTGGACCCAGGGAGAAATGCCCCAGTGTGGACCCAAGGAGACAGGCCTCAGTGTGGACCCAGGGATAATGCATCAGTGTGGACCCAGGGAGACATGCCTCAGTGTGGACCCAGGGAGACATTCCTCGTGTGAACCGAGGGAGACATGCCCCAGTGTGGACTAAAGGAGACATACATCAGTGTGGACTCAGGGAGACATGTCCCAGTGTAGAGCCAGGGAGACATACCCAGTGTGGACCAACGGAGACATGACCCAGTGTGGACCCAAGGAGACATGCCTCAGTGTGGACCCAGGGAGACATGCCCCAGTGTGGACCCAGGGACACATGCCCCAGTGTGGACCCAGGGAGACATGCCTCAGTGTGGACCCAGGGAGACATGCCCCAGTGTGGACCCAGGGAGACATGCCCCAGTGTGGACCCAGGGAGACATGCCCCAGTGTGGACCCAGGGAGACATGCCTCGGAGTGGACCCAAGGAGACATGCCTCAGTGTGGACCCAAGGAGACATGCCCCAGTGTGGACCCAAGGAGACATGCTCCAGTGTGGACCCAGGGAGACATGCTTCAGTGTGGACCCAAGGTGATCTGCCTCAGTGTGGACCCAGGGAGACATGCCTCAGTGTGGACCCAAGGTGACATGCCCCAGTGTGGACCCAAGGAGACATGCCCCAGTGTGGACCCAGGGAGACATGCCTCAGTGTGGACCCAAGGTGACATGCCTCAGTGTGGACCCAAGGAAACATGCCCCAGTGTGGACCCAGGGAGACATGCCTCAGTGTGGACCCAAGGAGACAGGCCTCAGTGTGGACCAAGGGATCATGCATCAGTGTGGACCCAGGGAGACATGCGTCAGTGTGGACCCAAGGAGACATGTCCAGTGTGGACTAAAGGAGACATACATCAGTGTGGACCCAGGGAGACATGTCCCAGTGTGGATCCAGGGAGGCATACCCAGTGTGGACCCAGGGAGACATGCCCAGTGTGGACCAACGGAGACATGACCCAGTGTGGACTAAAGGAGACATGACCCAGTGTGGACCCAGAGAGACATTCCCCAGTGTGGACCCAGGGAGACATGGCCCAGTGTGGACCCAGGGAGACATTCCTCAGTGTGGACCCAGGGAGACATGCCCCAGTGTGGACCCAGGGAGACATTCCTCGTGTGAACCGAGGGAGACATGCCCCAGTGTGGACTAAAGGAGACATACATCAGTGTGGACTCAGGGAGACATGTCCCAGTGTAGAGCCAGGGAGACATACCCAGTGTGGACCAACGGAGACATGACCCAGTGTGGACCCAAGGAGACATGCCTCAGTGTGGACCCAGGGAGACATGCCCCAGTGTGGACCCAGGGACACATGCCCCAGTGTGGACCCAGGGAGACATGCCTCAGTGTGGACCCAGGGAGACATGCCCCAGTGTGGACCCAGGGAGACATGCCCCAGTGTGGACCCAGGGAGACATGCCCCAGTGTGGACCCAGGGAGACATGCCTCGGAGTGGACCCAAGGAGACATGCCTCAGTGTGGACCCAAGGAGACATGCCCCAGTGTGGACCCAAGGAGACATGCTCCAGTGTGGACCCAGGGAGACATGCTTCAGTGTGGACCCAAGGTGATCTGCCTCAGTGTGGACCCAGGGAGACATGCCTCAGTGTGGACCCAAGGTGACATGCCCCAGTGTGGACCCAAGGAGACATGCCCCAGTGTGGACCCAGGGAGACATGCCTCAGTGTGGACCCAAGGTGACATGCCTCAGTGTGGACCCAAGGAAACATGCCCCAGTGTGGACCCAGGGAGACATGCCTCAGTGTGGACCCAAGGAGACAGGCCTCAGTGTGGACCAAGGGATCATGCATCAGTGTGGACCCAGGGAGACATGCGTCAGTGTGGACCCAAGGAGACATGTCCAGTGTGGACTAAAGGAGACATACATCAGTGTGGACCCAGGGAGACATGTCCCAGTGTGGATCCAGGGAGGCATACCCAGTGTGGACCCAGGGAGACATGCCCAGTGTGGACCAACGGAGACATGACCCAGTGTGGACTAAAGGAGACATGACCCAGTGTGGACCCAGAGAGACATTCCCCAGTGTGGACCCAGGGAGACATGGCCCAGTGTGGACCCAGGGAGACATTCCTCAGTGTGGACCCAGGGAGACATGCCCCAGTGTGGACCCAGGGAGACATGCCTCAGTGTGGACCCAGGGAGACATTCCTCAGCGTGGACCAAAGGAGACATGCCCCAGTGTGGACCTAGGGAGACATACCTCAGTGTGGACCCAGGGAGACATGCATCAGTGTGGACCTAGGGACACATGCCCCAGTGTGGACCTAGGGAGACATGCCTCAGTGTGGACCAAAGGAGACATGCCTCAGTGTGGACCCAGAGAGACATGCCCCAGTGTGGACCGAGGGAGACATGCACCAGTGTGGACCCAGGGAGTCATGCCTCAGTGTGGACCCAGGGAGTCATGCCCCAGTGTGGACCCAGGGAGACATGCCCCAGTGTGGACCGAGGGAGACATGCCCCAGTGTGGACCCAGGGAGACATGCCCCAGTGTGGACCGAGGGAGACATGCACCAGTGTGGACCCAGGGAGTCATGCCTCAGTGTGGACCCAGGGAGACATGCCCCAGTGTGGACCCATGGAGACATGCCCCAGTGTGGACCCAGGGAGACAGGCCTCAGTGTGGACCCAGGGAGACCTGTCCCAGTGTAGACCAAAGCAGAAATGCCCCAGTGTGGACCAAAGAAGACATGCCCAAGTGTAGGTTCAGGGAGACATGCCCCATTATGGACCAAAGCAGACCTTCCCCACTGTTGGCCCAGGGAGACATTCCTAGTGTGAACCCAGGGAGACATGCCCCAGTGTAGAGCCAGGGAGGCATACCCAGTGTGGACCAACGGAGACATGCCCCAGTGTGGACCCAGGGAGACATGCCCCAGTGTGGACCCAGGGAGACATGCCCCAGTGTGGACCCAGGGAGACATGCCCCAGTGTGGACCCAGGCAGACATGCCCCAGTGTGGACCCAGGGAGACATGCCTCAGAGTGGACCCAAGGAGTCATGCCTCAGTGTGGACCCAAGGAGACATGCCCCAGTGTAGACCCAGGGAGACATGCTTCAGTGTGGACCCAAGGTGACATGCCTCAGTGTGGAACCAGGGAGACATGCCTCAGTGTGGACCCAAGGTGACATGCCCCAGTGTGGACCCAAGGAGACATGCCCCAGTGTGGATCCAGGGAGAAATGCCCCAGTGTGGACCCAAGGAGACAGGCCTCAGTGTGGACCAAGGGATCATGCATCAGTGTGGACCCAGGGAGACATGCCCAGTGTGGACCCAGGGAGACATGTCCAGTGTGGACTAAAGGAGACATACATCAGTGTGGACCCAGGGAGACATGTCCCAGTGTGGATCAAGGGAGGCATACCCAGTGTGGACCCAGGGAGACATGCCCAGTTTGGACCAACGGAGACATGACCCAGTGTGGACTAAAGGAGACATGCCCCAGTGTGGACCCAGGGAGACATGCCCCAGTGTGGACCCAGGGAGACATGCCCCAGTGTGGACCCAGGGAGACATGCCTTAGTGTGAACCCAGGGAGACATTCCCCAGTGTAGATCAAAGGAGACATGCCCCAGTGTGGACCAACGGAGACATTACCTAGTGTGGACTAAAGGAGACATACAACAGTGTGGACCCAGGGAGACATGTCCCAGTGTGGACCCAGGGAGACATGCCTCAGTGTGAACCCAAGGTGACATGCCTCAGTGTGGACCCAGGGAGACATGCCTCAGTGTGGACCCAGGGAGACATGTCCAGTGTGGACTCAGGGAGACATGCCCCAGTGTGGACCCAGGGAGACATGACTCAGTGTGGACTCAGGGAGACATGCCTCAGTGTGGAGCAAGGGAGACATGCCCCAGTGTGGACCCATGGAGACATGCCTCAGTGTGGAGCCAGGGAGTCATGCCCCAGTGTGAACCCAAGGGTGACATGTCCCAGTGTAGATCCAGGGAGACATGCCTCAGTGTGGAGCCAGGGAGACATGCCCCAGTGTAGACCCAGGGAGACATTCCTAGTGTGGACCAATGGAGACATGCCTCAGTGTGGACTCAGGGAGACATGCCTCAGTGTGGACCCAGGGGGACATGCGTCAGTGTGGACCCAGGGAGACAAGCCCCAGTGTGGACCCAGGGAGACATGCCCCAGTGTGGACCCAGGGAGACATGCTTCAGTGTGGACCCAGGGAGACATGCCTCAGTGTGAACCCAGGGAGACATGCCTCAGTGTGGACCAAAGGAGACATGCCCCAGTGTGGACCTAGGGAGACATGCCTCAGTGTGGACCCAGGGAGACATGCCTCAGTGTGGACCTAGGGAGACATGCCCCAGTGTGGACCTAGGGAGACATGCCTCAGTGTGGACGAAAGGAGACATGCCCCAGTGTGGACCCAGGGAGTCATGCCTCAGTGTGGACCCAGGGAGACATGCCCCAGTGTGGACCCAGGGAGACATGCCCCAGCATGGACCCATGGAGACATGCCCCAGTGTGGACCCAGGGAGACATGCCTCAGTGTGGACCCAGGGAGACATGTCCAAGTGTAGACCAAAGCAGAAATGCCCCAGTGTGGACCAAAGAAGACATGCCCAAGTGTAGGTTCAGGGAGAAATGCCCCAGTGTGGACCAAAGCAGACCTTCCCCACTGTTGGCCCAGGGAGACATTCCTCCTGTGAACCCAGGCAGACATGCCCCAGTGTGGACTAAAGGAGACATACATCAGTGTGGACCCAGGGAGACATGTCCCAGTGTAGAGCCAGGGAGACATACCCAGTGTGGACCAACGGAGACATGACCCAGTGTGGACCCAAGGAGACATGCCTCAGTGTGGACCCAGGGAGACATGCCCCAGTGTGGACCCAGGGCGACATGCCTCAGTGTGGACCCAGGGAGACATGCCCCAGTGTGGACCCAGGGAGACATGCCCCAGTGTGGACCCAGGGAGACATGCCCCAGTGTGGACCCAGGGAGATATGCCTCAGAGTGGACCCAAGGAGACATGCCTCAGTGTGGACCCAAGGAGACATGCCCCAGTGTGGACCCAAGGAGACATGCTCCAGTGTGGACCCAGGGAGACATGCTTCAGTTGGACCCAAGGTGACATGCCTCAGTGTGGACCCAGGGAGACATTCCTCAGTGTGGACCCAGGGAGACATGCCCCAGCGTGGACCCAGGGAGACATTCCTCAGTGTGGAACCAGGGAGACATGCCTCAGTGTGGACCCAGGGAGACATGCCCCAGTGTGGACCCAGGGAGACATGCCCCAGTGTGGACCCAGGGAGACATTCCTCAGTGTGGAACCAGGGAGACATGCCTCAGTGTGGACCCAGGGAGACATTCCTCAGTGTGGAACCAGGGAGACATGCCTCAGTGTGGACCCAGGGAGACATGCCCCACTGTGGACCCAGGGAGACATGCTTCAGTGTGGACCCAGGGAGACATGCCTCAGTGTGGACCAAAGGAGACATGCCCCAGTGTGGACCTAGGGAGACATGCCTTGGTGTGGACCAACGGAGACATTACCTAGTGTGGACTAAAGGAGACATACAACAGTGTGGACCCAGGGAGACATGCTTCAGTTGGACCCAAGGTGACATGCCTCAGTGTGGACCCAGGGAGACATGCTTCAGTGTGGACCCAGGGAGACATTCCTCAGTGTGTACCAAAGGAGACATGCCCCAGTGTGGACCTAGGGAGACATGCCCCAGTGTGGACCCAGGGAGACATGCCGCAGTGTGGGCTAAAGGAGACATACATCGGTGCGGACCCAGGGAGACATGCCCCAGTGTGGACTAAAGGAGACATACATCAGTGTGGACCCAGGGAGACATGCCCCAGTGTGGACTAAAGGAGACATGTCCCAGTGTAGACCAAAGCAGAAATGCCCCAGTGTGGACCAAAGAAGACATGCCCAAGTGGAGGTTCAGGGAGACATGCCCCAGTGTGGACCAAAGCAGACCTTCCCCACTGTTGGCCCAGGGAGACATACCCAGTGTGGACCAACGGAGACATGACCCAGTGTGGACCCAAGGAGACATGCCTCAGTGTGGACCCAGGGAGACATGCCCCAGTGTAGACCCAGGGACACATGCCCCAGTGTGGACCCAGGGAGACATGCCTCAGTGTGGACCCAGGGAGACATGCCCCAGTGTGGACCCAGGGAGACATGCCCCAGTGTGGACCCAGGGAGACATGCCTCGGAGTGGACCCAAGGAGACATGCCTCAGTGTGGACCCAAGGAGACATGCCCCAGTGTGGACCCAAGGAGACATGCTCCAGTGTGGACCCAGGGAGACATGCTTCAGTGTGGACCCAAGGTGATCTGCCTCAGTGTGGACCCAGGGAGACATGCCTCAGTGTGGACCCAAGGTGACATGCCCCAGTGTGGACCCAAGGAGACATGCCCCAGTGTGGACCCAGGGAGACATGCCTCAGTGTGGACCGAAGGTGACATGCCTCAGTGTGGACCCAAGGAAACATGCCCCAGTGTGGACCCAGGGAGACATGCCTCAGTGTGGACCCAAGGAGACAGGCCTCAGTGTGGACCAAGGGATCATGCATCAGTGTGGACCCAGGGAGACATGCCTCAGTGTGGACCCAAGGAGACATGTCCAGTGTGGACTAAAGGAGACATACATCAGTGTGGACCCAGGGAGACATGCCCAGTGTGGACCAACGGAGACATGACCCACGTGGACTAAAGGAGACATGCCCCAGTGTGGACCCAGGGAGACATGCCCCAGTGTGGACCCAGGGACACATGCCCCAGTGTGGACCCAGGGAGACATGCCTCAGTGTGGACCCAGGGAGACATGCCCCAGTGTGGACCCAGGGAGACATGCCCCAGTGTGGACCCAGGGAGACATGCCTCGGAGTGTACCCAAGGAGACATGCCTCAGTGTGGACCCAAGGAGACATGCCCCAGTGTGGACCCAAGGAGACATGCTCCAGTGTGGACCCAGGCAGACATGCTTCAGTGTGGACCCAAGGTGATCTGCCTCAGTGTGGACCCAGGGAGACATGCCTCAGTGTGGACCCAAGGTGACATGCCCCAGTGTGGACCCAAGGAGACATGCCCCAGTGTGGACCCAGGGAGACATGCCTCAGTGTGGACCGAAGGTGACATGCCTCAGTGTGGACCCAAGGAAACATGCCTCAGTGTGGACCCAAGGAGACAGGCCTCAGTGTGGACCAAGGGATCATGCATCAGTGTGGACCCAGGGAGAGATGTCTCAGTGTGGACCCAAGGAGACATGTCCAGTGTGGACTAAAGGAGACATACATCAGTGTGGACCCAGGGAGACATGCCCAGTGTGGACCAACGGAGACAGGACCCAGTGTGGACTAAAGGAGACATGCCCCAGTGTGGACCCAGGGAGACATGCCCCAGTGTGGACCCAGGGAGACATGCCCCAGTGTGGACCCAGGGAGACATGCCCCAGCGTGGACCCATGGAGACATGCCCCAGTGTGGACCCAGGGAGACAGGCCTCAGTGTGGACCCAGGGAGACCTGTCCCAGTGTAGACCAAAGCAGAAATGCCCCAGTGTGGACCAAAGAAGACATGCCCAAGTGTAGGTTCAGGGAGACATGCCCCATTATGGACCAAAGCAGACCTTCCCCACTGTTGGCCCAGGGAGACATTCCTAGTGTGAACCCAGGGAGACATGCCCCGGTGTGGACTAAAGGAGACATACATTAGTGTGGACCCAGGGAGACATGTCCCAGTGTAGAGCCAGGGAGGCATACCCAGTGTGGACCAACGGAGACATGCCCCAGTGTGGACCCAGGGAGACATGCCCCAGTGTGGACCCAGGGAGACATGCCCCATTGTGGACCCAGGGAGACATGCCCCAGTGTGGACCCAGGGAGACATGCCCCAGTGTGGACCCAGGGAGACATGCCCCAGTGTGGACCCAGGGAGACATGCCCCAGTGTGGACCCAGGGAGACATGCCTCAGAGTGGACCCAAGGAGTCATGCCTCAGTGTGGACCCAAGGAGACATGCCCCAGTGTAGACCCAGGGAGACATGCTTCAGTGTGGACCCAAGCTGACATGCCTCAGTGTGGAACCAGGGAGACATGCCTCAGTGTGGACCCAAGGTGACATGCCCCAGTGTGGACCCATGGAGACATGCCCCAGTGTGGACCCAGGGAGACATGCCCCAGTGTGGACCCAAGGTGACATGCCTCAGTGTGGACCCAAGGAAACATGCCCCAGTGTGGACCCAGGGAGAAATGCCCCAGTGTGGACCCAAGGAGACAGGCCTCAGTGTGGACCCAGGGATAATGCATCAGTGTGGACCCAGGGAGACATGCCTCAGTGTGGACCCAGGGAGACATTCCTCGTGTGAACCCAGGGAGACATGCCCCAGTGTGGACTAAAGGAGACATACATCAGTGTGGACTCAGGGAGACATGTCCCAGTGTAGAGCCAGGGAGACATACCCAGTGTGGACCAACGGAGACATGACCCAGTGTGGACCCAAGGAGACATGCCTCAGTGTGGACCCAGGGAGACATGCCCCAGTGTGGACCCAGGGACACATGCCCCAGTGTGGACCCAGGGAGACATGCCTCAGTGTGGACCCAGGGAGACATGCCTCAGTGTGGACCCAAGGAGACATGCCCCAGTGTGGACCCACGGAGACATGCTCCAGTGTGGACCCAGGGAGACATGCTTCAGTGTGGACCCAAGGTGATCTGCCTCAGTGTGGACCCAGGGAGACATGCCTCAGTGTGGACCCAAGGAGACATGCCCCAGTGTGGACCCAGGGAGACATGCCTCAGTCTGGACCCAAGATGACATGCCTCAGTGTGGACCCAAGGAAACATGCCCCAGTGTGGACCCAGGGAGACATGCCTCAGTGTGGACCCAAGGAGACAGGCCTCAGTGTGGACCAAGGGATCATGCATCAGTGTGGACCCAGGGAGACATGCCTCAGTGTGGACCCAAGGAGACATGTCCAGTGTGGACCCAGGGATCATGCATCAGTGTGGACCCAGGGAGACATGCCTCAGTGTGGACCAAAGCAGACCTTCCCCACTGTTGGCCCAGGGAGACATACCCAGTGTGGACCAACGGAGACATGACCCAGTGTGGACCCAAGGAGACATGCCTCAGTGTGGACCCAGGGAGACATGCCCCAGTGTAGACCCAGGGACACATGCCCCAGTGTGGACCCAGGGAGACATGCCTCAGTGTGGACCCAGGGAGACATGCCCCAGTGTGGACCCAGGGAGACATGCCCCAGTGTGGACCCAGGGAGACATGCCTCGGAGTGGACCCAAGGAGACATGCCTCAGTGTGGACCCAAGGAGACATGCCCCAGTGTGGACCCAAGGAGACATGCTCCAGTGTGGACCCAGGGAGACATGCTTCAGTGTGGACCCAAGGTGATCTGCCTCAGTGTGGACCCAGGGAGACATGCCTCAGTGTGGACCCAAGGTGACATGCCCCAGTGTGGACCCAAGGAGACATGCCCCAGTGTGGACCCAGGGAGACATGCCTCAGTGTGGACCGAAGGTGACATGCCTCAGTGTGGACCCAAGGAAACATGCCCCAGTGTGGACCCAGGGAGACATGCCTCAGTGTGAACCCAAGGAGACAGGCCTCAGTGTGGACCAAGGGATCATGCATCAGTGTGGACCCAGGGAGACATGCCTCAGTGTGGACCCAAGGAGACATGTCCAGTGTGGACTAAAGGAGACATACATCAGTGTGGACCCAGGGAGACATGCCCAGTGTGGACCAACGGAGACATGACCCACGTGGACTAAAGGAGACATGCCCCAGTGTGGACCCAGGGAGACATGCCCCAGTGTGGACCCAGGGACACATGCCCCAGTGTGGACCCAGGGAGACATGCCTCAGTGTGGACCCAGGGAGACATGCCCCAGTGTGGACCCAGGGAGACATGCCCCAGTGTGGACCCAGGGAGACATGCCTCGGAGTGGACCCAAGGAGACATGCCTCAGTGTGGACCCAAGGAGACATGCCCCAGTGTGGACCCAAGGAGACATGCTCCAGTGTGGACCCAGGCAGACATGCTTCAGTGTGGACCCAAGGTGATCTGCCTCAGTGTGGACCCAGGGAGACATGCCTCAGTGTGGACCCAAGGTGACATGCCCCAGTGTGGACCCAAGGAGACATGCCCCAGTGTGGACCCAGGGAGACATGCCTCAGTGTGGACCGAAGGTGACATGCCTCAGTGTGGACCCAAGGAAACATGCCTCAGTGTGGACCCAAGGAGACAGGCCTCAGTGTGGACCAAGGGATCATGCATCAGTGTGGACCCAGGGAGAGATGTCTCAGTGTGGACCCAAGGAGACATGTCCAGTGTGGACTAAAGGAGACATACATCAGTGTGGACCCAGGGAGACATGCCCCAGTGTGGACCCAGGGAGACATGCCCCAGTGTGGACCCAGGGAGACATGCCCCAGCGTGGACCCATGGAGACATGCCCCAGTGTGGACCCAGGGAGACAGGCCTCAGTGTGGACCCAGGGAGACCTGTCCCAGTGTAGACCAAAGCAGAAATGCCCCAGTGTGGACCAAAGAAGACATGCCCAAGTGTAGGTTCAGGGAGACATGCCCCATTATGGACCAAAGCAGACCTTCCCCACTGTTGGCCCAGGGAGACATTCCTAGTGTGAACCCAGGGAGACATGCCCCGGTGTGGACTAAAGGAGACATACATTAGTGTGGACCCAGGGAGACATGTCCCAGTGTAGAGCCAGGGAGGCATACCCAGTGTGGACCAACGGAGACATGCCCCAGTGTGGACCCAGGGAGACATGCCCCAGTGTGGACCCAGGGAGACATGCCCCATTGTGGACCCAGGGAGACATGCCCCAGTGTGGACCCAGGGAGACATGCCCCAGTGTGGACCCAGGGAGACATGCCCCAGTGTGGACCCAGGGAGACATGCCCCAGTGTGGACCCAGGGAGACATGCCTCAGAGTGGACCCAAGGAGTCATGCCTCAGTGTGGACCCAGGGACACATGCCCCAGTGTGGACCCAGGGAGACATGCCTCAGTGTGGACCCAGGGAGACATGCCCCAGTGTGGACCCAGGGAGACATGCCCCAGTGTGGACCCAGGGAGACATGCCTCGGAGTGGACCCAAGGAGACATGCCTCAGTGTGGACCCAAGGAGACATGCCCCAGTGTGGACCCAAGGAGACATGCTCCAGTGTGGACCCAAGGAGACATGCCCCAGTGTGGACCCAGGGAGACATGCCTCAGTGTGGACCGAAGGTGACATGCCCCAGTGTGGACCCAGGGAGACATGCCCCAGTGTGGACCCAGGGAGACATGCCTCGGAGTGGACCCAAGGAGACATGCCTCAGTGTGGACCCAAGGAGACATGCCCCAGTGTGGACCAACGGAGACATGACCCACGTGGACTAAAGGAGACATGCCCCAGTGTGGACCCAGGGAGACATGCCCCAGTGTGGACCCAGGGACACATGCCCCAGTGTGGACCCAGGGAGACATGCCTCAGTGTGGACCCAGGGAGACATGCCCCAGTGTGGACCCAGGGAGACATGCCCCAGTGTGGACCCAGGGAGACATGCCTCGGAGTGGACCCAAGGAGACATGCCTCAGTGTGGACCCAAGGAGACATGCCCCAGTGTGGACCCAAGGAGACATGCTCCAGTGTGGACCCAGGCAGACATGCTTCAGTGTGGACCCAAGGTGATCTGCCTCAGTGTGGACCCAGGGAGACATGCCTCAGTGTGGACCCAAGGTGACATGCCCCAGTGTGGACCCAAGGAGACATGCCCCAGTGTGGACCCAGGGAGACATGCCTCAGTGTGGACCGAAGGTGACATGCCTCAGTGTGGACCCAAGGAAACATGCCTCAGTGTGGACCCAAGGAGACAGGCCTCAGTGTGGACCAAGGGATCATGCATCAGTGTGGACCCAGGGAGAGATGTCTCAGTGTGGACCCAAGGAGACATGTCCAGTGTGGACTAAAGGAGACATACATCAGTGTGGACCCAGGGAGACATGCCCCAGTGTGGACCCAGGGAGACATGCCCCAGTGTGGACCCAGGGAGACATGCCCCAGCGTGGACCCATGGAGACATGCCCCAGTGTGGACCCAGGGAGACAGGCCTCAGTGTGGACCCAGGGAGACCTGTCCCAGTGTAGACCAAAGCAGAAATGCCCCAGTGTGGACCAAAGAAGACATGCCCAAGTGTAGGTTCAGGGAGACATGCCCCATTATGGACCAAAGCAGACCTTCCCCACTGTTGGCCCAGGGAGACATTCCTAGTGTGAACCCAGGGAGACATGCCCCGGTGTGGACTAAAGGAGACATACATTAGTGTGGACCCAGGGAGACATGTCCCAGTGTAGAGCCAGGGAGGCATACCCAGTGTGGACCAACGGAGACATGCCCCAGTGTGGACCCAGGGAGACATGCCCCAGTGTGGACCCAGGGAGACATGCCCCATTGTGGACCCAGGGAGACATGCCCCAGTGTGGACCCAGGGAGACATGCCCCAGTGTGGACCCAGGGAGACATGCCCCAGTGTGGACCCAGGGAGACATGCCCCAGTGTGGACCCAGGGAGACATGCCTCAGAGTGGACCCAAGGAGTCATGCCTCAGTGTGGACCCAAGGAGACATGCCCCAGTGTAGACCCAGGGAGACATGCTTCAGTGTGGACCCAAGCTGACATGCCTCAGTGTGGAACCAGGGAGACATGCCTCAGTGTGGACCCAAGGTGACATGCCCCAGTGTGGACCCATGGAGACATGCCCCAGTGTGGACCCAGGGAGACATGCCCCAGTGTGGACCCAAGGTGACATGCCTCAGTGTGGACCCAAGGAAACATGCCCCAGTGTGGACCCAGGGAGAAATGCCCCAGTGTGGACCCAAGGAGACAGGCCTCAGTGTGGACCCAGGGATAATGCATCAGTGTGGACCCAGGGAGACATGCCTCAGTGTGGACCCAGGGAGACATTCCTCGTGTGAACCCAGGGAGACATGCCCCAGTGTGGACTAAAGGAGACATACATCAGTGTGGACTCAGGGAGACATGTCCCAGTGTAGAGCCAGGGAGACATACCCAGTGTGGACCAACGGAGACATGACCCAGTGTGGACCCAAGGAGACATGCCTCAGTGTGGACCCAGGGAGACATGCCCCAGTGTGGACCCAGGGACACATGCCCCAGTGTGGACCCAGGGAGACATGCCTCAGTGTGGACCCAGGGAGACATGCCTCAGTGTGGACCCAAGGAGACGTGCCTCAGTGTGGACCCAAGGAGACATGCCCCAGTGTGGACCCAAGGAGACATGCTCCAGTGTGGACCCAGGGAGACATGCTTCAGTGTGGACCCAAGGTGATCTGCCTCAGTGTGGACCCAGGGAGACATGCCTCAGTGTGGACCCAAGGAGACATGCCCCAGTGTGGACCCAGGGAGACATGCCTCAGTCTGGACCCAAGATGACATGCCTCAGTGTGGACCCAAGGAAACATGCCCCAGTGTGGACCCAGGGAGACATGCCTCAGTGTGGACCCAAGGAGACAGGCCTCAGTGTGGACCAAGGGATCATGCATCAGTGTGGACCCAGGGAGACATGCCTCAGTGTGGACCCAAGGAGACATGTCCAGTGTGGACCCAGGGATCATGCATCAGTGTGGACCCAGGGAGACATGCCTCAGTGTGGACCCAAGGAGACATGTCCAGTGTGGACTAAAGGAGACATACATCAGTGTGGACCCAGGGAGACATGTCCCAGTGTGGATCCAGGGAGGCATACCCAGTGTGGACCCAGGGAGACATGCCCAGTGTGGACCAACGGAGACATGACCCAGTGTGGACTAAAGGAGACATGCCCCAGTGTGGACCCAGGGAGACATGCCCCAGTGTGGACCCAGGGAGACATGGCCCAGTGTGGACCCAGGGAGACATTCCTCAGTGTGGAACCAGGGAGACATGCCCCAGTGTGGACCCAGGGAGACATGCCTCAGTGTGGACCCAGGGAGACATTCCTCAGCGTGGACCAAAGGAGACATGCCCCAGTGTGGACCTAGGGAGACATACCTCAGTGTGGACCCAGGGAGACATGCATCAGTGTGGACCTAGGGACACATGCCCCAGTGTGGACCTAGGGAGACATGCCTCAGTGTGGACCAAAGGAGACATGCCTCAGTGTGGACCCAGAGAGACATGCATCAGTGTGGACCTAGGGAGACATGCCCCAGTGTGGACCGAGGGAGACATGCACCAGTGTGGACCCAGGGAGTCATGCCTCAGTGTGAACCCAGGGAGACATGCCCCAGTGTGGACCCAGGGAGACATGCCCCAGCGTGGACCCATGAAGACATGCCCCAGTGTGGACCCAGTGAGACAGGCCTCAGTGTGGACCCAGGGAGACCTGTCCCAGTGTAGACCAAAGCAGAAATGCCCCATTGTGGACCAAAGAAGACATGCCCAAGTGTAGGTTCAGGGAGACATGCCCCATTATGGACCAAAGCAGACCTTCCCCACTGTTGGCCCAGGGAGACATTCCTAGTGTGAACCCAGGGAGACATGCCCCAGTGTAGAGCCAGGGAGGCATACCCAGTGTGGACCAACGGAGACATGCCCCAGTGTGGACCCAGGGAGACATGCCCCAGTGTGGACCCAGGGAGACATGCCCCAGTGTGGACCCAGGGAGACATGCCCCAGTGTGGACCCAGGCAGACATGCCCCAGTGTGGACACAGGGAGACATGCCTCAGAGTGGACCCAAGGAGTCATGCCTCAGTTTGGACCCAAGGAGACATGCCCCAGTGTAGACCCAGGGAGACATGCTTCAGTGTGGACCCAAGGTGACATGCCTCAGTGTGGAACCAGGGAGACATGCCTCAGTGTGGACCCAAGGTGACATGCCCCAGTGTGGACCCAAGGAGACATGCCCCAGTGTGGACCCAGGGAGAAATGCCCCAGTGTGGACCCAAGGAGACAGGCCTCAGTGTGGACCAAGGGATCATGCATCAGTGTGGACCCAGGGAGACATGCCTCAGTGTGGACCCAGGGAGACATACCCAGTGTGGACCCAGGGAGACATGTCCAGTGTGGACTAAAGGAGACATACATCAGTGTGGACCCAGGGAGACATGTCCCAGTGTGGATCAAGGGAGGCATACCCAGTGTGGACCCAGGGAGACATGCCCAGTTTGGACCAACGGAGACATGACCCAGTGTGGACTAAAGGAGACATGCCCCAGTGTGGACCCAGGGAGACATGCCCCAGTGTGGACCCAGGGAGACATGCCCCAGTGTGGACCCAGGGAGACATGCCTCAGTGTGGACCCAGGGAGACATGCCCCAGTGTAGATCAAAGGAGACATGCCCCAGTGTGGTCCAACGGAGACATTACCTAGTGTGGACTAAAGGAGACATACAACAGTGTGGACCCAGGGAGACATGTCCCAGTGTGGACCCAGGGAGACATGCCTCAGTGTGAACCCAAGGTGACATGCCTCAGTGTGGACCCAAGGTGACATGTCTCAGTGTGGACCCAGGGAGACATGCGCCAGTGTGGACCCAGGGAGACATGACTCAGTGTGGACTCAGGGAGACATGCCTCAGTGTGGAGCAAGGGAGACATGCCCCAGTGTGGACCCATGGAGACATGCCTCAGTGTGGAGCCAGGGAGTCATGCCCCAGTGTGAACCCAAGGGTGACATGTCCCAGTGTAGATCCAGGGAGACATGCCTCAGTGTGGAGCCAGGGAGACATGCCCCAGTGTAGACCCAGGGAGACATTCCTAGTGTGGACCAATGGAGACATGCCTCAGTGTGGACTCAGGGAGACATGCCTCAGTGTGGACCCAGGGAGACATGCGTCAGTGTGGACCCAGGTAGACAAGCCCCAGTGTGGACCCAGGGAGACATGCCCCAGTGTGGACCCAGGGAGACATGCTTCAGTGTGGACCCAGGGAGACATGCCTCAGTGTGAACCCAGGGAGACATGCCTCAGTGTGGACCAAAGGAGACATGCCCCAGTGTGGACCTAGGGAGACATGCCTCAGTGTGGACCCAGGGAGACATGCCTCAGTGTGGACCTAGGGAGACATGCCCCAGTGTGGACCTAGGGAGACATGCCTCAGTGTGGACCAAAGGAGACATGCCCCAGTGTGGACCCAGGGAGTCATGCCTCAGTGTGGACCCAGGGAGACATGCCCCAGTGTGGACCCAGGGAGACATGCCCCAGCATGGACCCATGGAGACATGCCCCAGTGTGGACCCAGGGAGACATGCCTCAGTGTGGACCCAGGGAGACATGTCCAAGTGTAGACCAAAGCAGAAATGCCCCAGTGTGGACCAAAGAAGACATGCCCAAGTGTAGGTTCAGGGAGAAATGCCCCAGTGTGGACCAAAGCAGACCTTCCCCACTGTTGGCCCAGGGAGACATTCCTCGTGTGAACCCAGGCAGACATGCCCCAGTGTGGACTAAAGGAGACATACATCAGTGTGGACCCAGGGAGACATGTCCCAGTGTAGAGCCAGGGAGACATACCCAGTGTGGACCAACGGAGACATGACCCAGTGTGGACCCAAGGAGACATGCCTCAGTGTGGACCCAGGGAGACATGCCCCAGTGTGGACCCAGGGCGACATGCCCCAGTGTGGACCCAGGGAGACATGCCCCAGTGTGGACCCAGGGAGACATGCCCCAGTGTGGACCCAGGGAGATATGCCTCAGAGAGGACCCAAGGAGACATGCCTCAGTGTGGACCCAAGGAGACATGCCCCAGTGTGGACCCAAGGAGACATGCTCCAGTGTGGACCCAGGGAGACATGCTTCAGTTGGACCCAAGGTGACATGCCTCAGTGTGGACCCAGGGAGACATTCCTCAGTGTGGACCCAGGGAGACATGCCCCAGCGTGGACCCAGGGAGACATTCCTCAGTGTGGACCCAGGGAGACATGCCCCAGTGTGGACCCAGGGAGACATGCCCCAGTGTGGACCCAGGGAGACATTCCTCAGTGTGGAACCAGGGAGACATGCCTCAGTGTGGACCCAGGGAGACATTCCTCAGTGTGGAACCAGGGAGACATGCCTCAGTGTGGACCCAGGGAGACATGCCCCAGTGTGGACCCAGGGAGACATGCTTCAGTGTGGACCCAGGGAGACATTCCTCAGTGTGTACCTAGGGAGACATGCCTCAGTGTGGACCCAGGGAGACATGCCTCAGTGTGGACCAAAGGAGACATGCCCCAGTGTGGACCTAGGGAGACATGCCTTGGTGTGGACCAACGGAGACATTACCTAGTGTGGACTAAAGGAGACATACAACAGTGTGGACCCAGGGAGACATGCTTCAGTTGGACCCAAGGTGACATGCCTCAGTGTGGACCCAGGGAGACATGCTTCAGTGTGGACCCAGGGAGACATTCCTCAGTGTGTACCAAAGGAGACATGCCCCAGTGTGGACCTAGGGAGACATGCCCCAGTGTGGACCCAGGGAGACATGCCGCAGTGTGGACCCAGGGATCATGCATCAGTGCGGACCCAGGGAGACATGCCCCAGTGTGGACTAAAGGAGACATACATCAGTGTGGACCCAGGGAGACATGTCCCAGTGTGGATCAAGGGAGGCATACCCAGTGTGGACCCAGGGAGACATGCCCAGTTTGGACCAACGGAGACATGACCCAGTGTGGACTAAAGGAGACATGCCCCAGTGTGGACCCAGGGAGACATGCCCCAGTGTGGACCCAGGGAGACATGCCCCAGTGTGGACCCAGGGAGACATGCCTCAGTGTGGACCCAGGGAGACATGCCCCAGTGTAGATCAAAGGAGACATGCCCCAGTGTGGTCCAACGGAGACATTACCTAGTGTGGACTAAAGGAGACATACAACAGTGTGGACCCAGGGAGACATGTCCCAGTGTGGACCCAGGGAGACATGCCTCAGTGTGAACCCAAGGTGACATGCCTCAGTGTGGACCCAAGGTGACATGTCTCAGTGTGGACCCAGGGAGACATGCGCCAGTGTGGACCCAGGGAGACATGACTCAGTGTGGACTCAGGGAGACATGCCTCAGTGTGGAGCAAGGGAGACATGCCCCAGTGTGGACCCATGGAGACATGCCTCAGTGTGGAGCCAGGGAGTCATGCCCCAGTGTGAACCCAAGGGTGACATGTCCCAGTGTAGATCCAGGGAGACATGCCTCAGTGTGGAGCCAGGGAGACATGCCCCAGTGTAGACCCAGGGAGACATTCCTAGTGTGGACCAATGGAGACATGCCTCAGTGTGGACTCAGGGAGACATGCCTCAGTGTGGACCCAGGGAGACATGCGTCAGTGTGGACCCAGGTAGACAAGCCCCAGTGTGGACCTAGGGAGACATGCCCCAGTGTGGACCCAGGGAGACATGCTTCAGTGTGGACCCAGGGAGACATGCCTCAGTGTGAACCCAGGGAGACATGCCTCAGTGTGGACCAAAGGAGACATGCCCCAGTGTGGACCCAAGGAGACATGCTCCAGTGTGGACCCAGGGAGACATGCTTCAGTTGGACCCAAGGTGACATGCCTCAGTGTGGACCCAGGGAGACATTCCTCAGTGTGGACCCAGGGAGACATGCCCCAGCGTGGACCCAGGGAGACATTCCTCAGTGTGGACCCAGGGAGACATGCCCCAGTGTGGACCCAGGGAGACATGCCCCAGTGTGGACCCAGGGAGACATTCCTCAGTGTGGAACCAGGGAGACATGCCTCAGTGTGGACCCAGGGAGACATTCCTCAGTGTGGAACCAGGGAGACATGCCTCAGTGTGGACCCAGGGAGACATGCCCCAGTGTGGACCCAGGGAGACATGCTTCAGTGTGGTGCCAGGGAGACATTCCTCAGTGTGTACCTAGGGAGACATGCCTCAGTGTGGACCCAGGGAGACATGCCTCAGTGTGGACCAAAGGAGACATGCCCCAGTGTGGACCTAGGGAGACATGCCTTGGTGTGGACCAACGGAGACATTACCTAGTGTGGACTAAAGGAGACATACAACAGTGTGGACCCAGGGAGACATGCTTCAGTTGGACCCAAGGTGACATGCCTCAGTGTGGACCCAGGGAGACATGCTTCAGTGTGGACCCAGGGAGACATTCCTCAGTGTGTACCAAAGGAGACATGCCCCAGTGTGGACCTAGGGAGACATGCCCCAGTGTGGACCCAGGGAGACATGCCGCAGTGTGGACCCAGGGATCATGCATCAGTGCGGACCCAGGGAGACATGCCCCAGTGTGGACTAAAGGAGACATACATCAGTGTGGACCCAGGGAGACATGTCCCAGTGTGGATCAAGGGAGGCATACCCAGTGTGGACCCAGGGAGACATGCCCAGTTTGGACCAACGGAGACATGACCCAGTGTGGACTAAAGGAGACATGCCCCAGTGTGGACCCAGGGAGACATGCCCCAGCATGGACCCATGGAGACATGCCCCAGTGTGGACCCAGGGAGACATGCCTCAGTGTGGACCCAGGGAGACATGTCCAAGTGTAGACCAAAGCAGAAATGCCCCAGTGTGGACCAAAGAAGACATGCCCAAGTGTAGGTTCAGGGAGAAATGCCCCAGTGTGGACCAAAGCAGACCTTCCCCACTGTTGGCCCAGGGAGACATTCCTCGTGTGAACCCAGGCAGACATGCCCCAGTGTGGACTAAAGGAGACATACATCAGTGTGGACCCAGGGAGACATGTCCCAGTGTAGAGCCAGGGAGACATACCCAGTGTGGACCAACGGAGACATGACCCAGTGTGGACCCAAGGAGACATGCCTCAGTGTGGACCCAGGGAGACATGCCCCAGTGTGGACCCAGGGCGACATGCCCCAGTGTGGACCCAGGGAGACATGCCCCAGTGTGGACCCAGGGAGACATGCCCCAGTGTGGACCCAGGGAGATATGCCTCAGAGAGGACCCAAGGAGACATGCCTCAGTGTGGACCCAAGGAGACATGCCCCAGTGTGGACCCAAGGAGACATGCTCCAGTGTGGACCCAGGGAGACATGCTTCAGTTGGACCCAAGGTGACATGCCTCAGTGTGGACCCAGGGAGACATTCCTCAGTGTGGACCCAGGGAGACATGCCCCAGCGTGGACCCAGGGAGACATTCCTCAGTGTGGACCCAGGGAGACATGCCCCAGTGTGGTCCCAGGGAGACATGCCCCAGTGTGGACCCAGGGAGACATTCCTCAGTGTGGAACCAGGGAGACATGCCTCAGTGTGGACCCAGGGAGACATTCCTCAGTGTGGAACCAGGGAGACATGCCTCAGTGTGGACCCAGGGAGACATGCCCCAGTGTGGACCCAGGGAGACATGCTTCAGTGTGGACCCAGGGAGACATTCCTCAGTGTGTACCTAGGGAGACATGCCTCAGTGTGGACCCAGGGAGACATGCCTCAGTGTGGACCAAAGGAGACATGCCCCAGTGTGGACCTAGGGAGACATGCCTTGGTGTGGACCAACGGAGACATTACCTAGTGTGGACTAAAGGAGACATACAACAGTGTGGACCCAGGGAGACATGCTTCAGTTGGACCCAAGGTGACATGCCTCAGTGTGGACCCAGGGAGACATGCTTCAGTGTGGACCCAGGGAGACATTCCTCAGTGTGTACCAAAGGAGACATGCCCCAGTGTGGACCTAGGGAGACATGCCCCAGTGTGGACCCAGGGAGACATGCCGCAGTGTGGACCCAGGGATCATGCATCAGTGCGGACCCAGGGAGACATGCCCCAGTGTGGACTAAAGGAGACATACATCAGTGTGGACCCAGGGAGACATGTCCCAGTGTGGATCAAGGGAGGCATACCCAGTGTGGACCCAGGGAGACATGCCCAGTTTGGACCAACGGAGACATGACCCAGTGTGGACTAAAGGAGACATGCCCCAGTGTGGACCCAGGGAGACATGCCCCAGTGTGGACCCAGGGAGACATGCCCCAGTGTGGACCCAGGGAGACATGCCTCAGTGTGGACCCAGGGAGACATGCCCCAGTGTAGATCAAAGGAGACATGCCCCAGTGTGGTCCAACGGAGACATTACCTAGTGTGGACTAAAGGAGACATACAACAGTGTGGACCCAGGGAGACATGTCCCAGTGTGGACCCAGGGAGACATGCCTCAGTGTGAACCCAAGGTGACATGCCTCAGTGTGGACCCAAGGTGACATGTCTCAGTGTGGACCCAGGGAGACATGCGCCAGTGTGGACCCAGGGAGACATGACTCAGTGTGGACTCAGGGAGACATGCCTCAGTGTGGAGCAAGGGAGACATGCCCCAGTGTGGACCCATGGAGACATGCCTCAGTGTGGAGCCAGGGAGTCATGCCCCAGTGTGAACCCAAGGGTGACATGTCCCAGTGTAGATCCAGGGAGACATGCCTCAGTGTGGAGCCAGGGAGACATGCCCCAGTGTAGACCCAGGGAGACATTCCTAGTGTGGACCAATGGAGACATGCCTCAGTGTGGACTCAGGGAGACATGCCTCAGTGTGGACCCAGGGAGACATGCGTCAGTGTGGACCCAGGTAGACAAGCCCCAGTGTGGACCCAGGGAGACATGCCCCAGTGTGAACCCAGGGAGACATGCTTCAGTGTGGACCCAGGGAGACATGCCTCAGTGTGAACCCAGGGAGACATGCCTCAGTGTGGACCAAAGGAGACATGCCCCAGTGTGGACCCAAGGAGACATGCTCCAGTGTGGACCCAGGGAGACATGCTTCAGTTGGACCCAAGGTGACATGCCTCAGTGTGGACCCAGGGAGACATTCCTCAGTGTGGACCCAGGGAGACATGCCCCAGCGTGGACCCAGGGAGACATTCCTCAGTGTGGACCCAGGGAGACATGCCCCAGTGTGGACCCAGGGAGACATGCCCCAGTGTGGACCCAGGGAGACATTCCTCAGTGTGGAACCAGGGAGACATGCCTCAGTGTGGACCCAGGGAGACATTCCTCAGTGTGGAACCAGGGAGACATGCCTCAGTGTGGACCCAGGGAGACATGCCCCAGTGTGGACCCAGGGAGACATGCTTCAGTGTGGACCCAGGGAGACATTCCTCAGTGTGTACCTAGGGAGACATGCCTCAGTGTGGACCCAGGGAGACATGCCTCAGTGTGGACCAAAGGAGACATGCCCCAGTGTGGACCTAGGGAGACATGCCTTGGTGTGGACCAACGGAGACATTACCTAGTGTGGACTAAAGGAGACATACAACAGTGTGGACCCAGGGAGACATGCTTCAGTTGGACCCAAGGTGACATGCCTCAGTGTGGACCCAGGGAGACATGCTTCAGTGTGGACCCAGGGAGACATTCCTCAGTGTGTACCAAAGGAGACATGCCCCAGTGTGGACCTAGGGAGACATGCCCCAGTGTGGACCCAGGGAGACATGCCGCAGTGTGGACCCAGGGATCATGCATCAGTGCGGACCCAGGGAGACATGCCCCAGTGTGGATCAAGGGAGGCATACCCAGTGTGGACCCAGGGAGACATGCCCAGTTTGGACCAACGGAGACATGACCCAGTGTGGACTAAAGGAGACATGCCCCAGTGTGGACCCAGGGAGACATGCCCCAGTGTGGACCCAGGGAGACATGCCCCAGTGTGGACCAAGGGAGACATGCCTCAGTGTGGACCCAGGGAGACATGCCCCAGTGTAGATCAAAGGAGACATGCCCCAGTGTGGTCCAACGGAGACATTACCTAGTGTGGACTAAAGGAGACATACAACAGTGTGGACCCAGGGAGACATGTCCCAGTGTGGACCCAGGGAGACATGCCTCAGTGTGAACCCAAGGTGACATGCCTCAGTGTGGACCCAAGGTGACATGTCTCAGTGTGGACCCAGGGAGACATGCGCCAGTGTGGACCCAGGGAGACATGACTCAGTGTGGACTCAGGGAGACATGCCTCAGTGTGGAGCAAGGGAGACATGCCCCAGTGTGGACCCATGGAGACATGCCTCAGTGTGGAGCCAGGGAGTCATGCCCCAGTGTGAACCCAAGGGTGACATGTCCCAGTGTAGATCCAGGGAGACATGCCTCAGTGTGGAGCCAGGGAGACATGCCCCAGTGTAGACCCAGGGAGACATTCCTAGTGTGGACCAATGGAGACATGCCTCAGTGTGGACTCAGGGAGACATGCCTCAGTGTGGACCCAGGGAGACATGCGTCAGTGTGGACCCAGGTAGACAAGCCCCAGTGTGGACCCAGGGAGACATGCCTCAGTGTGGACCTAGGGAGACATGCCCCAGTGTGGACCTAGGGAGACATGCCTCAGTGTGGACCAAAGGAGACATGCCCCAGTGTGGACCCAGGGAGTCATGCCTCAGTGTGGACCCAGGGAGACATGCCCCAGTGTGGACCCAGGGAGACATGCCCCAGCATGGACCCATGGAGACATGCCCCAGTGTGGACCCAGGGAGACATGCCTCAGTGTGGACCCAGGGAGACATGTCCAAGTGTAGACCAAAGCAGAAATGCCCCAGTGTGGACCAAAGAAGACATGCCCAAGTGTAGGTTCAGGGAGAAATGCCCCAGTGTGGACCAAAGCAGACCTTCCCCACTGTTGGCCCAGGGAGACATTCCTCGTGTGAACCCAGGCAGACATGCCCCAGTGTGGACTAAAGGAGACATACATCAGTGTGGACCCAGGGAGACATGTCCCAGTGTAGAGCCAGGGAGACATACCCAGTGTGGACCAACGGAGACATGACCCAGTGTGGACCCAAGGAGACATGCCTCAGTGTGGACCCAGGGAGACATGCCCCAGTGTGGACCCAGGGCGACATGCCCCAGTGTGGACCCAGGGAGACATGCCCCAGTGTGGACCCAGGGAGACATGCCCCAGTGTGGACCCAGGGAGATATGCCTCAGAGTGGACCCAAGGAGACATGCCTCAGTGTGGACCCAAGGAGACATGTCCCAGTGTGGATCCAGGGAGGCATACCCAGTGTGGACCCAGGGAGACATGCCCAGTGTGGACCAACGGAGACATGACCCAGTGTGGACTAAAGGAGACATGCCCCAGTGTGGACCCAGGGAGACATGCCCCATTATGGACCAAAGCAGACCTTCCCCACTGTTGGCCCAGGGAGACATTCCTAGTGTGAACCCAGGGAGACATGCCCCAGTGTAGAGCCAGGGAGGCATACCCAGTGTGGACCAACGGAGACATGCCCCAGTGTGGACCCAGGGAGACATGCCCCAGTGTGGACCCAGGGAGACATGCCCCAGTGTGGACCCAGGGAGACATGCCCCAGTGTGGACCCAGGCAGACATGCCCCAGTGTGGACCCAGGGAGACATGCCTCAGAGTGGACCCAAGGAGTCATGCCTCAGTGTGGACCCAAGGAGACATGCCCCAGTGTAGACCCAGGGAGACATGCTTCAGTGTGGACCCAAGGTGACATGCCTCAGTGTGGAACCAGGGAGACATGCCTCAGTGTGGACCCAAGGTGACATGCCCCAGTGTGGACCCAAGGAGACATGCCCCAGTGTGGACCCAGGGAGAAATGCCCCAGTGTGGACCCAAGGAGACAGGCCTCAGTGTGGACCAAGGGATCATGCATCAGTGTGGACCCAGGGAGACATGCCTCAGTGTGGACCCAGGGAGACATACCCAGTGTGGACCCAGGGAGACATGTCCAGTGTGGACTAAAGGAGACATACATCAGTGTGGACCCAGGGAGACATGTCCCAGTGTGGATCAAGGGAGGCATACCCAGTGTGGACCCAGGGAGACATGCCCAGTTTGGACCAACGGAGACATGACCCAGTGTGGACTAAAGGAGACATGCCCCAGTGTGGACCCAGGGAGACATGCCCCAGTGTGGACCCAGGGAGACATGCCCCAGAGTGGACCCAGGGAGACATGCCTCAGTGTGGACCCAGGGAGACATGCCCCAGTGTAGATCAAAGGAGACATGCCCCAGTGTGGTCCAACGGAGACATTACCTAGTGTGGACTAAAGGAGACATACAACAGTGTGGACCCAGGGAGACATGTCCCAGTGTGGACCCAGGGAGACATGCCTCAGTGTGAACCCAAGGTGACATGCCTCAGTGTGGACCCAAGGTGACATGTCTCAGTGTGGACCCAGGGAGACATGCGCCAGTGTGGACCCAGGGAGACATGACTCAGTGTGGACTCAGGGAGACATGCCTCAGTGTGGAGCAAGGGAGACATGCCCCAGTGTGGACCCATGGAGACATGCCTCAGTGTGGAGCC
Source organism: Squalus acanthias (assembly GCA_030390025.1). NCBI lineage: Eukaryota > Metazoa > Chordata > Chondrichthyes > Squaliformes > Squalidae > Squalus > Squalus acanthias. The sequence goes on along the minus strand of CM059425.1, from coordinate 80,288,027 downwards.
AGGGAGTCATGCCCCAGTGTGAACCCAAGGGTGACATGTCCCAGTGTAGATCCAGGGAGACATGCCTCAGTGTGGAGCCAGGGAGACATGCCCCAGTGTAGACCCAGGGAGACATTCCTAGTGTGGACCAATGGAGACATGCCTCAGTGTGGACTCAGGGAGACATGCCTCAGTGTGGACCCAGGGAGACATGCGTCAGTGTGGACCCAGGTAGACAAGCCCCAGTGTGGACCCAGGGAGACATGCCCCAGTGTGGACCCAGGGAGACATGCTTCAGTGTGGACCCAGGGAGACATGCCTCAGTGTGAACCCAGGGAGACATGCCTCAGTGTGGACCAAAGGAGACATGCCCCAGTGTGGACCTAGGGAGACATGCCTCAGTGTGGACCCAGGGAGACATGCCTCAGTGTGGACCTAGGGAGACATGCCCCAGTGTGGACCTAGGGAGACATGCCTCAGTGTGGACCAAAGGAGACATGCCCCAGTGTGGACCCAGGGAGTCATGCCTCAGTGTGGACCCAGGGAGACATGCCCCAGTGTGGACCCAGGGAGACATGCCCCAGCATGGACCCATGGAGACATGCCCCAGTGTGGACCCAGGGAGACATGCCTCAGTGTGGACCCAGGGAGACATGTCCAAGTGTAGACCAAAGCAGAAATGCCCCAGTGTGGACCAAAGAAGACATGCCCAAGTGTAGGTTCAGGGAGAAATGCCCCAGTGTGGACCAAAGCAGACCTTCCCCACTGTTGGCCCAGGGAGACATTCCTCGTGTGAACCCAGCCAGACATGCCCCAGTGTGGACTAAAGGAGACATACATCAGTGTGGACCCAGGGAGACATGTCCCAGTGTAGAGCCAGGGAGACATACCCAGTGTGGACCAACGGAGACATGACCCAGTGTGGACCCAAGGAGACATGCCTCAGTGTGGACCCAGGGAGACATGCCCCAGTGTGGACCCAGGGCGACATGCCCCAGTGTGGACCCAGGGAGACATGCCCCAGTGTGGACCCAGGGAGACATGCCCCAGTGTGGACCCAGGGAGATATGCCTCAGAGTGGACCCAAGGAGACATGCCTCAGTGTGGACCCAAGGAGACATGCCCCAGTGTGGACCCAAGGAGACATGCTCCAGTGTGGACCCAGGGAGACATGCTTCAGTTGGACCCAAGGTGACATGCCTCAGTGTGGACCCAGGGAGACATTCCTCAGTGTGGTCCCAGGGAGACATGCCCCAGCGTGGACCCAGGGAGACATTCCTCAGTGTGGACCCAGGGAGACATGCCCCAGTGTGGACCCAGGGAGACATGCCCCAGTGTGGACCCAGGGAGACATTCCTCAGTGTGGAACCAGGGAGACATGCCTCAGTGTGGACCCAGGGAGACATTCCTCAGTGTGGAACCAGGGAGACATGCCTCAGTGTGGACCCAGGGAGACATGCCCCAGTGTGGACCCAGGGAGACATGCTTCAGTGTGGACCCAGGGAGACATTCCTCAGTGTGTACCTAGGGAGACATGCCTCAGTGTGGACCCAGGGAGACATGCCTCAGTGTGGACCAAAGGAGACATGCCCCAGTGTGGACCAAGGGAGACATGCCTTGGTGTGGACCAACGGAGACATTACCTAGTGTGGACTAAAGGAGACATACAACAGTGTGGACCCAGGGAGACATGTTTCAGTTGGACCCAAGGTGACATGCCTCAGTGTGGACCCAGGGAGACATGCTTCAGTGTGGACCCAGGGAGACATTCCTCAGTGTGTACCAAAGGAGACATGCCCCAGTGTGGACCTCGGGAGACATGCCCCAGTGTGGACCCAGGGAGACATGCCGCAGTGTGGACCCAGGGATCATGCATCAGTGCGGACCCAGGGAGACATGCCCCAGTGTGGACTAAAGGAGACATACATCAGTGTGGACCCAGGGAGACATGCCCCAGTGTGGACTAAAGGAGACATGTCCCAGTGTAGACCAAAGCAGAAATGCCCCAGTGTGGACCAAAGAAGACATGCCCAAGTGTAGGTTCAGGGAGACATGCCCCAGTGTGGACCAAAGCAGACCTTCCCCACTGTTGGCCCAGGGAGACATACCCAGTGTAGACCAACGGAGACATGACCCAGTGTGGACCCAAGGAGACATGCCCCAGTGTGGACCCAAGGAGACATGCTCCAGTGTGGACCCAGGGAGACATGCTTCAGTGTGGACCCAAGGTGATCTGCCTCAGTGTGGACCCAGGGAGACATGCCTCAGTGTGGACCCAAGGTGACATGCCCCAGTGTGGACCCAAGGAGACATGCCCCAGTGTGGACCCAGGGAGACATGCCTCAGTGTGGACCGAAGGTGACATGCCTCAGTGTGGACCCAAGGAATCATGCCCCAGTGTGGACCCAGGGAGACATGCCTCAGTGTGGACCCAAGGAGACAGGCCTCAGTGTGGACCAAGGGATCATGCATCAGTGTGGACCCAGGGAGACATGCCTCAGTGTGGACCCAAGGAGACATGTCCAGTGTGGACTAAAGGAGACATACATCAGTGTGGACCCAGGGAGACATGCCCAGTGTGGACCAACGGAGACATGACCCAGTGTGGACTAAAGGAGACATGCCCCAGTGTGGACCCAGGGAGACATGCCCCAGTGTGGACCCAGGGAGACATGCCCCAGTGTGGACCCAGGGAGACATGCCTCAGTGTGGACCCAGGGAGACATGCCCCAGCGTGGACCCATGGAGACATGCCCCAGTGTGGACCCAGGGAGACAGGCCTCAGTGTGGACCCAGGGAGACCTGTCCCAGTGCAGACCAAAGCAGAAATGCCCCAGTGTGGACCAAAGAAGACATGCCCAAGTGTAGGTTCAGGGAGACATGCCCCATTATGGACCAAAGCAGACCTTCCCCACTGTTGGCCCAGGGAGACATTCCGAGTGTGAACCCAGGGAGACATGCCCCGGTGTGGACTAAAGGAGACATACATTAGTGTGGACCCAGGGAGACATGTCCCAGTGTAGAGCCAGGGAGGCATACCCAGTGTGGACCAACGGAGACATGCCCCAGTGTGGACCCAGGGAGACATGCCCCAGTGTGGACCCAGGGAGACATGCCCCATTGTGGACCCAGGGAGACATGCCCCAGTGTGGACCCAGGGAGACATGCCCCAGTGTGGACCCAGGGAGACATGCCCCAGTGTGGACCCAGGGAGACATGCCTCAGAGTGGACCCAAGGAGTCATGCCTCAGTGTGGACCCAAGGAGACATGCCCCAGTGTAGACCCAGGGAGACATGCTTCAGTGTGGACCCAAGCTGACATGCCTCAGTGTGGAACCAGGGAGACATGCCTCAGTGTGGACCCAAGGTGACATGCCCCAGTGTGGACCCAAGGAGACATGCCCCAGTGTGGACCCAGGGAGACATGCCCCAGTGTGGACCCAAGGTGACATGCCTCAGTGTGGACCCAAGGAAACATGCCCCAGTGTGGACCCAGGGAGAAATGCCCCAGTGTGGACCGAAGGAGACAGGCCTCAGTGTGGACCCAGGGATAATGCATCAGTGTGGACCCAGGGAGACATGCCTCAGTGTGGACCCAGGGAGACATTCCTCGTGTGAACCCAGGGAGACATGCCCCAGTGTGGACTAAAGGAGACATACATCAGTGTGGACTCAGGGAGACATGTCCCACTGTAGAGCCAGGGAGACATACCATGTGTGGACCAACGGAGACATGACCCAGTGTGGACCCAAGGAGACATGCCTCAGTGTGGACCCAGGGAGACATGCCCCAGTGTGGACCCAGGGACACATGCCCCAGTGTGGACCCAGGGAGACATGCCTCAGTGTGGACCCAGGGAGACATGCCCCAGTGTGGACCGAGGGAGACATGCCCCAGTGTGGACCCAGGGAGACATGCCCCAGTGTGGACCCAGGGAGACATGCCTCGGAGTGGACCCAAGGAGACATGCCTCAGTGTGGACCCAAGGAGACATGCCCCAGTGTGGACCCAAGGAGACATGCTCCAGTGTGGACCCAGGGAGACATGCTTCAGTGTGGACCCAAGGTGATCTGCCTCAGTGTGGACCCAGGGAGACATGCCTCAGTGTGGACCCAAGGAGACATGCCCCAGTGTGGACCCAGGGAGACATGCCTCAGTGTGGACCCAAGATGACATGCCTCAGTGTGGACCCAAGGAAACATGCCCCAGTGTGGACCCAGGGAGACATGCCTCAGTGTGGACCCAAGGAGACAGGCCTCAGTGTGGACCAAGGGATCATGCATCAGTGTGGACCCAGGGAGACATGCCTCAGTGTGGACCCAAGGAGACATGTCCAGTGTGGACTGAAGGAGACATACATCAGTGTGGACCCAGGGAGACATGTCCCAGTGTGGATCCAGGGAGGCATACCCAGTGTGGACCCAGGGAGACATGCCCAGTGTGGACCAACGGAGACATGACCCAGTGTGGACTAAAGGAGACATGCCCCAGTGTGGACCCAGGGAGACATGCCCCAGTGTGGACCCAGGGAGACATGGCTCAGTGTGGACCCAGGGAGACATTCCTCAGTGTGGACCCAGGGAGACATGCCCCAGTGTGGACCCAGGGAGACATTCCTCAGTGTGGACCCAGGGAGACATGCCCCAGTGTGGACCCAGGGAGACATGCCCCAGTGTGGACCCCGGGAGACATTCCTCAGTGTGGACCCAGGGAGACATGCCCCAGTGTGGACCTAGGGAGACATGCCTCAGTGTGGACCCAGGGAGACATGCATCAGTGTGGACCTAGGGACACATGCCCCAGTGTGGACCTAGGGAGACATGCCTCAGTGTGGACCCAGAGAGACATGCATCAGTGTGGACCTAGGGAGACATGCCCCAGTGTGGACCAAGGGAGACATGCACCAGTGTGGACCCAGGGAGTCATGCCCCAGTGTGGACCCAGGGAGACATGCCCCAGTGTGGACCCAGGGAGACATGCCCCAGCGTGGACCCATGAAGACATGCCCCAGTGTGGACCCAGGGAGATAGGCCTCAGTGTGGACCCAGCGAGACCTGTCCCAGTGTAGACCAAAGCAGAAATGCCCCAGTGTGGACCAAAGAAGACATGCCCAAGTGTAGGTTCAGGGAGACATGCCCCATTATGGACCAAAGCAGACCTTCCCCACTGTTGGCCCAGGGAGACATTCCTAGTGTGAACCCAGGGAGACATGCCCCAGTGTGGACTAAAGGAGACATACATTAGTGTGGACCCAGGGAGACATGTCCCAGTGTAGAGCCAGGGAGGCATACCCAGTGTGGACCAACGGAGACATGCCCCAGTGTGGACCCAGGGAGACATGCCCCAGTGTGGACCCAGGGAGACATGCCCCAGTGTGGACCCAGGGAGACATGCCCCAGTGTGGACCCAGGGAGACATGCCTCAGAGTGGACCCAAGGAGTCATGCCTCAGTGTGGACCCAAGGAGACATGCCCCAGTGTAGACCCAGGGAGACATGCTTCAGTGTGGACCCAAGGTGACATGCCTCAGTGTGGAACCAGGGAGACATGCCTCAGTGTGGACCCAAGGTGACATGCCCCAGTGTGGACCCAAGGCGACATGCCCCAGTGTGGACCCAGGGAGACATACCTCAGTGTGGACCCAAGGTGACATGCCCCGGTGTGGACCCAGGGAGAAATGCCCCAGTGTGGACCCAAGGAGACAGGCCTCAGTGTGGACCCAAGGAAACATGCCCCAGTGTGGACCCAGGGAGAAATGCCCCAGTGTGGACCCAAGGAGACAGGCCTCAGTGTGGACCCAGGGATCATGCATCAGTGTGGACCCAGGGAGACATGCCTCAGTGTGGACCCAGGGAGACATGTCCCAGTGTGGATCAAGGGAGGCATACCCAGTGTGGACCTAGGGAGACATGCCCAGTGTGGACCAACGGAGACATGACCCAGTGTGGACTAAAGGAGACATGCCCCAGTGTGGACCCAGGGAGACATGCCCCAGTGTGGACCCATGGAGACATGCCCCAGTGTGGACCCAGGGAGTCATACCTCAGTGTGGACCCAGGGAGACATGCCCCAGTGTAGATCAAAGGAGACATGGTCTAGTGTGGACCAACGGAGACATTACCCAGTGTGGACTAAAGGAGACATACATCAGTGTGGACCCAGGGAGACATGTCCCAGTGTGGACCCAGGGAGACATGCCTCAGTGTCAACCCAAGGTGACATGCCTCAGTGTGGACCCAAGGTGACATGTCTCAGTGTGGACCAAGGGAGACATGCGCCAGTGTGGACCCAGGGAGACATGTCCAGTGTGGACTAAAGGAGACATACATCAGTGTGGACCCAGGGAGACATGCCCCAGTGTGGACCCAGGGAGACATGCCTCAGTGTGGACTCAGGGAGACATGCCTCAGTGTGGAGCAAGGGAGACATGGTTCAGTGTGGACCCAAGGAGACATGCCTCAGTGTGGACCCAAGGAGACATGCCTCAGTGTGGAGCCAAGGAGACATGCCCCAGTGTAGACCCAGGGACACATTCCCAGTGTGGACCAACGGAGACATGCCTCAGTGTGGACCCAGGGAGACATGCCCCAGCGTGGACCCAGGGAGACATGCCTCAGTGTGGACCCAGGGAGACATGCCTCAGTGTGGACCCAGGGAGACATGCCTCAGTGTGGACCCAGGGAGACATGCCCCAGTGTGGACCCAGGGAGACATTCCTCAGTGTGTACCTAGGGAGACATGCCTCAGTGTGGACCCAGGGAGACATGCCTCAGTGTGGACCAAAGGAGACATGCCCCAGTGTGGACCTAGGGAGACATGCCTTGGTGTGGACCCAGGGATCATGCATCAGTGCGGACCCAGGGAGACATGCCCCAGTGTGGACTAAAGGAGACATACATCAGTGTGGACCCAGGGAGGCATACCCAGTGTGGACCCAGGGAGACATGCCCAGTGTGGACCAACGGAGACATGACCCAGTGTGGACTAAAGGAGACATGCCCCAGTGTGGACTCAGGGAGACATGCCCCAGTGTGGACCCAGGGGGACATGCCCCAGTGTGGACCCAAGGAGACATGCCCCAGTGTGGACCCAGGGAGACATGCCTCAGTGTGGACCCAGGGAGAAATATCCCAGTGTGGACCCAGGGAGACATTCCTCAGTGTGGACCCAGGGAGACATGTCCCAGTGTGGACCCAGGGAGACATGTCCCAGTGTAGACCCAGGGAGACATGTCCAAGTGTAGACCAAAGCAGAAATGCCCCAGTGTGGACCAAAGAAGACATGCCCAAGTGTAGGTTCAGGGAGACATGCCCCATTATGGACCAAAGCAGACCTTCCCCACTGTTGGCCCAGGGAGACATTCCTAGTGTGAACCCAGGGAGACATGCCCCAGTGTGGACTAAAGGAGACATACATTAGTGTGGACCCAGGGAGACATGTCCCAGTGTAGAGCCAGGGAGGCATACCCAGTGTGGACCAACGGAGACATGCCCCAGTGTGGACCCAGGGAGACATGCCCCAGTGTGGACCCAGGGAGACATGCCCCAGTGTGGACCCAGGGAGACATGCCCCAGTGTGGACCCAGGGAGACATGCCTCAGAGTGGACCCAAGGAGTCATGCCTCAGTGTGGACCCAAGGAGACATGCCCCAGTGTAGACCCAGGGAGACATGCTTCAGTGTGGACCCAAGGTGACATGCCTCAGTGTGGAACCAGGGAGACATGCCTCAGTGTGGACCCAAGGTGACATGCCCCAGTGTGGACCCAAGGCGACATGCCCCAGTGTGGACCCAGGGAGACATACCTCAGTGTGGACCCAAGGTGACATGCCCCGGTGTGGACCCAGGGAGAAATGCCCCAGTGTGGACCCAAGGAGACAGGCCTCAGTGTGGACCCAAGGAGACAGGCCTCAGTGTGGACCCAGGGATCATGCATCAGTGTGGACCCAGGGAGACATGCCTCAGTGTGGACCCAGGGAGACATGTCCCAGTGTGGATCAAGGGAGGCATACCCAGTGTGGACCTAGGGAGACATGCCCAGTGTGGACCAACGGAGACATGACCCAGTGTGGACTAAAGGAGACATGCCCCAGTGTGGACCCAGGGAGACATGCCCCAGTGTGGACCCAGGGAGACATTCCCCAGTGTGGACCCAGGGAGTCATACCTCAGTGTGGACCCAGGGAGACATGCCCCAGTGTAGATCAAAGGAGACATGGTCCAGTGTGGACCAACGGAGACATTACCCAGTGTGGACTAAAGGAGACATACATCAGTGTGGACCCAGGGAGACATGTCCCAGTGTGGACCCAGGGAGACATGCCTCAGTGTCAACCCAAGGTGACATGCCTCAGTGTGGACCCAAGGTGACATGTCTCAGTGTGGACCAAGGGAGACATGCGCCAGTGTGGACCCAGGGAGACATGTCCAGTGTGGACTAAAGGAGACATACATCAGTGTGGACCCAGGGAGACATGCCCCAGTGTGGACCCAGGGAGACATGCCTCAGTGTGGACTCAGGGAGACATGCCTCAGTGTGGAGCAAGGGAGACATGGTTCAGTGTGGACCCAGGGAGACATGCCTCAGTGTGGACCCAGGGAGACATGCCTCAGTGTGGACCCAGGGAGACATGCCCCAGTGTGGACCCAGGGAGACATGCCTCGGAGTGGACCCAAGGAGACATGCCTCAGTGTGGACCCAAGCAGACATGCCCCAGTGTGGACCAAGGAGACATGCCCCAGTGTGGACCCAGGGAGACATGCCCCAGTGTGGACCCAGGGAGACATGCCTCAGTGTGGACCCAGGGAGACATGCCTCGGAGTGGACCCAAGGAGACATGCCTCAGTGTGGACCCACGGAGACATGCCCCAGTGTGCACCAAGGAGACATGCTCCAGTGTGGACCCAGGGAGACATGCCTCAGTGTGGACCCAGGGAGACATGCCTCGGAGTGGACCCAAGGAGACATGCCTCAGTGTGGCCCCAAGCAGACATGCCCCAGTGTGCACCAGGGAGACATGCCCCAGTGTGGACCCAGGGAGACATGCCCCAGTGTGGACCCAGGGAGACATGCCTCGGAGTGGACCCAAGGAGACATGCCTCAGTGTGGACCCACGGAGACATGCCCCAGTGTGCACCAAGGAGACATGCTCCAGTGTGGACCCAAGGTGACATGCCTCAGTGTGGACCCAGGGGGACATGCCTCAGTGTGGACCCAAGGTGACATGCCCCAGTGTGGACCCAAGGAGACATGCCCCAGTGTGGACCCAGGGAGACATGCCTCAGCGTGGACCAAAGGTGACATGCCTCAGTGTGGACCCAAGGAAACATGCCCCAGTGTGGACCCAGGGAGACATGCCTCAGTGTGGACCCAAGGAGACAGGCCTCAGTGTGAACCCAGGGTACATGCATCAGTGTGGACCCAGGGAGACATGCCTCAGTGTGGATCCAGGGAGGCATACTCAGTGTGGACCCAGGGAGACATGCCCAGTGTGGACCAACGGAGACATGACCCAGTGTGGACTAAAGGAGACATGCCCCAGTGTGGACCCAGGGAGACATGCCCCAGTGTGGACCCAGGGAGACAGTCCTCAGTGTGGACCCAGGGAGACATGCCCCAGTGTGGACCCAGGGAGACAGGCCTCAGTGTGGACCAAAGGAGACATGCCCCAGTGTGGACCCAGGGAGACATGCCTCAGTGTGGACCCAGGGAGACATGCCTCAGTGTGGACCAAAGGAGACATGCCCCAGTGTGGACCTAGGGAGACATGCCTCAGTGTGGACCAAAGGAGACATGCCCCAGTGTGGACCTAGGGAGACATGCCTCAGTGTGGACCAAAGGAGACATGCCCCAGTGTGGACCCAGGGAGACATGCCTCAGTGTGGACCCAGGGAAACATGCCTCAGTGTGGACCAAAGGAGACATGCCCCAGTGTGGACCTAGGGAGACATGCCTCAGTGTGGACCAAAGGAGACATGCCCCAGTGTGGACCCAGGGAGACATGCCTCAGTGTGGACCCAGGGAGACATGCCCCAGTGTGGACCCAGGGAGACATGCCTCAGTGTGGACCCAGGGAGACATGTCCCAGTGTAGACCAAAGCAGAAATGCCCCAGTGTGGACCAAAGAAGACATGCCCAAGTGTAGGTTCAGGGAGACATGCCCCAGTGTGGACCAAAGCAGACCTTCCCCACTGTTGGCCCAGGGAGACATTCCTAGTGTGAACCCAGGGAGACATGCACCAGTGTGGACTAAAGGAGACATACATCAGTGTGGACCCAGGGAGACATGTCCCAGTGTAGAGCCAGGGAGACATACCCAGTGTGGACCAACGGAGACATGACCCAGTGTGGACCCAGGGAGACATGCCCCAGTGTGGACCCAGGGAGACAGTCCTCAGTGTGGACCCAGGGAGACATGCCCCAGTGTGGACACAGGGAGACATGCTTCAGTGTGGACCCAGGGAGACATTCCACAGTGTGGACCAAGGGAGACATGCCTCAGTGTGGACCAAAGGAGAAATGCCCCAGTGTTGACCTAGGGAGACATGCCCCAGTGTGGACCTAGGGAGACATGCCTCAGTGTGGACCAAAGGAGACATGCCCCAGTGTGGACCCAAGGAGACATGCCCCAGTGTGGACCCAGGGAGACATGCCTCAGTGTGGACCCAGGGAGACATGCCTCAGTGTGGACCCAGGGAGACATGTCCCAGTGTAGACCAAAGCAGAAATGCCCCAGTGTGGACCAAAGAAGACATGCCCAAGTGTAGGTTCAGGGAGACATGCCCCAGTGTGGACCAAAGCAGACCTTCCCCACTGTTGGCCCAGGGAGACATTCCAAGTGTGAACCCAGGGAGACATGCCCCAGTGTGGACTAAAGGAGACATACATCAGTGTGGACCCAGGGAGACATGTCCCAGTGTAGAGCCAGGGAGACATACCCAGTGTGGACCAACGGAGACATGACCCAGTGTGGACCCAAGGAGACATGCCTCAGTGTGGACCCAGGGAGATATGCCCCAGTGTGTACCCAGGGACACATGCCCCAGTGTGGTCTCAGGGAGACATGCCCCAGTGTGGACCAAGGGAGACATGCCCCAGTGTGGACCCAGGGAGACATGCCTCGGAGTGGATCCAAGGAGACATGCCTCAGTGTGGACCCAAGGAGACATGCCCCAGTGTGGACCAAGGAGACATGCCTCAGTGTGGACCCAGGGAGACATGCCTCAGTGTGGACCCAAGGTGACATGCCCCAGTGTGGACCCAGGGAGACATGCCCCAGTGTGGACCCAGGGAGACATGCCCCAGTGTGGACCCAGGGAGACATGCCCCAGTGTGGACCCAGGGAGACATGCCTCAGAGTGGACCCAAGGAGACATGCTTCAGTGTGGACCCAGGGAGACATGCCTCAGTGTGGACCCAGGGGGACATGCCTCAGTGTGGACCCAAGGTGACATGCCCCAGTGTGGACCCAAGGAGACATGCCCCAGTGTGGACCCAGGGAGACATGCCTCAGTGTGGACCCAAGGAGACAGGCCTCAGTGTGGACCCAGGGATCATGCATCAGTGTGGACCCAGGGAGACATGCCTCAGTGTGGACCCAAGGAGACATGTCCAGTGTGGACTAAAGGAGACATACATCAGTGTGGACCCAGGGAGACATGTCCCCATGTGGATCCAGGGAGGCATACCCAGTGTGGACCCAGGGAGACATGCCCAGTGTGGTCCAACGGAGACATGACCCAGTGTGGACTAAAGGAGACATGCCCCAGTGTGGACCCAGGGAGACATGCCCCAGTGTGGACCCAGGGAGACATTCCTCAGTGTGGACCTAGGGAGACATGCCTCAGTGTGGACCCAGGGAGACATGCCCCAGTGTGGACCCAGGGAGACATGCCCCAGCGTGGACCCATGGAGACATGCCCCAGTGTGGACCCAGGGAGACAGGCCTCAGTGTGGACCCAGGGAGACCTGTCCCAGTGTAGACCAAAGCAGAAATGCCCCAGTGTGGACCAAAGAAGACATGCCCAAGTGTAGGTTCAGGGAGACATGCCCCATTGTGGACCAAAGCAGACCTTCCCCACTGTCGGCCCAGGGAGACATTCCTAGTGTGAACCCAGGGAGACATGCCCCAGTGTGGACTAAAGGAGACATACATTAGTGTGGACCCAGGGAGACATGTCCCAGTGTAGAGCCAGGGAGACATACCCAGTGTGGACCAACGGAGACATGACCCAGTGTGGACCCAAGGAGACATGCTTCAGTGTGGACCCAGGGAGACATGCCCCAGTGTGGACCCAGGGAGACATGCCGCAGTGTGGACCCAGGGAGACATGCCCCAGTGTGGACCCAGGGAGACATGCCCCAGTGTGGACCCAGGGAGACATGCCTCAGAGTGGACCCAAGGAGACATGCCTCAGTGTGGACCCAAGGAGACATGCCCCAGTGTGGACCCAAGGAGACATGCCCAGTGTGGACCCATGGAGACATGCTTCAGTGTGGACTCAAGGAGACATGCCCCAGTGTGGACCCAGGGAGACATGCCTCAGTGTGGACCCAAGGTGACATGCCTCAGTGTGGACCCAAGGAAACATAGAAACATAGAAACATAGAAAATAGGTACAGGAGTAGACCATTCGGTCCTTCGAGCCTGCACCGCCATTCAATGCGTTCATGGCTGAACATGCTACCTCAGTACCCCATTCCTGCTTTCTCACCATACCCCTTGATCCCCCTAGTTGTGAGTGTTATATCTAACTCCCTTTTGAATATATTTAGCGAACTGGCCTCAACAACCTTCTGTGGAAGAGAATTCCATAGATTCACCACTCTCTGGGTGAAGAAGTTCCTCCTCAGCTCAGTCTTAAGTGGCTTCCCCTTAATCCTTAGACTGTGACCCCTGGTTCTAGTTTTCCCTAACATTGGGAGCATTCTTCCCGCATCTAATTTGTCTAAACCAGTCAGGATTTTAAATGTCTCTATAAGATCCCCCCTCATTCTTCTGAACTCCAGAGGATACAAGTTCAGTTGACCCAATCTTTCTTGATATGTCAGTCCGGCCATCCCAGGAATCAATCTAGTGAACCTTCGCTGCACTCCCTCAATAGCAAGAATGTCCTTCCTTAAGTTAGGAGACCAAAACTGCGCACAATACTCCAGGTGTGGCCTCACTAAGGCCCTGTACAACTGCAGCATCACCTCCCTACTCCTGTACTCAAATCCCCTTGCTATGAAGGCCATCATTCCGTTTGCTTTCTTGACTGCCTGCTGCACTTGCATTCCCACCTTCAGTGACTGATGTACCATGACGCCCAGGTCTCGTTGCACCTCCCCTTTCCCTAATCTGCCACCATTCAGGTAATAGTCCGCCTCTCTATTTTTACCACCAAAGTGGATAACCTCACATTTATCCACATTGTACTTCATCTGCCATACATTTGCCCATTCACCCAACCTGTCCAAGTCACTCTGTAGCCTCCTAGCATCCTCCTCATTGTTCACACTGCCTCCCAATTTAGTGTCATCCGCAAATTTGGAGATATTACATTTAATCCCTTCGTCCAAATCATTAATATATAATGTAAACAGCTGGGGTCCCAGCACCGAACCCTGCGGTACCCCGCTGGTCACTGCCTGCCATTCTGAAAAGTACCCATTTACTCCTACTCTTTGTTTCCTGTGTGCCAACCAGTTCTCAATCCACGTCAACACATTACCCCCAATCCCATGTGCTTTAACTTTGCTCACCAATCTCTTGTGTGGGACCTTGTCGAAGGCCTTCTGAAAGTCCAAATACACCACATCTACTGGTTCCCCCCTGTCCACCCTATTGGAAACATCCTCAAAAAATTCCAGAAGATTTGTCAAGCATGATTTCCCTTTCACAAATCCATGCTGACTTGGACCTATCATGTCGCCACTTTCCAAATGGTCTGTTATGACATCTTTAATAATTGCTTCCATCATTTTACCCACGACCGATGTCAGGCTGACCGGTCTATAATTCCCTGCTTTCTCCCTCCCTCCTTTTTTAAAAAGAGGGGTTACATTGGCCACCCTCCACTCCATCGGAACTGATCCAGAATCTAAGGAATGTTGGAAAATGATCGTCAATGCATCCACTATTTCCAAGGCCACCTCCTTAAGTACGCTGGGATGCAGACCATCAGGCCCCGGGGATTTTTCAGCCTTCAGTCCCATCAATTTCCCCAATACCTTTTCCCGACTAATAAGGATTTCCCTCAGCTCCTCCCTCTTACCAGATCCTCTGACCCCTTTTATTTCCGGCAGGTTGTGTGTGTCCTCCACAGTAAACACCGAACCAAAGTACTTGTTCAATTGAAATGCCATTTCCTTGTTCCCCATTACGACTTGCCCTGTTTCCGACTGCAGGGGACCTACGTTTGTTTTTACTAACCTCTTTCTTTTTACATATTTATAGAAGCTTTTGCAGTCCATTTTAATGTTCTCTGCAAGCTTCCTTTCATATTTTATTTTCCCTGCCCTAATCAAACCCTTCGTCCTCCTTTGCTGAGTTTTGAAGTTCTCCCAGTCCCCGGGTTTGCTGCTACTTCTGGCCAATTTGTATGCAACTTCCTTGGTTTTAATACTATCCCTGATTTCCCTTGTTAGCCATGGTTGAGCCACCTTCCCTTTTTTATTTTTACGCCAGACCGGGATGTACAATTGTTGTAGTTCATCCATGCGATCTCTAAATGTCTGCCATTGCCCTTCCACTGATAGCCCCTTAAATATCGCTTGCCAATTTAACCTCGCCAATTCACGCCTCATACCATCAAAGTTGCCCTTATTTAAGTTCTGGACCATGGTCTCTGACTTAACTGTTTCCTTCTCCATCCTAATGTAGAACTCCACCATACTATGGTCACTCTTCCCCAGGGGGCCTCGTACCACAAGATTGCTGATTAGTCCTTCCTCATTACACAACACCCAGTCCAGGATGGACTCCCCTCGAGTTGGTTCCTCAACATATTGGTTTAGGAAACCATCCCTTAAACACTCCAGGAAATCCTCCTCCACCGTATTGCTTCCAGTTTGAGTAGCCCAATCTATATGCATATTAAAGTCACCCATGATAACTGCCGTGCCTTTTTTGCACGCACCTCTGATTTCCTGTTTCATACCCTCCCTCACCTCACCACTGCTGTTTGGAGGTCTGTACACAACTCCCACTAACGTTTTCTGCCCTTTGGTGTTCTGCAGCTCAACCCATATTGATTCCACATCCTCCAAGCTGATGTCCTTCCTAGCTATTGCATTAATCTCCTCTTTAACCAGCAATGCTACCCCACCCCCTTTTCCTTTTATTCCATCCTTTCTGAATGTTGAATACCCCTGGATGTTCAGTTCCCAGCCTTGATTGTTCTGGAGCCACGTCTCTGTAATCCCAATCACATCGTATCCGTTAACATCTATTTGCACAGTCAATTCATCCACCTTATTACGGATACTCCTTGCATTAAGACACAGAGGGGGAAAAATTCAGCTGCTTGCGCCTCCCGTTAGCGCCTTAAGAGGGCGCTAATGGGGCGTAAAGCAGCTAACGCCCGGGCGCAGTGCCGCCCACGACTCCCGAAAAATTTAGTGGGAGGTTAGCGGCGGCGGCAGCCGGTAGCGCCCTGTGGCGCTGCGCCGCCGGCGATGACGTCATCGCCGTGCGCAGCACCCCGCTCGCGCCCCGGCCGTGATCTTCAGTCGCGCCCCCTGATTTACCGCCAGACGCTATGTCCGACGGGTTCAGGGAGGCGTACGTGCGGCCGGGGCGGCGATATTTAAAGCGGAGGTGGCAGGCGGCCATTTTTGTTGCTGGCCGCCTGCCAGCACCTGCCCCCGGCCCCCGTGAAGCCCCCCCCCACCGTGAAGTGCCGGCTGCGCTCCAAGAGCCCGGCACTTCTCTTGAGTGCCGGGCTCTTTTGCCGGCACTCCCGATCCCTGGGGGCCCAGCTGGGCCCCGGTTCGCGCTGCGCAGGGTCCCTCCCCTTTAAGAAGGGGAGGAAGGCCTGCAATACCGCGGCGCGACGTGCCGCAGCGCGTGGCGCTGCGGCACGTAGCGCCAGGATATTCACTCGCAGCGCCCCAAGAGGGATGCGGGCTGCTTCCAGTTGCGCCCCGCTTCCCTCTTGGGGCGCAACCACTGAAGTTCCGGCGCGGGGCCGCTAATTTTTTCGGGGCGCTAAAAGTCGCGCCCCGGCGAGGTTAGCGCCCCAAATGGGGCGCGACTCAATTTTTACCCCAGAGCCTTTAGGCTTATTTTATTAACATCCTTTGTCCTTTTAGACTTATGATTTAGTATGGCCCTTTGTGTTTCTTGCCTTTGTTTACTCGGCCTTCCCCTATTGTTTCTCACCCTTCTAACATTTGTTTCTGACTGCATTTTACTTCCCCCTGTTTCGCTACATAGGTTCCCCTTCCCCTGCCATATTAGTTTAAATCCTCCCGAACTGCTTTAGCAAATATTACCCCGAGGACATCGGTTCCAGTCCTGCCCAAGTGCAGACCGTCCCTTTTGTACAGGTCCCACTTCCCCCAGAACTGGTTCCAATGCATCAGGAATTTGAATCCCTCCCTCCTGCACCACTGCTCAAGCCACGTATTCAATCTCACTATCCTGTTCTCTCTATTCTGATTAGCTCGTGGCCCTGGTAGCAATCCAGAGATTACTACCTTAGAGGTCCTACTTTTTGTGTGGACCCAGGGAGACATGCCCCACTGTGGACCCAAGGAGACAGGCCTCAGTGTGGACCCAGGGATCATGCATCAGTGTGGACCCAGGGAGACATGCCTCAATGTGGACTAAAGGAAACATACATCAGTGTGGACCCAGGGAGACATGTCCCAGTGTGGATCCAGGGAGGCATACCCAGTGTGGACCCAGGGAGACATGCCCAGTGTGGACCCAGGGAGACAGGCCTCAGTGTGGACCCAGGGAGACCAGTCCCAGTGCAGACCAAAGCAGAAATGCCCCAGTGTGGACCAAAGAAGACATGCCCAAGTGTAGGTTCAGGGAGACATGCCCCATTGTGGACCAAAGCAGACCTTCCCCACTGTTGGCCCAGGGCGACATTCCTAGTGTGAACCCAGGGAGACATGCCCCAGTGTGGACTAAAGGAGACATACATTAGTGTGGACCCAGGGAGACATGTCCCAGTGTAGAGCCAGGGAGACATACCCAGTGTGGACCAACGGAGACATGACCCAGTGTGGACCCAAGGAGACATGCTTCAGTGTGGACCCAGGGAGACTTGCCCCAGTGTGGACCCAGGGAGACATGCCCCAGTGTGGACCCAGGGAGACATGCCCCAGTGTGGACCCAGGGAGACATGCCCCAGTGTGGACCCAGGGAGACATGCCCCAGTGTGGACCCAGGGAGACATGCCCCAGTGTAGATCAAAGGAGACATGTCCCAGTGTGGACCCAGGGAGACATGTCCAGTGTGGACTAAAGGAGACATACATCAGTGTGGACCCAGGGAGACATGCCTCAGTGTGGACCCCGGGAGACATGCCCCAGTGTGGACCAACGGAGACATGACCCAGTGTGGACTAAAGGAGACATTCCTCAGTGTGGACCCAGGGAGACATGCCCCAGTGTGGACCCAGGGAGACATGCCCCAGTGTGGACCCAGGGAGACATGCCCCAGTGTAGATCAAAGGAGACATGTCCCAGTGTGGACCCAGGGAGACATGTCCAGTGTGGACTAAAGGAGACATACATCAGTGTGGACCCAGGGAGACATGCCTCAGTGTGCACCCCGGGAGACATGCCCCAGTGTGGACCAACGGAGACATGACCCAGTGTGGACTAAAGGAGACATTCCTCAGTGTGGACCCAGGGAGTCATGCCCCAGTGTGGACTCAGGGAGACATGCCTCAGTGTGGAGCCAGGGAGTCATGCCCCAGTGTGAACCCAAGGGTGACATGTCCCAGTGTAGACCCAGGGAGACATACCCAGTGTGGACCCAGCAAAGCATGCTTCAGTGTAGACCCAAAGAGACATGCTTCAGTGTGGACCCAAGGAGACATGCCTCAGTGTGGAGCCAAGGAGACATGCCCCAGTGTAGACCCAGGGAGACATACCCAGTGTGGACCAACGGAGACATGCCTCAGTGTGGACTCAGGGAGACATGCCTCAGTGTGGACCCAGGGAGACATGCGCCAGTGTGGACCCAGGGAGACACACCCCAGTGTGGACCCAGGGAGACATGCGTCAGTGTGGGCCCAGGGAGACATGCCTCAGTGTGGACCAAAGGAGACATGCCCCAGTGTGGATCAAAGGAGACATGCCCCAGTGTGGACCTAGGGAGACATGCCGCAGTGTGCATCAAAGGAGACATGCCCCAGTGTGGACCCAGGGAGTCATGCCCCAGTTTGGACCCAGGGAGACATGCCCCAGTGTGGACCCAGGGAGACATGCCCCAGTTTGGACCCAGGGAGACATGCTCCAGTGTAGACCCAGGGAGACATGCCCCAGTGTGGACCCAGGGAGACATGCCCCAGTGTGGACCCAGGGAGACATGCCTCAGTGTGGACCAAAGGAGACATGCCTCAGTGTGGACCAAAGGAGACATGCCCAGTGTGGATCAAAGGACACAAACCAGTGTGGACCCAGGGAGACTTGCCCCAGATTGGACCCAGGGAGACATGCCCCAGATTGGACCCAGGGAGACATGCCCCAGATTGGACCCAGGGAGACATGCCCCAGCGTGGACCCAGGGAGACATGCCCCAGTGTGGACCTAGGGAGACATGCCTCAGTATGGATCAAAGGAGACATGCCCCAGTGTGTACCCAGGGAGACATGCCCCAGTGTGGACCAAAGGAGACATGCCCCAGTGTGGATCAAAGGAGACATGCCCCAGTGTCGACCGAGGGAGACATGCCTCAGTATGGATCAAAGGAGACATGCCCCAGTGTGAACCTAGGGAGACATGCCTCAGTATGGATCAAAGGAGACATGCCCCAGTGTGTACCCAGGGAGACATGCCCCAGTGTGGACCAAAGGAGACATGCCCCAGTGTGGATCAAAGGAGACATGCCCCAGTGTCGACCTAGGGAGACATGCCCCAGTGTGGACCCAGGGAGACATGCCCCAGTGTGGACCTCGGGAGACATGCCTCAGTGTGGACCAAAGGAGACATGCCCCAATGTGGCCCTCGGGAGACATACCCCAGTGTGGACCCAGGGAGACATTCCTAGTGTGGACACAGGGAGACATTCCTAGTGTGGACCCCGGGTGACATTCCCCAGTGTGCACCTGGGAGACATGCCCCAGTGTGGATCCAAGGAGACATACATCAGTGTGGACCCAGTGTGACATTCCCCAGTGTGGACCCAGGGAGACATGCCCCAGTGTGGACCAAAGGAGAAATGCCTCAATGTGGACCAAAGCAGACATGCCCAGTGTGGATCAAAGGAGACAAACCAGTGTGGACCAAAGGAGACATGCTCCAGTGTGGACCAAAGGAGACATGTCCCTGTGTAGAACAAAGGAGACCTGCCACAGTGTGGACCAAAGGAGACATGTCCCAGTGTGGACCAAAGGAGACATGTCCCAGTGTGGACCAAAGGAGACATGTCCCAGTGTGGACCAAAGGAGACATGTCCCAGTGTGGACCCAGGGAGACATGCCTCAGTGTGGACCAAAGGAGATATGTCCCAGTGTGGACCAAAGGAGACATGTCCCAGTGTGGACCAAAGGAGACATGTCCCAGTGTGGACCTAGGGAGACATGCCTCATTGTGGACTCAGGGAGACATGCCTCAGTGTGGAGCCAGGGAGACATGCCTCAGTGTGGACCAAAGGAGACATGCCCCAGCGTGGACCAAAGGAGACATGCCCCAGTGTGGACCTAGGGAGACATGCCTCATTGTGGACTCAGGGAGACATGCCTCAGTGTGGAGCCAGGGAGTCATGCCCCAGTGTGAACCCAAGGGTGACATGTCCCAGTGTAGACCCAGGGAGACATACCCAGTGTGGACCCAGCAAAGCATGCTTCAGTGTAGACCCAAAGAGACATGCTTCAGTGTGGACCCAAGGAGACATGCCTCAGTGTGCAGCCAAGGAGACATGCCCCAGTGTAGACCCAGGGAGACATACCCAGTGTGGACCAACGGAGACATGCCTCAGTGTGGACTCAGGGAGACATGCCTCAGTGTGGACCCAGGGAGACACACCCCAGTGTGGACCCAGGGAGACATGCCCAGTGTGGACCCAGGGAGACATGCGTCAGTGTGGGCCCAGGGAGACATGCCTCAGTGTGGACCAAAGGAGACATGCCTCAGTGTGGATCAAAGGAGACATGCCCCAGTGTGGACCTAGGGAGACATGCCGCAGTGTGCATCAAAGGAGACATGTCCCAGTGTGGACCCAGGGAGACATGCCCCAGTGTGGACCAAAGGAGACATGCCCCAGTGTGGACCCAGCGAGGCATGCCGCAGTGTGCATCAAAGGAGACATGTCCCAGTGTGGACCCAGGGAGACATGCCCCAGTGTGGACCAAAGGAGACATGCCCCAGTGTGGACCCAGGGAGGCATGCCCCAGTTTGGACCCAGGGAGACATGCTCCAGTGTAGACCCAGGGAGACATGCCCCAGTGTGGACCCAGGGAGA
The DNA here is from genome assembly GCA_030390025.1 of Squalus acanthias. Lineage (NCBI taxonomy): Eukaryota > Metazoa > Chordata > Chondrichthyes > Squaliformes > Squalidae > Squalus > Squalus acanthias. Next base: position 80,267,427 of record CM059425.1, on the reverse strand, counting down.
CATGCCCCAGTGTGGACCCAGGGAGACATGCCTCAGTGTGGACCCAGGGAGACATGCCTCAGTGTGGACCAAAGGAGACAAACCAGTGTGGACCCAGGGAGACTTGCCCTAGTGTGGACCCAGGGAGACATGCCCTAGATTGGACCCAGGGAGACATGCCCCAGATTGGACCCAGGGAGACATGCCCCAGCGTGGACCCAGGGAGACATGCCCCAGTGTGGACCTAGGGAGACATGCCTCAGTATGGATCAAAGGAGACATGCCCCAGTGTGTACCCAGGGAGACATGCCCCAGTGTGGACCAAAGGAGACATGCCCCAGTGTGGATCAAAGGAGACATGCCCCAGTGTGGACCTAGGGAGACATGCCTCAGTGTGGATCAAAGGAGACATGCCCCAGTGTGTACCCAGGGAGACATGCCCCAGTGTGGACCAAAGGAGACATGCCCCAGTGTGGATCAAAGGAGACATGCCCCAGTGTCGACCTAGGGAGACATGCCCCAGTGTGGACCCAGGGAGACATGCCCCAGTGTGGACCTCGGGAGACATGCCTCAGTGTGGACCAAAGGAGACATGCCCCAATGTGGCCCTAGGGAGACATACCCCAGTGTGGACCCAGGGAGACATTCCTAGTGTGGACACAGGGAGACATGCCTAGTGTGGACCCCGGGTGACATTCCCCAGTGTGCACCTGGGAGACATGCCCCAGTGTGGATCCAAGGAGACATACATCAGTGTGGACCCAGTGTGACATTCCCCAGTGTGGACCCAGGGAGACATGCCCCAGTGTGGACCAAAGGAGAAATGCCTCAATGTGGACCAAAGCAGACATGCCCAGTGTGGATCAAAGGAGACAAACCAGTGTGGACCAAAGGAGACATGCTCCAGTGTGGACCAAAGGAGACATGTCCCTGTGTAGAACAAAGGAGACATGTCCCAGTGTGGTCCAAAGGAGACATGTCCCTGTGTAGAACAAAGGAGACATGTCCCAGTGTGGACCAAAGGAGACATGTCCCAGTGTGGACCAAAGGAGACATGTCCCAGTGTGGACCAAAGGAGACATGTCCCTGTGTAGAACAAAGGAGACATGTCCCAGTGTGGACCAAAGGAGACATGTCCCAGTGTAGAACAAAGGAGACCTGTCCCAGTGTGGACCTAGGGAGTCATGCCTCAGTGTGGACCAAAGGAGACATGCCCCAGCGTGGACCAAAGGAGACATGCCCCAGTGTGGACCTAGGGAGACATGCCTCATTGTGGACCAAAGGAGACATGCCTCAGTGTGGCCCAGGGAGACATACTCAGTGTGCACCCAGCAAGGCATGCTACAGTGTGGACCCAAGGAGACATGCTTCAGTGTGGACCCAAGGAGACATGCTTCAGTGTGGACCCAAGGAGACATGCCTCAGTGTGGAGCCAAGGAGACATGACCCAGTGTAGACCCAGGGAGACATACCCAGTGTGGACCAACGGAGACATGCATCAGTGTGGACTCAGGGAGACATGCGTCAGTGTGGACCCAGGGAGAAAAGCCCCAGTGTGGACCCAGGGAGACATGCCCAGTGTGGACCCAGGGAGACATACATCAGTGTGGACCAAAGGAGACATGCCTCAGTGTGGACCCAGGGTGTCATGCCTCAGTGTGGATCAAAGGAGACATGCCCCAGTGTGGACCTAGGGAGACATGCCGCAGTGTGCATCAAAGGAGACATGCCCCAGTGTGGACCCAGGGAGACATGCCCCAGTGTGGACCAAAGGAGACACATGCCCCATTGTGGACCAAAGGAGACATGCCCCAGTGTGGACCCAGGGAGACATGCCCCAGTGTGGACCCAGGGAGACATGCCCCAGTGTGGACCCAGGGTGACATGCCCCAGTTTGGACCCAGGGAGACATGCCCCAGTGTGACCTAGGGAGACATGCCTCAGTGTGGACCCAGGGAGACGTGCCCCAGTGTGGACCCAGGGAGACATGCCCCAGATTGGACCGAGGGAGACATGCCCCAGTGTGGATCTAAGGAGACATGCCCCAGTGTGGACCCAGGGAGACATGCCGCAGTGTGGACCAAAGGAGACATGCCCCAGTGTGGACCCAGGGAGACATGCCCCAGTGTGGACCCAGGGAGACATGCCCCAGTGTGGACCCAGTGAGACATGCCCCAGATTGGACCCAGGGAGACATGCCCCAGTGTGGATCTAAGGAGACATGCCCCAGTGTGGACCCAGGGAGACATGCCTCAGTGTGGACCCAGGGAGACATGCCCCAGTGTGGACCCAGGGAGACATGCCTCAGTGTGGACCAAAGGAGACATGCCCCAGTGTGGACCCAGGGAGACATGCCTCAGTGTGGACCCAGGGAGACATGCCCCAGTGTGGTCCAAAGGAGACATGCCTCAGTGTGGACCAAAGGAGACATGTCCCAGTGTGGATCAAAGGAGACATGCCCCAGTGTGGACCCAGGGAGACATGCCCCAGTGTGGATCAAAGGAGACATGCCCCAGTGTGGACCCAGGGAGACATGCCTCAGTGTGGGCCCAGGGAGACATGCCCCAGTGTGGATCAAAGGAGACATGCCTCAGTGTGGACCCAGGGAGACATGCCCCAGTGTGGATCAAAGGAGACATGCCCCAGTGTGGACCCAGGGAGACATGCCTCAGTGTGGACCCAGGGAGACATGCCCCAGTGTGGACCAAAGGAGACATGCCTCAGTGTGGACCAAAGGAGACATGTCCCAGTGTGGATCAAAGGAGACATGCCCCAGTGTGGACCCAGGGAGACATGCCCCAGTGTGGATCAAAGGAGACATGCCCCAGTGTGGACCCAGGGAGACATGCCTCAGTGTGGACCCAGGGAGACATGCCCCAGTGTGGATCAAAGGAGACATGCCTCAGTGTGGACCCAGGGAGACATGCCCCAGTGTGGATCAAAGGAGACATGCCCCAGTGTGGACCCAGGGAGACATGCCTCAGTGTGGACCCAGGGAGACATGCCCCAGTGTGGATCAAAGGAGACATGCCCCAGTGTGGACCCAGGGAGACATGCCCCAGTGTGGACCCAGGGAGACATGCCCCAGTGTGGACCCAGGGAGACATGCCCCAGTGTGGACCCAGGGAGACATGCCCCAGTGTGGACCCAGGGAGACATGCCCCAGTGTGCACCCAGGGAGACATGCCCCAGTGTGGTCCAAAGGAGACATGCCCCAATGTGGCCCTAGGGAGACATACCCCAGTGTGGACCCAGGAAGACATGCCCCAGTGTGGAGCCAGGGAGTCATGCCCCAGTGTGAACCCAAGGGTGACATGTCCCAGTGTAGACCCAGGGAGACATACCCAGTGTGGACCCAGCAGAGCATGCTACAGTGTGGACCCAAGGAGACATGCTTCAGTGTGGACCCAAGGAGACATGCCTCAGTGTGGAGCCAAGGAGACATGACCCAGTGTAGACCCAGGGAGACATACCCAGTGTGCACCAACGGAGACATGCCTCAGTGTGGATCCAGGGAGACATGCGTCAGTGTGGACCCAGGGAGACAAGCCCCAGTGTGGACCCAGGGAGACATGCCCAGTGTGGACCCAGGGAGACATACATCAGTGTGGACCAAAGGAGACATGCCTCAGTGTGGACCCAGGGTGCATGCCTCAGTGTGGATCAAAGGAGACATGCCCCAGTGTGGACCTAGGGAGACATGCCGCAGTGTGCATCAAAGGAGACATGCCCCAGTGTGGACCCAGGGAGACATGCCTCAATGTGAATCAAAGGAGACATGCCCCAATGTGGACCCAGGGAGACATGCCCCAGTGTGGACCAAAGGAGACACATGCCCCATTGTGGACCAAAGGAGACATGCCCCAGTGTGGACCCAGGGAGACATGCCCCAGTGTGGACCAAAGGAGACATGTCCCAGTGTGGACCAAGGAGACATGTCCCAGTGTGGACCTAGGGAGACATGCCTCAGTGTGGACCAAAGGAGACATGCCCCAGCGTGGACCAAAGGAGACATGCCCCAGTGTGGACCTAGGGAGACATGCCTCATTGTGGACCAAAGGAGACATGCCTCAGTGTGGCCCAGGGAGACATACTCAGTGTACACCCAGCAAGGCATGCTACAGTGTGGACCCAAGGAGACATGCTTCAGTGTGGACCCAGGAGACATGCCTCAGTGTGGAGCCAAGGAGACATGACCCAGTGTAGACCCAGGGAGACATACCCAGTGTGGACCAACGGAGACATGCATCAGTGTGGACTCAGGGAGACATGCGTCAGTGTGCACCCAGGGAGACAAGCCCCAGTGTGGACCCAGGGAGACATGCCCAGTGTGGACCCAGGGAGACATACATCAGTGTGGACCAAAGGAGACATGCCTCAGTGTGGACCCAGGGTGTCATGCCTCAGTGTGGATCAAAGGAGACATGCCCCAGTGTGGACCCAGGGAGACATGCCCCAGTGTGGACCCAGGGAGACATGCCCCAGTGTGGACCCAGGGTGACATGCCCCAGTTTGGACCCAGGGAGACATGCCCCAGTGTGAACCTAGGGAGACATGCCTCAGTGTGGACCCAGGGAGACATGCCCCAGTGTGGACCCAGTGAGACATGCCCCAGATTGGACCCAGGGAGACATGCCCCAGTGTGGATCTAAGGAGACATGCCCCAGTGTGGACCCAGGGAGACATGCCTCAGTGTGGACCAAAGGAGACATGCCCCAGTGTGGACCCAGGGAGACATGCCCCAGTGTGGACCCAGGGAGACATGCCCCAGTGTGGACCCAGTGAGACATGCCCCAGATTGGACCCAGGGAGACATGCCCCAGTGTGGATCTAAGGAGACATGCCCCAGTGTGGACCCAGGGAGACATGCCTCAGTGTGGACCCAGGGAGACATGCCCCAGTGTGGACCCAGGGAGACATGCCTCAGTGTGGACCAAAGGAGACATGCCCCAGTGTGGACCCAGGGAGACATGCCTCAGTGTGGACCCAGGGAGACATGCCCCAGTGTGGACCAAAGGAGACATGCCTCAGTGTGGACCAAAGGAGACATGTCCCAGTGTGGATCAAAGGAGACATGCCCCAGTGTGGACCCAGGGAGACATGCCCCAGTGTGGATCAAAGGAGACATGCCCCAGTGTGGACCCAGGGAGACATGCCTCAGTGTGGGCCCAGGGAGACATGCCCCAGTGTGGATCAAAGGAGACATGCCTCAGTGTGGACCCAGGGAGACATGCCCCAGTGTGGATCAAAGGAGACATGCCCCAGTGTGGACCCAGGGAGACATGCCTCAGTGTGGACCCAGGGAGACATGCCCCAGTGTGGACCAAAGGAGACATGCCTCAGTGTGGACCAAAGGAGACATGTCCCAGTGTGGATCAAAGGAGACATGCCCCAGTGTGGACCCAGGGAGACATGCCCCAGTGTGGATCAAAGGAGACATGCCCCAGTGTGGACCCAGGGAGACATGCCTCAGTGTGGACCCAGGGAGACATGCCCCAGTGTGGATCAAAGGAGATATGCCTCAGTGTGGACCCAGGGAGACATGCCTCAGTGTGGACCCAGGGAGACATGCCCCAGTGTGGATCAAAGGAGACATGCCCCAGTGTGGACCCAGGGAGACATGCCCCAGTGTGGACCCAGGGAGACATGCCCCAGTGTGGACCCAGGGAGACATGCCCCAGTGTGGACCCAGGGAGACATGCCCAGTGTGGACCCAGCAAAGCATGCTTCAGTGTAGACCCAAAGAGACATGCTTCAGTGTGGACCCAAGGAGACATGCCTCAGTGTGCAGCCAAGGAGACATGCCCCAGTGTAGACCCAGGGAGACATACCCAGTGTGGACCAACGGAGACATGCCTCAGTGTGGACTCAGGGAGACATGCCTCAGTGTGGACCCAGGGAGACACACCCCAGTGTGGACCCAGGGAGACATGCCCAGTGTGGACCCAGGGAGACATGCGTCAGTGTGGGCCCAGGGAGACATGCCTCAGTGTGGACCAAAGGAGACATGCCTCAGTGTGGATCAAAGGAGACATGCCCCAGTGTGGACCTAGGGAGACATGCCGCAGTGTGCATCAAAGGAGACATGTCCCAGTGTGGACCCAGGGAGACATGCCCCAGTGTGGACCAAAGGAGACATGCCCCAGTGTGGACCCAGCGAGGCATGCCGCAGTGTGCATCAAAGGAGACATGTCCCAGTGTGGACCCAGGGAGACATGCCCCAGTGTGGACCAAAGGAGACATGCCCCAGTGTGGACCCAGGGAGGCATGCCCCAGTTTGGACCCAGGGAGACATGCTCCAGTGTAGACCCAGGGAGACATGCCCCAGTGTGGACCCAGGGAGACATGCCCCAGTGTGGACCCAGGGAGACATGCCTCAGTGTGGACCCAGGGAGACATGCCTCAGTGTGGACCAAAGGAGACAAACCAGTGTGGACCCAGGGAGACTTGCCCTAGTGTGGACCCAGGGAGACATGCCCTAGATTGGACCCAGGGAGACATGCCCCAGATTGGACCCAGGGAGACATGCCCCAGCGTGGACCCAGGGAGACATGCCCCAGTGTGGACCTAGGGAGACATGCCTCAGTATGGATCAAAGGAGACATGCCCCAGTGTGTACCCAGGGAGACATGCCCCAGTGTGGACCAAAGGAGACATGCCCCAGTGTGGATCAAAGGAGACATGCCCCAGTGTGGACCTAGGGAGACATGCCTCAGTGTGGATCAAAGGAGACATGCCCCAGTGTGTACCCAGGGAGACATGCCCCAGTGTGGACCAAAGGAGACATGCCCCAGTGTGGATCAAAGGAGACATGCCCCAGTGTCGACCTAGGGAGACATGCCCCAGTGTGGACCCAGGGAGACATGCCCCAGTGTGGACCTCGGGAGACATGCCTCAGTGTGGACCAAAGGAGACATGCCCCAATGTGGCCCTAGGGAGACATACCCCAGTGTGGACCCAGGGAGACATTCCTAGTGTGGACACAGGGAGACATGCCTAGTGTGGACCCCGGGTGACATTCCCCAGTGTGCACCTGGGAGACATGCCCCAGTGTGGATCCAAGGAGACATACATCAGTGTGGACCCAGTGTGACATTCCCCAGTGTGGACCCAGGGAGACATGCCCCAGTGTGGACCAAAGGAGAAATGCCTCAATGTGGACCAAAGCAGACATGCCCAGTGTGGATCAAAGGAGACAAACCAGTGTGGACCAAAGGAGACATGCTCCAGTGTGGACCAAAGGAGACATGTCCCTGTGTAGAACAAAGGAGACATGTCCCAGTGTGGTCCAAAGGAGACATGTCCCAGTGTGGACCAAAGGAGACATGTCCCAGTGTGGACCAAAGGAGACATGTCCCAGTGTGGACCAAAGGAGACATGTCCCAGTGTGGACCAAAGGAGACATGTCCCAGTGTAGAACAAAGGAGACATGTCCCAGTGTGGACCAAAGGAGACATGTCCCAGTGTGGACCTAGGGAGTCATGCCTCAGTGTGGACCAAAGGAGACATGCCCCAGCGTGGACCAAAGGAGACATGCCCCAGTGTGGACCTAGGGAGACATGCCTCATTGTGGACCAAAGGAGACATGCCTCAGTGTGGCCCAGGGAGACATACTCAGTGTGCACCCAGCAAGGCATGCTACAGTGTGGACCCAAGGAGACATGCTTCAGTGTGGACCCAAGGAGACATGCTTCAGTGTGGACCCAAGGAGACATGCCTCAGTGTGGAGCCAAGGAGACATGACCCAGTGTAGACCCAGGGAGACATACCCAGTGTGGACCAACGGAGACATGCATCAGTGTGGACTCAGGGAGACATGCGTCAGTGTGGACCCAGGGAGAAAAGCCCCAGTGTGGACCCAGGGAGACATGCCCAGTGTGGACCCAGGGAGACATACATCAGTGTGGACCAAAGGAGACATGCCTCAGTGTGGACCCAGGGTGTCATGCCTCAGTGTGGATCAAAGGAGACATGCCCCAGTGTGGACCTAGGGAGACATGCCGCAGTGTGCATCAAAGGAGACATGCCCCAGTGTGGACCCAGGGAGACATGCCCCAGTGTGGACCAAAGGAGACACATGCCCCATTGTGGACCAAAGGAGACATGCCCCAGTGTGGACCCAGGGAGACATGCCCCAGTGTGGACCCAGGGAGACATGCCCCAGTGTGGACCCAGGGTGACATGCCCCAGTTTGGACCCAGGGAGACATGCCCCAGTGTGAACCTAGGGAGACATGCCTCAGTGTGGACCCAGGGAGACATGCCCCAGTGTGGACCCAGTGAGACATGCCCCAGATTGGACCCAGGGAGACATGCCCCAGTGTGGATCTAAGGAGACATGCCCCAGTGTGGACCCAGGGAGACATGCCGCAGTGTGGACCAAAGGAGACATGCCCCAGTGTGGACCCAGGGAGACATGCCCCAGTGTGGACCCAGGGAGACATGCCCCAGTGTGGACCCAGTGAGACATGCCCCAGATTGGACCCAGGGAGACATGCCCCAGTGTGGATCTAAGGAGACATGCCCCAGTGTGGACCCAGGGAGACATGCCTCAGTGTGGACCCAGGGAGACATGCCCCAGTGTGGACCCAGGGAGACATGCCTCAGTGTGGACCAAAGGAGACATGCCCCAGTGTGGACCCAGGGAGACATGCCTCAGTGTGGACCCAGGGAGACATGCCCCAGTGTGGTCCAAAGGAGACATGCCTCAGTGTGGACCAAAGGAGACATGTCCCAGTGTGGATCAAAGGAGACATGCCCCAGTGTGGACCCAGGGAGACATGCCCCAGTGTGGATCAAAGGAGACATGCCCCAGTGTGGACCCAGGGAGACATGCCTCAGTGTGGGCCCAGGGAGACATGCCCCAGTGTGGATCAAAGGAGACATGCCTCAGTGTGGACCCAGGGAGACATGCCCCAGTGTGGATCAAAGGAGACATGCCCCAGTGTGGACCCAGGGAGACATGCCTCAGTGTGGACCCAGGGAGACATGCCCCAGTGTGGACCAAAGGAGACATGCCTCAGTGTGGACCAAAGGAGACATGTCCCAGTGTGGATCAAAGGAGACATGCCCCAGTGTGGACCCAGGGAGACATGCCCCAGTGTGGATCAAAGGAGACATGCCCCAGTGTGGACCCAGGGAGACATGCCTCAGTGTGGACCCAGGGAGACATGCCCCAGTGTGGATCAAAGGAGACATGCCTCAGTGTGGACCCAGGGAGACATGCCCCAGTGTGGATCAAAGGAGACATGCCCCAGTGTGGACCCAGGGAGACATGCCTCAGTGTGGACCCAGGGAGACATGCCCCAGTGTGGATCAAAGGAGACATGCCCCAGTGTGGACCCAGGGAGACATGCCCCAGTGTGGACCCAGGGAGACATGCCCCAGTGTGGACCCAGGGAGACATGCCCCAGTGTGGACCCAGGGAGACATGCCCCAGTGTGGACCCAGGGAGACATGCCCCAGTGTGCACCCAGGGAGACATGCCCCAGTGTGGTCCAAAGGAGACATGCCCCAATGTGGCCCTAGGGAGACATACCCCAGTGTGGACCCAGGAGACATGCCCCAGTGTGGAGCCAGGGAGTCATGCCCCAGTGTGGACCCAAGGGTGACATATCCCAGTGTAGACCCAGGGAGACATACCCAGTGTGGACCCAGCAAGGCATGCTACAGTGTGGACCCAAGGAGACATGCTTCAGTGTGGACCCAAGGAGACATGCCTCAGTGTGGAGCCAAGGAGACATGACCCAGTGTAGACCCAGGGAGACATACCCAGTGTGCACCAACGGAGACATGCCTCAGTGTGGATCCAGGGAGACATGCGTCAGTGTGGACCCAGGGAGACAAGCCCCAGTGTGGACCCAGGGAGACATGCCCAGTGTGGACCCAGGGAGACATACATCAGTGTGGACCAAAGGAGACATGCCTCAGTGTGGACCCAGGGTGCATGCCTCAGTGTGGATCAAAGGAGACATGCCCCAGTGTGGACCTAGGGAGACATGCCGCAGTGTGCATCAAAGGAGACATGCCCCAGTGTGGACCCAGGGAGACATGCCTCAATGTGAATCAAAGGAGACATGCCCCAATGTGGACCCAGGGAGACATGCCCCAGTGTGGACCAAAGGAGACACATGCCCCATTGTGGACCAAAGGAGACATGCCCCAGTGTGGACCCAGGGAGACATGCCCCAGTGTGGACCAAAGGAGACATGTCCCAGTGTGGACCAAAGGAGACATGTCCCAGTGTGGACCTAGGGAGACATGCCTCAGTGTGGACCAAAGGAGACATGCCCCAGCGTGGACCAAAGGAGACATGCCCCAGTGTGGACCTAGGGAGACATGCCTCATTGTGGACCAAAGGAGACATGCCTCAGTGTGGCCCAGGGAGACATACTCAGTGTACACCCAGCAAGGCATGCTACAGTGTGGACCCAAGGAGACATGCTTCAGTGTGGACCCAAGGAGACATGCCTCAGTGTGGAGCCAAGGAGACATGACCCAGTGTAGACCCAGGGAGACATACCCAGTGTGGACCAACGGAGACATGCATCAGTGTGGACTCAGGGAGACATGCGTCAGTGTGGACCCAGGGAGACATACATCAGTGTGGACCAAAGGAGACATGCCTCAGTGTGGACTCAGGGAGACATGCCCAGTGTGGACCCAGGGAGACATACATCAGTGTGGACCAAAGGAGACATGCCTCAGTGTGGACCCAGGGTGTCATGCCTCAGTGTGGATCAAAGGAGACATGCCCCAGTGTGGACCTAGGGAGACATGCCGCAGTGTGCATCAAAGGAGACATGCCCCAGTGTGGACCCAGGGAGACATGCCCCAGTGTGGACCAAAGGAGACACATGCCCCATTGTGGACCAAAGGAGACATGCCCCAGTGTGGACCCAGGGAGACATGCCCCAGTGTGGACCCAGGGAGACATGCCCCAGTGTGGACCCAGGGTGACATGCCCCAGTTTGGACCCAGGGAGACATGCCCCAGTGTGAACCTAGGGAGACATGCCTCAGTGTGGACCCAGGGAGACATGCCCCAGTGTGGACCCAGTGAGACATGCCCCAGATTGGACCCAGGGAGACATGCCCCAGTGTGGATCTAAGGAGACATGCCCCAGTGTGGACCCAGGGAGACATGCCTCAGTGTGGACCAAAGGAGACATGCCCCAGTGTGGACCCAGGGAGACATGCCCCAGTGTGGACCCAGGGAGACATGCCCCAGTGTGGACCCAGTGAGACATGCCCCAGATTGAACCCAGGGAGACATGCCCCAGTGTGGATCTAAGGAGACATGCCCCAGTGTGGACCCAGGGAGACATGCCTCAGTGTGGACCCAGGGAGACATGCCCCAGTGTGGACCCAGGGAGACATGCCTCAGTGTGGACCAAAGGAGACATGCCCCAGTGTGGACCCAGGGAGACATGCCTCAGTGTGGACCCAGGGAGACATGCCCCAGTGTGGACCAAAGGAGACATGCCTCAGTGTGGACCAAAGGAGACATGTCCCAGTATGGATCAAAGGAGACATGCCCCAGTGTGGACCCAGGGAGACATGCCCAGTGTGGATCAAAGGAGACATGCCCCAGTGTGGACCCAGGGAGACATGCCTCAGTGTGGGCCCAGGGAGACATGCCCCAGTGTGGATCAAAGGAGACATGCCTCAGTGTGGACCCAGGGAGACATGCCCCAGTGTGGATCAAAGGAGACATGCCCCAGTGTGGACCCAGGGAGACATGCCTCAGTGTGGACCCAGGGAGACATGCCCCAGTGTGGACCAAAGGAGACATGCCTCAGTGTGGACCAAAGGAGACATGTCCCAGTGTGGATCAAAGGAGACATGCCCCAGTGTGGACCCAGGGAGACATGCCCCAGTGTGGATCAAGGAGACATGCCCCAGTGTGGACCCAGGGAGACATGCCTCAGTGTGGACCCAGGGAGACATGCCCCAGTGTGGATCAAAGGAGACATGCCTCAGTGTGGACCCAGGGAGACATGCCCCAGTGTGGATCAAAGGAGACATGCCCCAGTGTGGACCCAGGGAGACATGCCTCAGTGTGGACCCAGGGAGACATGCCCCAGTGTGGACAAAGGAGACATGCCCCAGTGTGGACCCAGGAGACATGCCCCAGTGTGGACCCAGGGAGACATGCCCCAGTGTGGACCAGGGAGACATGCCCCAGTGTGGACCCAGGGAGACATGCCCCAGTGTGGACCCAGGAGACATGCCTCAGTGTGGACCAAAGAGACATGCTCCAGTGTGGACCCAGGGAGACATGCCTCAGTGTGGAGCCAAGGAGACATGCCCCAGTGTGACCCAGGGAGACATACCCAGTGTGGACCAACGGAGACATGCCTCAGTGTGGACTCAGGGAGACATGCCTCAGTGTGGACCCAGGGAGACATGCCCCAGTGTGGACCCAGGGAGACATGCCCAGTGTGGACCCAGGGAGACATGCGTCACTGTGGACCCAGGGAGACATGCCTCAGTGTGGACCAAAGGAGACATGCCTCAGTGTGGATCAAAGGAGACATGCCCCAGTGTGGACCTAGGGAGACATGCCGCAGTGTGCATCAAAGGAGACATGTCCCAGTGTGGACCCAGGGAGACATGCCCCAGTGTGGACCAAAGGAGACATGCCCCAGTGTGGACCCAGCGAGGCATGCCGCAGTGTGCATCAAAGGAGACATGTCCCAGTGTGGACCCAGGGAGACATGCCCCAGTGTGGACCAAAGGAGACATGCCCCAGTGTGGACCCAGGGAGGCATGCCCCAGTTTGGACCCAGGGAGACATGCTCCAGTGTAGACCCAGGGAGACATGCCCCAGTGTGGACCCAGGGAGACATGCCCCAGTGTGGACCCAGGGAGACATGCCTCAGTGTGGACCCAGGGAGACATGCCTCAGTGTGGACCAAAGGAGACAAACCAGTGTGGACCCAGGGAGACTTGCCCTAGTGTGGACCCAGGGAGACATGCCCTAGATTGGACCCAGGGAGACATGCCCCAGATTGGACCCAGGGAGACATGCCCCAGCGTGGACCCAGGGAGACATGCCCCAGTGTGGACCTAGGGAGACATGCCTCAGTATGGATCAAAGGAGACATGCCCCAGTGTGTACCCAGGGAGACATGCCCCAGTGTGGACCAAAGGAGACATGCCCCAGTGTGGATCAAAGGAGACATGCCCCAGTGTGGACCTAGGGAGACATGCCTCAGTGTGGATCAAAGGAGACATGCCCCAGTGTGTACCCAGGGAGACATGCCCCAGTGTGGACCAAAGGAGACATGCCCCAGTGTGGATCAAAGGAGACATGCCCCAGTGTCGACCTAGGGAGACATGCCCCAGTGTGGACCCAGGGAGACATGCCCCAGTGTGGACCTCGGGAGACATGCCTCAGTGTGGACCAAAGGAGACATGCCCCAATGTGGCCCTAGGGAGACATACCCCAGTGTGGACCCAGGGAGACATTCCTAGTGTGGACACAGGGAGACATGCCTAGTGTGGACCCCGGGTGACATTCCCCAGTGTGCACCTGGGAGACATGCCCCAGTGTGGATCCAAGGAGACATACATCAGTGTGGACCCAGTGTGACATTCCCCAGTGTGGACCCAGGGAGACATGCCCCAGTGTGGACCAAAGGAGAAATGCCTCAATGTGGACCAAAGCAGACATGCCCAGTGTGGATCAAAGGAGACAAACCAGTGTGGACCAAAGGAGACATGCTCCAGTGTGGACCAAAGGAGACATGTCCCTGTGTAGAACAAAGGAGACATGTCCCAGTGTGGACCAAAGGAGACATGTCCCTGTGTAGAACAAAGGAGACATGTCCCAGTGTGGACCAAAGGAGACATGTCCCAGTGTGGACCAAAGGAGACATGCTCCAGTGTGGACCAAAGGAGACATGTCCCTGTGTAGAACAAAGGAGACATGTCCCAGTGTGGACCAAAGGAGACATGTCCCAGTGTGGACCAAAGGAGACATGTCCCAGTGTAGAACAAAGGAGACCTGTCCCAGTGTGGACCTAGGGAGTCATGCCTCAGTGTGGACCAAAGGAGACATGCCCCAGCGTGGACCAAAGGAGACATGCCCCAGTGTGGACCTAGGGAGACATGCCTCATTGTGGACCAAAGGAGACATGCCTCAGTGTGGCCCAGGGAGACATACTCAGTGTGCACCCAGCAAGGCATGCTACAGTGTGGACCCAAGGAGACATGCTTCAGTGTGGACCCAAGGAGACATGCTTCAGTGTGGACCCAAGGAGACATGCCTCAGTGTGGAGCCAAGGAGACATGACCCAGTGTAGACCCAGGGAGACATACCCAGTGTGGACCAACGGAGACATGCATCAGTGTGGACTCAGGGAGACATGCGTCAGTGTGGACCCAGGGAGAAAAGCCCCAGTGTGGACCCAGGGAGACATGCCCAGTGTGGACCCAGGGAGACATACATCAGTGTGGACCAAAGGAGACATGCCTCAGTGTGGACCCAGGGTGTCATGCCTCAGTGTGGATCAAAGGAGACATGCCCCAGTGTGGACCTAGGGAGACATGCCGCAGTGTGCATCAAAGGAGACATGCCCCAGTGTGGACCCAGGGAGACATGCCCCAGTGTGGACCAAAGGAGACACATGCCCCATTGTGGACCAAAGGAGACATGCCCCAGTGTGGACCCAGGGAGACATGCCCCAGTGTGGACCCAGGGAGACATGCCCCAGTGTGGACCCAGGGTGACATGCCCCAGTTTGGACCCAGGGAGACATGCCCCAGTGTGAACCTAGGGAGACATGCCTCAGTGTGGACCCAGGGAGACATGCCCCAGTGTGGACCCAGTGAGACATGCCCCAGATTGGACCCAGGGAGACATGCCCCAGTGTGGATCTAAGGAGACATGCCCCAGTGTGGACCCAGGGAGACATGCCGCAGTGTGGACCAAAGGAGACATGCCCCAGTGTGGACCCAGGGAGACATGCCCCAGTGTGGACCCAGGGAGACATGCCCCAGTGTGGACCCAGTGAGACATGCCCCAGATTGGACCCAGGGAGACATGCCCCAGTGTGGATCTAAGGAGACATGCCCCAGTGTGGACCCAGGGAGACATGCCTCAGTGTGGACCCAGGGAGACATGCCCCAGTGTGGACCCAGGGAGACATGCCTCAGTGTGGACCAAAGGAGACATGCCCCAGTGTGGACCCAGGGAGACATGCCTCAGTGTGGACCCAGGGAGACATGCCCCAGTGTGGTCCAAAGGAGACATGCCTCAGTGTGGACCAAAGGAGACATGTCCCAGTGTGGATCAAAGGAGACATGCCCCAGTGTGGACCCAGGGAGACATGCCCCAGTGTGGATCAAAGGAGACATGCCCCAGTGTGGACCCAGGGAGACATGCCTCAGTGTGGGCCCAGGGAGACATGCCCCAGTGTGGATCAAAGGAGACATGCCTCAGTGTGGACCCAGGGAGACATGCCCCAGTGTGGATCAAAGGAGACATGCCCCAGTGTGGACCCAGGGAGACATGCCTCAGTGTGGACCCAGGGAGACATGCCCCAGTGTGGA
This sequence comes from Squalus acanthias, assembly GCA_030390025.1. Taxonomy (NCBI): domain Eukaryota; kingdom Metazoa; phylum Chordata; class Chondrichthyes; order Squaliformes; family Squalidae; genus Squalus; species Squalus acanthias. Next base: position 80,251,892 of record CM059425.1, on the reverse strand, counting down.
CCAAAGGAGACATGCCTCAGTGTGGACCAAAGGAGACATGTCCCAGTGTGGATCAAAGGAGACATGCCCCAGTGTGGACCCAGGGAGACATGCCCCAGTGTGGATCAAAGGAGACATGCCCCAGTGTGGACCCAGGGAGACATGCCTCAGTGTGGACCCAGGGAGACATGCCCCAGTGTGGATCAAAGGAGACATGCCTCAGTGTGGACCCAGGGAGACATGCCCCAGTGTGGATCAAAGGAGACATGCCCCAGTGTGGACCCAGGGAGACATGCCTCAGTGTGGACCCAGGGAGACATGCCCCAGTGTGGATCAAAGGAGACATGCCCCAGTGTGGACCCAGGGAGACATGCCCCAGTGTGGACCCAGGGAGACATGCCCCAGTGTGGACCCAGGGAGACATGCCCCAGTGTGGACCCAGGGAGACATGCCCCAGTGTGGACCCAGGGAGACATGCCCCAGTGTGCACCCAGGGAGACATGCCCCAGTGTGGTCCAAAGGAGACATGCCCCAATGTGGCCCTAGGGAGACATACCCCAGTGTGGACCCAGGAAGACATGCCCCAGTGTGGAGCCAGGGAGTCATGCCCCAGTGTGAACCCAAGGGTGACATGTCCCAGTGTAGACCCAGGGAGACATACCCAGTGTGGACCCAGCAAGGCATGCTACAGTGTGGACCCAAGGAGACATGCTTCAGTGTGGACCCAAGGAGACATGCCTCAGTGTGGAGCCAAGGAGACATGACCCAGTGTAGACCCAGGGAGACATACCCAGTGTGCACCAACGGAGACATGCCTCAGTGTGGATCCAGGGAGACATGCGTCAGTGTGGACCCAGGGAGACAAGCCCCAGTGTGGACCCAGGGAGACATGCCCAGTGTGGACCCAGGGAGACATACATCAGTGTGGACCAAAGGAGACATGCCTCAGTGTGGACCCAGGGTGCATGCCTCAGTGTGGATCAAAGGAGACATGCCCCAGTGTGGACCTAGGGAGACATGCCGCAGTGTGCATCAAAGGAGACATGCCCCAGTGTGGACCCAGGGAGACATGCCTCAATGTGAATCAAAGGAGACATGCCCCAATGTGGACCCAGGGAGACATGCCCCAGTGTGGACCAAAGGAGACACATGCCCCATTGTGGACCAAAGGAGACATGCCCCAGTGTGGACCCAGGGAGACATGCCCCAGTGTGGACCAAAGGAGACATGTCCCAGTGTGGACCTAGGGAGACATGCCTCATTGTGGACCAAAGGAGACATGCCTCAGTGTGGCCCAGGGAGACATACTCAGTGTACACCCAGCAAGGCATGCTACAGTGTGGACCCAAGGAGACATGCTCAGTGTGGACCCAAGGAGACATGCCTCAGTGTGGAGCAAGGAGACATGACCCAGTGTAGACCCAGGGAGACATACCCAGTGTGGACCAACGGAGACATGCATCAGTGTGGACTCAGGGAGACATGCGTCAGTGTGGACCCAGGGAGACAAGCCCCAGTGTGGACCCAGGGAGACATGCCCAGTGTGGACCCAGGGAGACATACATCAGTGTGGACCAAAGGAGACATGCCTCAGTGTGGACCCAGGGTGTCATGCCTCAGTGTGGATCAAAGGAGACATGCCCCAGTGTGGACCTAGGGAGACATGCCGCAGTGTGCATCAAAGGAGACATGCCCAGTGTGGACCCAGGGAGACATGCCCCAGTGTGGACCAAAGGAGACACATGCCCCATTGTGGACCAAAGGAGACATGCCCCAGTGTGGACCCAGGGAGACATGCCCCAGTGTGGACCCAGGGAGACATGCCCCAGTGTGGACCCAGGGTGACATGCCCCAGTTTGGACCCAGGGAGACATGCCCCAGTGTGAACCTAGGGAGACATGCCTCAGTGTGGACCCAGGGAGACATGCCCCAGTGTGGACCCAGTGAGACATGCCCCAGATTGGACCCAGGGAGACATGCCCCAGTGTGGATCTAAGGAGACATGCCCCAGTGTGGACCCAGGGAGACATGCCTCAGTGTGGACCAAAGGAGACATGCCCCAGTGTGGACCCAGGGAGACATGCCCCAGTGTGGACCCAGGGAGACATGCCCCAGTGTGGACCCAGTGAGACATGCCCCAGATTGGACCCAGGGAGACATGCCCCAGTGTGGATCTAAGGAGACATGCCCCAGTGTGGACCCAGGGAGACATGCCTCAGTGTGGACCCAGGGAGACATGCCCCAGTGTGGACCCAGGGAGACATGCCTCAGTGTGGACCAAAGGAGACATGCCCCAGTGTGGACCCAGGGAGACATGCCTCAGTGTGGACCCAGGGAGACATGCCCCAGTGTGGACCAAAGGAGACATGCCTCAGTGTGGACCAAAGGAGACATGTCCCAGTGTGGATCAAAGGAGACATGCCCCAGTGTGGACCCAGGGAGACATGCCCCAGTGTGGATCAAAGGAGACATGCCCCAGTGTGGACCCAGGGAGACATGCCTCAGTGTGGGCCCAGGGAGACATGCCCCAGTGTGGATCAAAGGAGACATGCCTCAGTGTGGACCCAGGGAGACATGCCCCAGTGTGGATCAAAGGAGACATGCCCCAGTGTGGACCCAGGGAGACATGCCTCAGTGTGGACCCAGGGAGACATGCCCCAGTGTGGACCAAAGGAGACATGCCTCAGTGTGGACCAAAGGAGACATGTCCCAGTGTGGATCAAAGGAGACATGCCCCAGTGTGGACCCAGGGAGACATGCCCCAGTGTGGATCAAAGGAGACATGCCCCAGTGTGGACCCAGGGAGACATGCCTCAGTGTGGACCCAGGGAGACATGCCCCAGTGTGGATCAAAGGAGACATGCCTCAGTGTGGACCCAGGGAGACATGCCCCAGTGTGGATCAAAGGAGACATGCCCCAGTGTGGACCCAGGGAGACATGCCTCAGTGTGGACCCAGGGAGACATGCCCCAGTGTGGATCAAAGGAGACATGCCCCAGTGTGGACCCAGGGAGACATGCCCCAGTGTGGACCCAGGGAGACATGCCCCAGTGTGGACCCAGGGAGACATGCCCCAGTGTGGACCCAGGGAGACATGCCCCAGTGTGGACCCAGGGAGACATGCCCCAGTGTGCACCCAGGGAGACATGCCCCAGTGTGGTCCAAAGGAGACATGCCCCAATGTGGCCCTAGGGAGACATACCCCAGTGTGGACCCAGGAAGACATGCCCCAGTGTGGAGCCAGGGAGTCATGCCCCAGTGTGAACCCAAGGATGACATGTCCCAGTGTAGACCCAGGGAGACATACCCAGTGTGGACCCAGCAAGGCATGCTTCAGTGTGGACCCAAGGAGACATGCCTCAGTGTGGAGCCAAGGAGACATGACCCAGTGTAGACCCAGGGAGACATACCCAGTGTGCACCAACGGAGACATGCCTCAGTGTGGACCCAGGGAGACATGCGTCAGTGTGGACCCAGGGAGACAAGCCCCAGTGTGGACCCAGGGAGACATGCCCAGTGTGGACCCAGGGAGACATACATCAGTGTGGACCAAAGGAGACATGCCTCAGTGTGGACCCAGGGTGCATGCCTCAGTGTGGATCAAAGGAGACATGCCCCCGTGTGGACCTAGGGAGACATGCCGCAGTGCGCATCAAAGGAGACATGCCCCAGTGTGGACCCAGGGAGACATGCCTCAATGTGAATCAAAGGAGACATGCCCCAATGTGGACCCAGGGAGACATGCCCCAGTGTGGACCAAAGGAGACACATGCCCCATTGTGGACCAAAGGAGACATGCCCCAGTGTGGACCCAGGGAGACATGCCCCAGTGTGGACCCAGGGAGACATGCCCCAGTGTGGACCCAGGGAGACATTCCCCAGTTTGGACCCAGGGAGACATGCCCCAGTGTGAACCTAGGGAGACATGCCTCAGTGTGGACCAAAGGAGACACATGCCCCATTGTGGACCAAAGGAGACATGCCCCAGTGTGGACCCAGGGAGACATGCCCCAGTTTGAACCCAGGGAGACATGCCCCAGTGTGAACCTAGGGAGACATGCCTCAGTGTGGACATAGAAACATAGAAACATAGAATCTAGGAGCAGGAGTAGGCCATTCGGCCCATCGAGCCTGCTCCACCATTCAATACGAGCATGGCTGATCATCCAAGTCCAGTACCCTGTCCCTGCTTTAATCCCCACAGTACACATATCCCACCCTACCCCCATAACCCCACGTATTTAATTCCCCCTAACATATCCCATCCTATCCCCATAACCCCACATATTTAATCCCCCCCAAACACTAAGGGTCAATTTATCATAGCCAAATCAACCTAACCCGCACATTTTTGGACTGTGGGAGGAAACCAGAGCACCCGGAGAAAACCCACGCAAACACGGGGAGAATGTGCAAACTCCACACAGACAGTCACCCAAGGTCAGATGCGAACCCGGGTCCCTGGCGCTGTGAGGCACCAGTGCTAACCACTATGCCACCGTGTGGACCCAGGGAGACATGCCCCAGTGTGGATCTAAGGAGACATGCCCCAGTGTGGACCCAGGGAGACATGCCTCAGTGTGGACCCAGGGAGACATGCCCCAGTGTGGATCAAAGGAGACATGCCCCAGTGTGGACCCAGGGAGACATGCCCCAGTGTGGACCCAGTGAGACATGCCCCAGATTGGACCCAGGGAGACATGCCCCAGTGTGGATCTAAGGAGACATGCCCCAGTGTGGACCCAGGGAGACATGCCTCAGTGTGGACCAAAAGAGACATGCCCCAGTGTGGACCCAGGGAGACATGCCCCAGTGTGGATCAAAGGAGACATGCCCCAGTGTGGACCCAGGGAGACATGCCTCAGTGTGGACCCAGGGAGACATGCCCCAGTGTGGACGCAGGGAGACATGCCCCAGTGTGGACCAAAGGAGACATGCCCCAGTGTGGACCCAGGGAGACATGCCCCAGTGTGGACCCAGGGAGACATGCCCCAGTGTGGACCCAGGGAGACATGCCCCAGTGTGGACCCAGGGAGACATGCCCCAGTGTGGACCCAGGGAGACATGCCCCAGTGTGGACCCAGGGAGACATGCCCCAGTGTGGACCTCGGGAGACATGCCTCAGTGTGGTCCAAAGGAGACATGCCCCAATGTGGCCCTCGGGAGACATACCCCAGTGTGGACCCAGGGAGACATGCCCCAGTGTGGACCCAGGGAGACATGCCCTAGTGTGGACACAGGGAGACTTTCCTAGTGTGGACTCCGAGTGACATTCCCCAGTGTGGTCCTGGGAGACATGCCTCAATGTGGACCAAAGCAGACATGCCCCAGTGTGGATCAAAGGAGACAAACCAGTGTGGACCAAAGGAGACATGCTCCAGTGTAGACTAAAGGAGACATTGCCCAGTGGGGACCCAGGGAGACCTGCCTCAGTGTGGACCAAAGGAGATATGCCCCAGTGTGGTCCAAAGCAGACATGCCTCAGTGTGGACCAAAGGAGACACATGCCCCATTGTGGACCAAAGGAGACATGCCCCAGTGTGGACCCAGGGAGACATGCCCCAGTTTGGACCCAGGGAGACATGCCCCAGTGTGAACCTAGGGAGACATGCCTCAGTGTGGACATAGAAACATAGAAACATAGAATCTAGGAGCAGGAGTAGGCCATTCGGCCCATCGAGCCTGCTCCACCATTCAATACGAGCATGGCTGATCATCCAAGTCCAGTACCCTGTCCCTGCTTTAATCCCCACAGTACACATATCCCACCCTACCCCCATAACCCCACGTATTTAATTCCCCCTAACATATCCCATCCTATCCCCATAACCCCACATATTTAATCCCCCCCAAACACTAAGGGTCAATTTATCATAGCCAAATCAACCTAACCCGCACATTTTTGGACTGTGGGAGGAAACCAGAGCACCCGGAGAAAACCCACGCAAACACGGGGAGAATGTGCAAACTCCACACAGACAGTCACCCAAGGTCAGATGCGAACCCGGGTCCCTGGCGCTGTGAGGCACCAGTGCTAACCACTATGCCACCGTGTGGACCCAGGGAGACATGCCCCAGTGTGGATCTAAGGAGACATGCCCCAGTGTGGACCCAGGGAGACATGCCTCAGTGTGGACCCAGGGAGACATGCCCCAGTGTGGATCAAAGGAGACATGCCCCAGTGTGGACCCAGGGAGACATGCCCCAGTGTGGACCCAGTGAGACATGCCCCAGATTGGACCCAGGGAGACATGCCCCAGTGTGGATCTAAGGAGACATGCCCCAGTGTGGACCCAGGGAGACATGCCTCAGTGTGGACCAAAGGAGACATGCCCCAGTGTGGACCCAGGGAGACATGCCCCAGTGTGGATCAAAGGAGACATGCCCCAGTGTGGACCCAGGGAGACATGCCTCAGTGTGGACCCAGGGAGACATGCCCCAGTGTGGACCCAGGGAGACATGCCCCAGTGTGGACCAAAGGAGACATGCCCCAGTGTGGACCCAGGGAGACATGCCCCAGTGTGGACCCAGGGAGACATGCCCCAGTGTGGACCCAGGGAGACATGCCCCAGTGTGGACCCAGGGAGACATGCCCCAGTGTGGACCCAGGGAGACATGCCCCAGTGTGGACCCAGGGAGACATGCCCCTGTGTGGACCTCGGGAGACATGCCTCAGTGTGGTCCAAAGGAGACATGCCCCAATGTGGCCCTCGGGAGACATACCCCAGTGTGGACCCAGGGAGACATGCCCCAGTGTGGACCCAGGGAGACATGCCCTAGTGTGGATCCAGGGAGACATGCCCCAGTGTGGACCAAAGGAGACATGCCTCAGTGTGGATCAAAGGAGACAAACCAGTGTGGACCAAAGGAGACATGCTCCAGTGTAGACTAAAGGAGACATTGCCCAGTGGGGACCCAGGGAGACCTGCCTCAGTGTGGACCAAAGGAGATATGCCCCAGTGTGGTCCAAAGCAGACATGCCTCAGTGTAGACCAAAGCAGACATGCCCAGTGTGGACCAAAGGAGACATGCCCCAGTGTGGACCAAAGGAGACATGCCCCAGTGTGGTCCAAAGGAGACATGTCCCAGTGTGGACCAAAGGAGACATGTCCCAGTGTGGACCAAAGGAGACATGCCCCAGTGTGGTCCAAAGGAGACATGTCCCAGTGTGGTCCAAAGCAGACATGTCCCAGTGTGGACCAAAGGAGACATGTCCCAGTGTGGACCAAAGGAGACATGCCCCAGTGTGGACCCAGGGAGACATGCCTCAGTGTGGATCATAGGAGACATGCCCCAGTGTGGTCCAAAGGAGACATGCCCAGTGTGGACCAAAGGAGACATGTCCCAGTGTGGACCAAAGGAGACATGCCCCAGTGTGGTCCAAAGGAGACATGTCCCAGTGTGGACCAAAGGAGACATGTCCCAGTGTGGACCAAAGGAGACATGTCCCAGTGTGGTCCAAAGCAGACATGTCCCAGTGTGGACCAAAGGAGACATGTCCCAGTGTGGACCAAAGGAGACATGCCCCAGTGTGGACCCAGGGAGACATGCCTCAGTGTGGATCATAGGAGACATGCCCCAGTTTGGACCCAGGGAGACATGCCCCAGTGTGGACCCAGGGAGACATGACCCAGTGTGGACCCAGGGAGACATGACCCAGTGTGGACCCAGGGAGACATGCCCCAGTGTGGACCGAGGGAGACTTGCTCCAGTGTGGACCCAGCGTGACATGCCTCAGTGTGGACCCAGGGAGACATGCCCCAGATTGGACCCAGGGATACATGCCCCAGTGTGGATCAAAGGAGACATGCCCCAGTGTGGACCCAGGGAGACATGCCTCAGTGTGGACCCAGGGAGACATGCCCCAGTGTGGACCCAGGGAGACATGCCCCAGTGTGGATCCAGGGAGACATTCCTGGTGTGGACCCAGGGAGACATGCCCCAGTGTGGACCCAGTGAGACATTCCTCAGTGTGGACCCAGGGAGACATGCCCCAGTGTGGACCCAGTGAGACATGCCCCAGATTGGACCCAGGGAGACATGCCCCAGTGTGGATCAAAGGAGACATGCCCCAGTGTGGACCCAGGAAGACATGCCCCAGTGTGGACCAAAGGAGACATGCCCCAGTGTGGACCCAGGGAGACATGCCCCAGTGTGGACCCAGGGAGACATGCCCCAGTGTGGACCCAGGGAGACATGCCCAGTGTGGACCCAGGGAGACATGCGTCAGTGTGGACTCAGGGAGACATGCCTCAGTGTGGAGCCAGGCAGTCATGCCCCAGTGTGAACCCAAGGGTGACATGTCCCAATGTAGACCAAAGCAGACATACCCAGTGTGGACCCTGCAAGGCATGCTTCAGTGTGGACCCAAGGAGACATGCTTCAGTGTGGACCCAAGGAGACATGCCTCAGTGTGGAGCCAAGGAGACATGCCCCAGTGTAGACTCAGGGTGAAATACCCAGTGTGGAACAAAGGAGACATGCCTCAGTGTGGACTCAGGGAGACATGCGTCAGTGTTGTCCCAGGGAGACATGCCCCAGTGTGGACCCAGGGAGACATGCCCAGTGTGGACCCAGGGAGACATGCGTCAGTGTGGACCAAAGGAGACATGCCTCAGTGTGGACCCAGGGAGTCATGCCTCAGTGTGGACCCAGGGAGACATGTTTCAGTGTGGACCAAAGGAGACATGGCCCAGTGAGGACCTAGGGAGACATGCCGCAGTGTGCATCAAAGGAGACATGCCCCAGTGTGGACCCAGGGAGACATGCCTCAGTGTGCATCAAAGGAGACATGCCCCAGTGTGGACCTAGGGAGACATGCCGCAGTGTGCATCAAAGGAGACATGCCCCAGTGTGGACCAAAGGAGACATGCCCCAGTGTGGACCCAGGGAGACATGCCCCAGTGTGGACCCAGGGAGACATGCCCCAGTGTGGACCCAGGGAGACATGCCCCAGTGTGGACCCACGGAGACATGCCTCAGTGTGGACCCAGGGAGACATGCCTCAATGTGGACCAAAGCAGACATGCCCAGTGTGGATCAACGGACACAAACCAGTGTGGACCCAGGGAGACATGCCCCAGTGTGGACCAAAGGAGACATGCCTCAATGTGGACCAAAGCAGACATGCCCAGTGTGGATCAAAGGAGACAAACCAGTGTGGACCCAGGGAGACTTGCCCCAGTGTGGACCCAGAGAGACATGCCCCAGATTGGACCCAGGGAGACATGCCCCAGTGTGGATCAAAGGTGACATGCCCCAGTGTGTACCCAGGGAGACATGCCCCAGTGTGGACCCAGGGAGACATTCCCCAGTGTGGACCCGGGGAGACATGCCCCAGTGTGGACCCAGGGAGACATGCCCCAGTGTGGAGCAAAGGAGACATGCCTCAGTGTGGATCAAAGGAGACATGCCTCAGTGTGGATCAAAGGAGACATGCCCCAGTGTGGACCCAGGGAGACATGCCCCAGTGTGGACCCAGGGAGACATGCCCCAGTGTGGATCCAGGGAGACATTCCTAGTGTGGACACAGGGAGACTTTCCTAGTGTGGACCCCGGGTGACATTCCCCAGTGTGGACCCGGGAGACATGCCCCAGTGTGGATCCAAGGAGACATACATCAGTGTGGACCCAGTGTCACATTCCCCAGTGTGGACCCAGGGAGACATGCCCCAGTGTGGACCTAGGGAGACATGTCCCAGTGTGGACCCAGGGAGACATACCCCAGTGTGGAACAAAGGAGGCATAGAAACATAGAAACATAGAATCTAGGAGCAGGAGTAGGCCATTCAGCCCGTCGAGCCTGCTCCACCATTCAATACGATCATGGCTGATCATCCAAATCCAGTACCCTGTCCCTGCTTTAATCCCCACAGTATACATATCCCACCCTACCCCCATAACCCCACGTATTTAATTCCCCCTAACATATCCCATCCTATCCCCATAACCCCACATATTTAATCCCCCCCGAACACTAAGGGTCAATTTATCATAGCCAAATCAACCTAACCCGCACATCTTTGGACTGTGGGAGGAAACCGGAGCACCCGGAGGAAACCCACGCAGACACGGGGAGAATGTGCAAACTCCACACAGACAGTCACCCGAGGTCAGATTCGAACCCGGGTCCCTGGCGCTGTGAGGCACCAGTGCTAACCACTATGCCACCGTGTTGCCATGTCCCAGTGTGGACCCAGGGAGACATACCCCAGTGTGGAACAAAGGAGGCATGCCTCAGTGTGAACCAAAGGAGACATGCCCCAGTGTGGACCAAAGGAGACATGTCCCAGTGTGGACCCAGGGAGACATGCCCCAGTGTAGACCAAAGCAGACATGCCCCAGTGTGGACCAAAGGAGACATGCCACAGTGTAGACCAAAGCAGACATGCCCGGTGTGGACCCAGGGAGACATGCCACAGTGTGGACCCAGGGAGACATTCCTCAGTGTGGACCCAGGGTGACATGACTCAGTGTGGACCCAGGGTGACATGTCCCAGTGTGGACCCAGGGAGACATGCCCCAGTGTAGACCAAAGCAGACCTTCCCCAGTGTGGACCCAGGGAGACATGCCCCAGTGTGGACCAAAGGAGACATTCCGAGTGTGGACCCAGGGAGACATACCCAGTGTGGACCCAGGGAAACATACATCAGTGTGGACTCAAGGTGACATGCCTCAGTGTGGACCCAAGGAGACATGCCTCAGTGTGGACCAAAGGAGACATGCCCCAGTGTGATCCCAAGGTGACGTGCACCAGTGTGGACCAAAGGAGACATGCCCCAGTGTGGACCCAAGGTGACATGCCCCAGTGTGGACCCAAGGTGACATGCCCCAGTGTGGACCCAAGGTGACATGCCCCAGTGTGGACCAAAGGAGACATGCCCCAGTGTAGACCCAGGGAGACATACCCAGTGTGCACCCAAGGTGACATGCCTCAGTGTGGACCAAAGGAGACATGCCCCAGTGTGGACCCAGGGTGACATACCCAGTGTGGACCCAGGGAGACATACCCAGTGTGGACCCAGGGACCATGTCTCAGTGTGGACCCAGGGAGACATGCCCCAGTGTGGACCCAAGGAGACATGCCCAGCATGGACCCAGGGAGACATACCCAGTGTGGACCCAGGGAGACATACCCAGAGTGCACCCAGGGAGACATGCCCAGTGTGGACCCAGGGAGACATGCCCAGTGTGGACCCAGGGAGACATGCCCAGTGTTTACCCAGGGAGACATGCCCAGTGTGGACCCAGGGAGACATGCTTCAGTGTGGACCCAGGGAGACATGCCTCAGTGTGGATCCAAGGAGACATGCCCAGTGTGGTCCCAGGGAGACATGCCCCAGTGTGGATCCAAGGAGACATGCCCAGTATGGACCCAGGGAGACATGCCCCAGTGTAGACCAAAGGAGACATTCCCAGTGTGGACACAGGGAGACATGCCCCAGTGTGGACCCAGGGAGACATACCCAGTGTGGACCCAAGGAGACATGCCTCAGTGTGGAGCCAGGGAGTCATGCCCCAGTGTGGACCCAAGGTGACATGTCCCAGTGTAGACCCAGGGAGACATGCCCAGTGTGGACCCAGCGAGGCATGCTTCAGTGTGGACCCAGGGAGACATGTCCCAGTGTGGACCAAAGGAGACATGTCCCAGTGTAGAACAAAGCAGACATGTCCCAGTGTAGACCAAAGCAGACATGTCCCACTGTGGACCAAAGGAGACTTGCCACAGTTTAGACCAAAGCAGACCTGCCCAAAGCGGACCAAAGGAGACATGCCCAGAGTGGACCCAGGGAGACATGCCCAGTGTGCACCCAGGGAGACATTCCTCAGTGTGGACCCAGGGAGACATACATCAGTGTGCACTCAGGGAGACATGCCTCAGTGTGGACCCAGGGTGACATGCCCCAGTGTGGACCAAGGGAGACGTACATCAGTGTGGACCCAGGGAGACATGCCTCAGTGTGGACTAACGGAGACATGTCCCAGTGTGGACCCAGGGAGTCATGCCTCAGTGTGGACCCAGGGAGACATGTTTCAGTGTGGACCAAAGGAGACATGGCCCAGTGAGGACCTAGGGAGACATGCCGCAGTGTGCATCAAAGGAGACATGCCCCAGTGTGGACCCAGGGAGACATGCCTCAGTGTGGACCCAGGGAGACATGTTTCAGTGTGGACCAAAGGAGACATGGCCCAGTGAGGACCTAGGGAGACATGCCGCAGTGTGCATCAAAGGAGACATGCCCCAGTGTGGACCCAGGGAGACATGCCTCAGTGTGTATCAAAGGAGACATGCCCCAGTGTGGACCTAGGGAGACATGCCGCAGTGTGCATCAAAGGAGACATGCCCCAGTGTGGACCCAGGGAGACATGCCACCATGTGAATCAAAGGAGACATGCCCCAATGTGGACCCAGGGAGACATGCCCCAGTGTGGACCAAAGGAGACATGCCCCAGTGTGGACCAAAGGAGACATGCCCCAGTGTGGACCCAGGGAGACATGCCCCAGTGTGGACCCAGGGAGACATGCCCCAGTGTGGACCCAGGGAGACATGCCGCAGTGTGGACCCAGGGAGACATGCCTCAGTGTGGACCCAGGGAGACATGCCTCAATGTGGACCAAAGCAGACATGCCCAGTGTCGATCAACGGACACAAACCAGTGTGGACACAGGGAGACATGACCCAGTGTGGACCAAAGGAGACATGCCTCAATGTGGACCAAAGCAGACATGCCCAGTGTGGATCAAAGGAGACAAACCAGTGTGGACCCAGGGAGACTTGCCCCAGATTGGACCCAGGGAGACATGCCCCAGTGTGGATCAAAGGTGACATGCCCCAGTGTGTACCCAGGGAGACATGCCCCAGTGTGGACCCAGGGAGACATTCCCCAGTGTGGACCTGGGGAGACATGCCCCAGTGTGGACCCAGGGAGACATGCCCCAGTGTGGACCAAAGGAGACATGCCTCAGTGTGGATCAAAGGAGACATGCCCCAGTGTGGACCCAGGGAGACATGCCCCAGTGTGGACCCAGGGAGACATGCCCCAGTGTGGATCCAGGGAGACATACCCAGTGTGGACCCAGGGACCATGTCTCAGTGTGGACCCAGGGAGACATGCCCCAGTGTGGACCCAAGGAGACATGCCCAGCATGGACCCAGGGAGACATACCCAGTGTGGACCCAGGGAGACATACCCAGAGTGCACCCAGGGAGACATGCCCAGTGTGGACCCAGGGAGACATGCCCAGTGTGGACCCAGGGAGACATGCCCAGTGTTTACCCAGGGAGACATGCCCAGTGTGGACCCAGGGAGACATGCTTCAGTGTGGACCCAGGGAGACATGCCTCAGTGTGGATCCAAGGAGACATGCCCAGTGTGGTCCCAGGGAGACATGCCCCAGTGTGGTTCCAAGGAGACATGCCCAGTATGGACCCAGGGAGACATGCCCCAGTGTGGACCAAAGGAGACATGCCCCAGTGTAGACCAAAGGAGACATTCCCAGTGTGGACACAGGGAGACATGCCCCAGTGTGGACCCAGGGAGACATACCCAGTGTGGACCCAAGGAGACATGCCTCAGTGTGGAGCCAGGGAGTCATGCCCCAGTGTGGACCCAAGGTGACATGTCCCAGTGTAGACCCAGGGAGACATGCCCAGTGTGGACCCAGCGAGGCATGCTTCAGTGTGGACCCAGGGAGACATGTCCCAGTGTGGACCAAAGGAGACATGTCCCAGTGTAGAACAAAGCAGACATGTCCCAGTGTAGACCAAAGCAGACAGGCCCACTGTGGACCAAAGGAGACTTGCCACAGTTTAGACCAAAGCAGACCTGCCCAAAGCGGACCAAAGCGAGGCATGCTTCAGTGTGGACCCAGGGAGACATGTCCCAGTGTGGACCAAAGGAGACATGTCCCAGTGTAGAACAAAGCAGACATGTCCCAGTGTAGACCAAAGCAGACAGGCCCACTGTGGACCAAAGGAGACTTGCCACAGTTTAGACCAAAGCAGACCTGCCCAAAGCGGACCAAAGGAGACATGCCCAGAGTGGACCCAGGGAGACATGCCCAGTGTGGACCCAGGGAGACATTCCTCAGTGTGGACCCAGGGAGACATACATCAGTGTGGACCCAGGGTGACATGCCCCAGTGTGGACCAAGGGAGACGTACATCAGTGTGGACCCAGGGAGACATGCCTCAGTGTGGACCAAAGGAGACATGTCCCAGTGTGGACCCAGGGAGACATACCCCAGTGTGGAACAAAGGAGGCATGTCCCAGTGTGGACCCAGGGAGACATACCCCAGTGTGGAACAAAGGAGGCATGTCCCAGTGTGGACCCAGGGAGACATACCCCAGTGTGGAACAAAGGAGGCATGCCCCAGTGTGGACCAAAGGAGACATGTCCCAGTGTGGACCCAGGGAGACATGCCCCAGTGTAGACCAAAGCAGACATGCCCCAGTGTGGACCAAAGGAGACATGCCCCAGTGTAGACCAAAGCAGACATGCCCAGAGTGGACCCAGGGAGACATGCCCAGTGTGGACCCAGGGAGACATGCCTCAGTGTGGACCCAGGGAGACATTCCTCAGTGTGGACCCAGGGAGACATACATCAGTGTGGACTCAGGGAGACATGACTCAGTGTGGACTCAAGGAGACATGCCACAGTGTGGACCCAGGGAGACATACATCAGTGTGGACCCAGGGAGACATACATCAGTGTGGAGCCAGGGTGACATGCCTCAGTGTGGACCAAAGGAGACCTTCCCCAGTGTGGACCCAGGGAGACATGCCCCAGTGTGGACCAAAGGAGACATTCCTAGTGTGGACCCAGGGAGACATACCCAGTGTGGACCCAGGGAAACATACATCAGTGTGGACTCAAGGTGACATGTCCCAGTGTGGACCCAAGGAGACATGTCCCAGTGTAGACCCAGGGAGACATACCCAGTGTGGACCCAAGGTGACATGCCTCAGTGTGGACCAAAGGAGACATGCCCCAGTGTGGACCCAAGGTGACATGCCCCAGTGTGGACCAAAGGTGACATGCTCCAGTGTGGACCCAAGGTGACATGTCCCAGTGTGGACCCAAGGTGACATGCCCCAGTGTGGACCCAAGGTGACATGTCCCAGTGTAGACCCAGGGAGACATACCCAGTGTGGACCCATGTGACATGCCTCAGTGTGGACCAAAGGAGACATGCCCCAGTGTAGACCCAGGGAGACATACCCAGTGTGGACCCAGGGAGACATACCCAGTGTGGACCCAGGGACCATGTCTCAGTGTGGACCCAAGCAGACATGCCCAGTGTGGACCCAGGGAGACATACCCAGTGTGGACCCAGGGAGACATACCCAGTGTGGACCCAGGGAGACATGCCCAGTGTGGACCCAGGGAGACATGCCCCAGTGTGGACCCAGGGAGACACACCCAGTGTGGACCCAGGGAGACATGCCCAGTGTGTACCCAGGGAGACATGCCCAGTGTGGACCCAGGGAGACATGCCCAGTGTGTACCCAGGGAGACATGCTTCAGTGTGGACCCAGGGAGACATGTCTCAGTGTGGACCCTGGGAGACATGCCCCAGTGTGGACCCAGGGAGACATGCCCAGTGTGGACCCAGGGAGACATGCCCCAGTGTGGACCAAAGGAGACATGCCCCAGTGTGGACCAAAGGAGACATTCCCAGTGTGGACCCAGGGAGACATGCCCCAGTGTGGGCCAAAGGAGACATGTCTCAGTGTGGAGCCAGGGAGTCATGCCCCAGTGTGGACCCAAGGTGTCATGTCCCAGTGTAGACCCAGGGAGACATGCCCAGTTTGGACCCAGCGAGGCATGCTTCAGTGTGGACCCAAGGATACATACCCAGTGTGGACCCAGGGAGACATGCCCCAGTGTGGACCCAGGGAGACATGCCCCAGTGTGGACCCAGGGAGACATGCCCCAGTGTGGACCCAAGGAGACATTCCCAGTGTGGACCCAGGGAGACATACCCAGTGTGGACCCAGGGAGACATACCCAGTGTGGACCCGGGGAGACATGCCCAGTGTGGACCCAGGGAGACATACCCAGTGTGGATCCAAGGAGACATGCCCAGTGTGGACCCAGGGAGACATGCCCAGTGTGGACCCAGGGAGACATGCCCAGTGTGTACCCAGGGAGACATGCCCCAGTGTGGACCAAAGGAGACATGCCCCAGTGTGGACCAAAGGAGACATTCCCAGTGTGGACCCAGGGAGACATGCCCCAGTGTGGACCAAAGGAGACATGCCCAGTGTGGACTCAGGGAGACATTCCTAGTCTGGGCTCAGGGAGACATGCCCCAGTGTGGACCAAAGGAGACATGCCCAGTGTGGACTCAAGGAGACATGCCCCAGTGTGGACCCAGGGAGACATGCCTCGTGTTGACCCAGGGAGACATGTCCAGTGTGGACCACAGCCTTCTGGAAGGGAGGGGAGAAAATTGAAGGAACAGGAACGAAAAAAAATACAATGTTAGACTGATTTGTAACATTGATGACGAGCATCTTCTTTACCTTCCTATTCCAGGAATTCATGAAATGCATTCATGCAGTAATAGACTAGTGCTGTGTCACATTTTTTGCTTTCTCTGCATTTCCCAAGTAATTAAATCAGAGACCTTACAGAAGATTTTATGCAGCGTCCAAAAAAGAGCTGAATAACTAGTTCTTTGTTACTATTCAGACGCTGGGCTGAATACAGTCACTAAAGACACTCATTAATACTCACAGCCCGAACTCAAAACAAACTTGGCCAGAGGGAGCTTGTTCTGTCGTAACTTCAGAAGAATTGCCAGATTTTGTAGAAGCATTCTGCTGCCTGCAAACACTTGAAGAGGGTACACTGCAGATTTTTATTGTGCAAAATCATCTCCCAGCGTTGATAATGCTGTAAATGTTTCATTTCTGGGGTGTGTTTGATTCTTATCTGCAAAGCAGAAGAGGCTTGGGGATAATCCAACAAATCTTGGAGTCAAAATGAACACCACCAGTGAGGAATATTTGTTGAAAGACGCTTGGAATGTGCTCCTGGATGGTAACTCAACACCAATCTTAAACATAACTGTGGGGTGGATGGACGGCCCAACGGGAAAGCTGATCGATCAAACCATCTCTGTTTTTTCAGTCATTGTTTTGTTCATCACGATGATCTCGCTGGGCTGCACGATGGAATTATCAAAGATTAAGGTTCACATTTTGAAACCAAAGGGTGTGCTGATTGCAGTGTTTTCTCAATATGGGATTATGCCCTTAACAGCCTTCAGCCTTGCCAAGATGTTCAGACTGTCCTCCATGGAATCTCTGTCTGTCCTTATCTGTGGCTGCTGCCCTGGTGGAACGCTCTCCAATATTTTCTCACTGGCACTGAACGGAGATATGAATCTCAGGTATGAAACAGCTGGTCAACTGAAGCTTAGCTTTTCTAGAGATTCAGAGGGTGTAATTGGTCTTCGGCAAAAACACAAAATGTTTGGAAAAGAAAATTGGGCGCCATGTGAAACGGTCTGCCGATTTGCTATTGCCCATTTCATGCTTTCGATGAAGACCAATTTCACCCCCTTAAATTTTAATAGGGTGCAGTCTTCATTTTTAAAAAGCAGCAGCCTTTTTTGTATTTGTTTACAAATGCATGGTGTAATGACGTAGTCGCCCTCAAAGTGCTTTTTTGTGTTGCTTGATTGTGCCATCGCTGTGCTAAAAAATAAAATATTTGCCTTTTCTCCTCCTCAAGCCAAAAAATGCTTGCCAATATTTTTCCCAAGAAGACAATACCCCTTTAAATTTGGAACCTTCGTTCAAGGGAACGTTTAACAATGTTTGATCGCCAAGTTAACTACTCGGTTATCAGAATCCTCCATTATGTACCACAGCATTCCGTTATCAATCAGTGCTTTGAGATATTTTCTGTTTACCAGTCCATCTCCCACAGAAAATCAAACCCAAGTGTGGTCCTTGGGTGAAGCAGGAATACAGGGCGGGGGATAATTGGGCCAGGTGTGCAGATATAATTCAGTCCTCGTTTTAAAGTCATTCATTCTGGCCTTATTTTTATATTTCCATTCTAAATTCCTATGTCCACATTCAGAATGGAAACTGCCGATGTAAACTTGTTGCACTGTAGTTACACCCTCCCAGCAATGGTGGCACCAACAGCTCCTCCATTGGTCGAGGTGTCATTACAGTGTGATAAGTTAGCAGTTTCCATTATAAATGTGGATATACGAATTTATAATAGAACAAATTGACAGGAAGTGTATTATATAGATATATAGATCTGCTGCTGAAGTAAACTCCTTTCAGTTGATTTTCCACCAGGTTTGCAAGCATTAAAATATTTTTTACTTCACATTGCAAGCATCTTAACCCTTGATTATTTATTTGAAACGTTGTAACAAGAAGCCCTTATTTCACATCTCATTCACAGTGCAGCTCTGCGCAGGGTATTTCCGTGAGAAATATTGGCCAGGGAATTGGTGCCATCTTTTTATGCAGCGAGTGGTTAGGATCTGGAATGCACTGCCTGAGAGGGTGGTGGAGGCAGACTCACTCGTGGCTTTCAAAAGGGAATTGGATAAGTACCTGAAGGAAAAAAATTTGCAGGGCTACGGGGAAAGGGCGGGGGAGTGGGACTAGCTGAAGTGCTCTTGCAGAGAGCCGGCACGGGCTCGACGGGCCGAATGGCCTCCTTCTGTGCTGTAACCATTCTATGATTCTATGATCGTGCTAAATCATCTTTCTACCATACAGGAATGCAATAACTTGGTATAACATCACCTCTGAAAGACAGAGGGTCTTGGTTTCAATATTAAGTGTCAGCTCAATTTCTCTAGGAGTAAATTAAACCCAGAACCCTCTGGTCCACAGAGATGAGTGTGATGGTGAACACATTGTGAGCAGTGTTTTGGGGGGGGGGAATCTTGGAGCAGTGTTTTGGGTGGGGGGAATCTTGGAGCAGTGTTTTGGGTGGGGGGAATCTGGGAGCAGTGTTTTGGGGGGGAATCTTGGAGCAGTGTTTTTTGGGGGGAATCTTGGAGCAGTGTTTTGGGTGGGGGGGAATCTTGGAGCAGTGTTTTGGGTGGGGGGGGAATCTTGGAGCAGTGTTTTGGGTCGGGGGGAATCTTGGAGCAGTGTTTTGGGTGGGGGGGAATCTTGGAGCAGTGTTTTGGGTGGGGGGGAATCTTGGAGCAGTGTTTTGGGTGGGGGGGAATCTTGGAGCAGTGTTTTGGGTGGGGGGGAATCTTGGAGCAGTGTTTTTTGGGGGGAATCTTGGAGCAATGTTTTGGGTGGGGGGGAATCTTGGAGCAGTGTTTTTTGGGGGGAATCTTGGAGCAATGTTTTGGGTGGGGGGGAATCTTGGAGCAGTGTTTTGGGTGGGGGGGAATCTTGGAGCAGTGTTTTGGGGGGAATCTTGGAGCAATGTTTTGGGTGGGGGGGAATCTTGGAGCAGTGTTTTTTGGGGGGAATCTTGGAGCAGTGTTTTGGGGGGGAATCTTGGAGCAGTGTTTTGGGGGGAATCTTGGAGCAGTGTTTTGGGGGGGAATCTTGGAGCAGTGTTTTGGGTGGGGGGGAATCTTGGAGCAGTGTTTTGGGTGGGGGGGAATCTTGGAGCAGTGTTTTGGGTGGGGGGGAATCTTGGAGCAGTGTTTTGGGTGGGGGGGAATCTTGGAGCAGTGTTTTGGGTGGGGGGGAATCTTGGAGCAGTGTTTTGGGTGGGGGGGAATCTTGGAGCAGTGTTTTGGGTGGGGGGGAATCTTGGAGCAGTGTTTTGGGGGGAATCTTGGAGCAGTGTTTTGGGTGGGGGGGGAATCTTGGAGCAGTGTTTTGATCACCAAGTTCTTCTTGGTGCACTTATGTGGTGTGAATATTATCTGCCACTTCTCAGCCCAAGCTTGAATGTTGTCCAGGTCTTACTGCAGATTGGCATGGCTGTTTCATTACTGCAGAGTTGTTGATAGGGCTGAACACTTTGGAATTGTCAGCAAACAGCCTCGCTCTCGGCCTTATGATAGAAGGTCTTTGATGAAGCAGTTGAAAGTGGTTGGCCTGAAAATGCTTTCCTGAGGAACTCCAGCAGCAATGTCCTGGGGCTGCGATGATTGACCTGTATGTCAGATCTGACGCCATCCACTGGAGGGATTTCCCATTGACTCCCCCATTGATCTCAATTTTGTGAAGACTCCTTGGGGTAGAAATTAGGTCGCGCCCCATTTGGGGCGCAAATATCGTCTGGACGCAAATATTAGCGCCTGGCGCTAATTATCGGCACTGACAGGAAACTTCACTTTTACCGCCCCGGGAGGTGAGTGGAGCGCTAAAGCAGGCGCTGCACACCTGTCTTAAGGCGCAAAGGCCGAGCAGTGAGGCGCTAACTCAGAGCGCTGGCGAAGCTCATGTAATGTCAGTCAGCAATGAAACACACACACAATGGCACGGGCCAGTTCTTAAAGGGGATGGTTAATCTTGCTTTCCATCCACATCCTGTTCATTGCAGCCTTGAATCTCGGCCTGGAGAGACTTGCACATCAAATGTGCTGGAAAGAACAATGGAGAGTAACAGGCAAAGAGCTCAGAGTGCAGCTCCCACAGTCTCTGCTAAATCGATACAAGGAATGGCAAATCAAAATGAACCTGCAAAGTGCTGCTCAGTACCCAAAACTCCTTCCCACAACGTTGAATCTCTCCAGAAGTCTCTCCCTCTCTCTCTCAGAATGCGTAGTTCAAAAATGCCACCAACAATAAAAGACAGGAAGAGGCCCCCTTTAAATAGCGCCCCCCCCCCCCCAGCCCCACAGCGATTGATAGCGTTCCAGTCTTCTGGTCGTTGGATGCGCCAGGCGGTAAGGCAGGGGGCGCCACAAGGGCGTTGCACCATGGAATGACGTCACAATCTGCGCGCGCAGGTGGTCGCAGCGGTAAGTTTTAGCGCCGCCGCACAATCTCAAGTTAAGTTCTCGAGCGGCGCAAACATCGCTGCGCATGGGCGTTAGCGGCTTTGCGCCCCATTAGCGCCCTCTTAAGGCGCTAACGGGAGGCGCAACCAAGTGAATTTTTACCCCCTTGTGCTATATTCAGTCAAATGTTGCTTCGATATTTATGGAGTGTGGCAGACGAGCTGCAAATTAGGTCAGGACCCAGAAATGCTAGGTCTCAGCCTGACTTCAAAGTTCCCTGTTGGCCTTGTAAGGGGCAGTGCCTACGCCCACCCCAAACAAGGCCATCAGGGCAGAATGGAATGGATCCAGGGACAAGGACTCCCGAGGAAGAGATGTACCAGCCATTCCATCTGCAGTTGTGGGGACCACCTTGAGGCTGCCGGCCAACGATACGGCCTGGACTTCCAAAGAGTAAAGTAGATCTCAAAAAATTCTAATCTCCTTATAAAGGAGCTGACGAGGCACACTGATGATGTGTCTGGGAGGGCCCCCGGAATCTCCACTCAGCCCATCGCCACAGTTAATGGGGAAAGTGGGTGCCCCTAATGGTGCAGGTATCTGCCTGGTCCATGCAAATTACACAACCTCCCCGATCCCACAAACTCTGGACAGGAACAGCGCCCACAACCAACAGTGGGTATATCCCGACACGTATGCCAGGATGTACAACCCCCTCGGTTTTCAGCCCATGTGTCTTTGTCAACTTGATGGAGGTTTGGAAGAGGTGGGCTAGAAATTCGTTATAGCCAAAAATGGGCAGCGTTTAGGCTAAAAATGGTTAAGCAGTGCCACCTGAAAAACGTCTAGGATGCACGCAAAATTCGTGCTCACTCCTCATTAAAATGATTGCAGTCATGATTCTCGTCTAAAAACTCAAGCTCATTGGTGTTACATAAGAACATAAGAACATAAGAACATAAGAAATAGGAGCAGGAGTAGACCAATCGGCCCCTCGAGCCTGCTCCGCCATTCAATGAGATCATGGCTGATCTGATCCAACCTCAACTCTAAAGAACACAAGAAGCAGGAGCAGGATCAGGCCACTCGGCCCCTGGGCCCGCTCCGCCACCCACAGGGCCTTGACCGATCCGAACTCAAACTCATGTCCAATTTCCAGCCCGCTCCCCGTAACCCCTGATTCCCTTTACTTCTAGGAAACGGTCTATTTCTGTTTTAAATTTATTTAATGAAGTAGCTTCCACAGCTTCCTGGGGTAGCAAATTCCACAGACCCACTACCCTCTGAGTGAAAAAGTTTCTCCTCATCTCAGTTTTGAAAGAGGAGCCCCTTATTCTAAGATTATGTCCCCTAGTTCTAGTTTCACCCATCATTGGGAACATCCTCACCGCGTCCACCCGATCAAGCCCCTTCACAATCTTATATGTTTCAATAAGATCGCCTCTCATTCTTCTGAACTCCAATGAGTAGAGTCCCAATCTACTCAACCTCTCCTCGTATGTCCACCCCCTCATCCCCGGAATTAACCGAGTGAACCTTCTTTGTACTGCCTCGAGAGCAAGTATGTCTTTTCTTAAGTATGGACACCAAAACTGTATGCAGTACTCCAGGTGCGGTCTCACCAATACCCTATACAACTGCAGCAATACCTCCCTGTTTTTATATTCATTCCCCCTAGCAATAAAAGCCAACATTCCATTGGCTTTCTTGATCACCTGCTGCACCTGCATACTAACTTTTTGATTTTCTTGCACCAAGACCCCCAGATCCCTTTGTACTGCAGTACTTTCCAGTTTCTCGCCATTAAGATAATAACTTGCTCTCTGATTTTTCCTGCCAAAGTGCATAACCTCACATTTTCCAATATTGTATTGCATCTGCCAAATCTCTGCCCACTCACCCAGCCTGTCTATATCCCCTTGTAGGTTTTTTATGTACTCCTCACTCTCTACTTTCCCTCCCATCTTTGTATCATCTGCAAACTTTGATATGTTACACTCGGTCCCCTCCTCCAAATCGTTAATATAGATTGTAAAGAGTTGGGGACCCAGCACCGACCCCTGCGGAACACCACTGGCTACTGGTTGCCAGTCCGAGAATGAACCATTTATCCCAACTCTCTGCTTCCTGTTAGATAACCAATCCTCCACCCATGCCAGAATATTACCCCCAATCCAGTGATTTTTTATCTTGAGTAATAATCTTTTATGTGGCACCTTGTCGAATGCCTTCTGGAAGTCTAAATACACTACATCCACTGGTTCCCCTTTATCCACCCTGTACGTTATGTCCTCAAAGCACTCGAGCAAATTTGTCAGACATGACTTCCCCTTCATAAAGCCATGCTGACTTTGTCCTATTAAATTATGTTTATCTAAATGTTCCGTTACTGTCTCCTTAATAATAGACTCCAAAATTTTACCCACCACAGATGTTAGGCTAACTGGTCTATAATTTCCAGCCTTCTGCCTACAACCCTTTTTAAATAAGGGTGTTACATTAGCAGTTTTCAAATCTGCCGGGACCTTTGCTGAGTTCAGGGAGTTTTGGAAAATTATTACCAAAGCATCCACAATTCCTACTGCCACTTCCCTCAAGACCCTAGGATGTAAGCCATCAGGTCCAGGGGATTTATCCGTCTTGAGTCCCATTATTTTACTGAGTACCAATTCCTTAGTGATTTTAATCGTATTTAGCTCCTCCCCCACTAGAGCCCCCTGTTTGTCCAGTGTTGGGATATTCTTAGTGTCCTCTACCGTAAAGACTGAAACAAAATATTTGTTCAGCATTTTTGCCATCTCCATGTTTCCCACCATTAATTTCCCGGTCTCATTCTCTAAGGGACCTACGTTTGCCTTAACCACCCTTTTTCTTTTTATATAACTATAGAAACTCTTGCTATCTGTTTTTATATTTTTTGCTAATTTATTTTCATAGTCTATTTTCCCTTTCTTAATCAATCCTTTAGTTGCTTTTTGTTGTCTTTTGAAGACTTCCCAATCTTCTATCCTCCCATTAACTTTGGCTACCTTATATGTCCTTGTTTTTAGTTGGATACTTTCTTTAATTTCTTTACTTAGCCATGGATGGCTGTCATTTCTTTTACACCCTTTTTTCCTCAGTGGAATATATTTATTTTGAAAGTTGTAAAATAACTCCTTGAATGAACACCACTGCTCATGTACCGTCTTACCCTTTAATCTATTTTCCCAGTCCACTTTAATCAATTCTGCTCTCATGCCATCATAGTCTCCTTTATTCAAGCTCAGTATGCTTGTTTGAGAACCAACCTTCTCACCCTCTAATTGGATATGGAATTCAACCATGTTATGGTCACTCATTCCAAGGGGATCCTTAACTAGGACATTATTAATTAATCCAGACTCATTACACAGTACCAGGTCCAAGGTTGCTTGCCCCCTTGTAGGATCAGTTACATACTGCTCAAGAAATCCATCCCTAAGACACTCAATAAACTCTTCCTCAAGGCTGCCCTGCCCAATTTGATTTGTCCAGTTAATATGATAGTTAAAATCCCCCATAATTATAGCTGTTCCCTTATTACATGCCCCAACTATTTCCTGATTAATACTTCTTCCAACAGAGTTGCAACTATTAGGAGGCCTATATACTATGCCCACCAGTGTTTTTTTCCCCTTATTATTCCTAATCTCTACCCAAACTGTTTCATTATCCTGATCTTTTGACCCAATATCATTTCTCTGTATTACAGTGATTCCTTCCTTTATTAACATAGCCACCCCCCCCTCCCCTTCCTTCCTGCCTGTCCTTCCTGATTGTTAAATACCCTGGCATATTTAATTCCCAGACGTTGTCACCCTGCAGCCATGTTTCTGTAATGGCCACAAGATCATACCCATACATAGTTATTTGTGCCGTTAACTCGTCAATTTTGTTACGAATGCTACGTGCATTCAGATAAAGAACTTTCAAATGTGTTTTGCGACACTTACTTCCTGCTTTTTCCTTATTTAACACTTTACCTTTTACTCCATACCTTCTGTCCCTTCCTGACATGCTTTCCTCTGTCTCCCTGCTCAGGTTCCCAACCCCCTGCCACATTAGTTTAAATCCTCCCCAACAGCGCTAGCAAACACTCCCCCTAGGACAGCGGTCCCGGCCCTGCCCAGGTGCAGACCGTCCGGTTTGTACTGGTCCCACCTCCCCCAGAACCGGTTCCAATGTCCAAGGAATTTGAATCCCTCCCCCTTGCACCATTCCTCTAGCCACGTATTCATTTGAAATATCCTCCTATTTCTACACAGACTAGCACGTGGCACTGGTAGCAATCCTGAGATTACTACCTTTGAGGTCCTATTTTTTAATTTACCACCTAACTCCCCATATTCTGCTTTTAGGACCTCATCCCCTTTTTTACCTATATCGTTGGTGCCTATGTGCACCACGACAGCTGGCTGTTCGCCCTCCCCCTCCAAAATGTTCTGTAGCCGCTCCGAGACGTCCTTGACCCTTGCACCAGGGAGGCAACACACCATCCTGGAGTCTCGGTTGCGGCCGCAGAAACGCCTATCTATTCCCCTTACAATTGAGTCCCCTATCACTATAGCTCTTCCACTCTTTTTCCTCCCAGCCTGTGCAGCAGAGCCGCCCATGGTGCCAGGAAGTTGGCTGCTGCTGTCTTCCCCTAAGTCATCCCCCCCAACAGTATCCAAAGCGGTATATCTGTTTGAGGGGGGATGGCCACAGGGGACCCCTGCACTACCTGCCTGCACCTCCTACTCTGCCTGGTGGTCACCCATTCCCTTCCTGCCTGTACACCCTTCACCTGCGGTGTGACCAACTCACTAAACGTGCTATCCATGAGGTTCTCAGCATCGCGAATGCTCCAATATGCATCCAGCCACAGCTCCAGCGCCGCAATGCGGGCTGTCAGTAGCTGCAGCTGGTTACACTTCCCGCACACATGGTCGTCAGGGACACCGGAAGGGTCCCTAATTTCCCACATAGAGCAGGAGGAGCACAACACGGGGCTGGGCTGTCCTGCCATGACTTACCCTTTAATTAATTGAACTTTAATTAAATCAAATCAATACCACCAATTTCAATCAATTAAATGAATTACTCAAGGGCCCTTGGTTACAAGCACTAGAAATTATAATCACAAAATTAAGATCTTCGAAACTTTATAAACTATGGGGTAGAAATTAGGTCGCGCCCCATTTGGGGCGCAAATATCGTCCGGACGCAAATATTAGCGCCTGGCGCTAATTATCGGCACTGACAGGAAACTTCACTTTTACCGCCCCGGGAGGTGAGTGGAGCGCTAAAGCAGGCGCTGCACACCTCTCTTAAGGCGCAAAGGCCAAGGAGTGAGGCGCTAACTCAGCGCGCGAGCGCAGCGCAGCTGCTGCCAGTTAGCGAGGGAACACAGACACACTGGCGCCGGACACTTCTTAAAGCGGGGGGGGCCACTTGCTCCCCAGCCACACCCTGCTCATTGCAGCCTTGAATCTCAGCCTGGAGAGACCTGTAATCCATTTTGCTGCCAAGCATGGAGAGGGTGAGAGAACGCGCTCATCGCTTCACCGAGCGGGCCTTGGATGCTCTGGTTGACGCAGTGGAGCGCAGACGATGTATGCTGTTCCCTGAGAGTGGCAGGAGGCCTTTGCCACGCGAGTTCAGAAGAGTGTGGAGGGAGGTGGCTCAGAGCGTCTCCTCCAGGAGCATGGTGCCCAGGACCCATACTCAATGCCGCAAAAAGTTCAACGACCTCACTCGGGTCATCAGGGTGAGTGGCTTTTTCTCAATACCTCTCCATCCCTCCATCTCAACCTCACTCTATGGCCAGAGGGTCTTAAAACCCCAATGCACAACACTCATCCAACACCTATGGCCCTTTCATCAAACACACACACACATTCCACACTTTGCATACAGTAAGGGCTATTCACCTATGGGAGGCACATCAGGCAAGACCATGGCTGCATACAGTAAGGGCTATTCACCTATGGGAGGCACATCAGGCAAGACCATGGCTGTATATTGTAAGGGCTATTCACCTATGGGAGGCACATCAGGCAAGACCATGGCTGTATATTGTAAGGGCTATTCACCTATGGGAGGCACATCAGGCAAGACCATGGCTGTATATTGTAAGGGCTATTCACCTATGGGAGGCACATCAGGCAAGACCATGGCTGCATATTGTAAGGGCTATTCACCTATGGGAGGCACATCAGGCAAGACCATGGCTGCATATTGTAAGGGCTATTCACCTATGGGAGGCACATCAGGCAAGACCATGGCTGCATATTGTAAGGGCTATTCACCTATGGGAGGCACATTAGGCAAGACCATGGCTGCATATTTACTCAGATGCTGTCCTTTTTCTTGCAGGCTAAGCTGGCTCATAATAGGAGACAGCAGCAACGGACAGGTGGAGGGCGGCTTCAGCTGCAACCCCTCAGCGATCTGGAGGAGCGCGTCCACAGGATTGTGGCAAGCCGGGTGATCGGTCCCGTCGCCACTGGAGACGCCGACCCCGTTGTGGACAGCAATGGTAAGGTCATCACCTTTTTGTCCTCTGTCCTTCCACTTGTCCCTCACAACACCAGCCTTTGACACTTTCAATCCAACTTGCTAACTCGCTGCACTTATTCCTCCCTTACTGCCACCCTGTCCTCACGCTAAAGCCACTCTTGTACCTCCCTGCTTTCAGATGGTGATTCACCAGCTGAGGAGACGGGCCCTGAAGCTGCCACTGGGAGTGATGCTGCAGCTGAGGAGGAAGAGGAAGCCAGAGCATCAGTGCCACCCTCTCCCGAGGAAGCCCATGCCCACACTGGGAACACGCCTTCCCCGGAGGGGAGCAGGGGGGAAGGGGCTGATGATGGTGAAGCTCCAGGACCCAGCGGGCTGCAGCAACGCCATGGGGGGGGTAGGGAAGAACGGGGTCCTTCTCCCCAGAGGGAGAGTATGCCAGACACTCCTACTGCAATGGACGCAGAGGAGGAGCGGCTGATTGCAGAAATGAACACCCAGGCGGTGGGCATGCACACTGAGCTCATGGGTGCAGTGGGAAGGGTGCCCGAATGCATTGAGTCACTGGCAAGGAGTGTGGAGCACTTCGCTGTAGCACAGGCGGATGCCACACTAACGCTTAGTGCTGCAATTCAGTCACTGGCTGCCGTGATCCCACCTCTGACTGCTCTCATACAGACTCAGATGGAGGCCACGCGAGCACAGACTGCTGCCAACCTCGATGGTTCGTGCACATGTCCCCGGGGCTGTCACCGCGCCGCAGCAGGCCAGCAATCTGTTCTCCGGCAGATTGCTCCGGATGCTGAAGTGCTGCCCCGTGGGAGTGCCAGTGTGTTGGGCGAGCAGGGAGTTGCTGGCCTCTCTCACGATGACAGCATTCCTGCTGCCAACACTGTCACTTCTCCACTGCACTTGCCACCGCCTGTAGGACAGACTGCTGCCGCCCATGCAGAGTTGGTGCAGTCTGCAGCCGGGCCCTCCAGGCCCAGAAGTGGTCGAGGCCGTCCTTCAGGGGCATCTGCAGTGTCAGGGTCTAACGAGCAGCAGCCTTCCACCAGCTTTGCTGCAGCCACTGAGGTCCCATTACGGAGGAGCAGTAGGGTTAGAAGGGGGGAAGTGCGCAAGGGAAGGAGATCACCCTCGAAGGGCAAAAAGTAGGAGGTGTGACAAAATGCTGGTCATTTTTTTATTAAAGGCCGAGGTTCATGGTCCAACTTTTGTTTAGTGTTTTGGACATTATCTCCAGGTTGTGAGAACCAGTTATGTTATTGACTGTTTTTTTGTGTTTATTTCTATGAGTTTGTCATGAGGAATTGACACACACAGAGTTTGTAAAATAAATAAGTTTCTGTATTCAAAATATACATGGCTGGTGGTTGGAATTATTGGTGCCTTGGCCGGCTTAGGGGTTGCGTGCTGGGTTGATTAGTGTTTGTAGCAATGGCAGGGGCCCTAGAAGCGGCTTGCTATTAGTCGTTGACGGACGGCCCTTGCAGTTTGACCATTGTGGGCCACCCTCCTGCCTTGGTGCTGCTGATGATCATCGTCCTCGTCCTCTTCCTCCTCATCCTCCTCCTCCTCTGGTGGTGCTACAAGGCCTGGTGGCATTGGCTGGGTCCTGAGGATTGCCATGTTGTGCAACATGCAGCACACAACTACGAAGTTCGAAACTTGCTCAGGCGAGTACTGCAGGGCTCCTCCGGAATGGTCCAGACAGCGGAACCGTTGTTTCAGCACGCCGATTGTGCGCTCAATAATGTTCCTGGTTGCTTGATGGCTTTCATTGTACCGCAGCTCAGCAGGGGTGTTTGGCGTACGGAGCGGTGTCATCAGCCAGGTGCTCAATGCGTACCCCTTGTCCCCCAGAAGCCAACCAACTGGCTGATGCGGTGCCTCGAAAACTTCTGCCACAGTAGTCTGGCGCAGGATGAAAGCATCGTGGCAGCTGCCCGGATAGTGGGCATTGACAGCGAGTATCACCTGTCTGTGGTCACAGACCAACTGCACATTCAAGGAATGGAACCCCTTTCTGTTCCTGAATTCCTCTGCATTCTCTCGCGGAGCACGCAAAGCCACATGCGTGCAGTCAATGGCGCCCTGCACCATGGGGAAGCCCGCTACCCTCGCAAAGCCCAGAGCACGGTCACGCTGCTTGTCTGGGGTCATAGGGAAAGAGATGAAGTCTCGTCTCCTTCTGAAGAGGGCATTGGTGACCTGCCGGATGCAGCGATGCACCGCAAACTGGAAGATATTGGCGAGGTCCCCAACAGCAGCTTGGAATGAGCCAGTGGCGTAGAAGTTCAAAGCCACTGTGACCTTCACTGCCACCGACAGAGACCTCCTGGACCTCAGCTGAGGCTGCAGATCTGGCTGCAGCAGGTGGCAGAGCTCAGTGACCACCTCCTTGCTGAATCGCAGCCTTCGCAAACACAGCTCCTCGGACATATGGATGTAGGAGAGCTGTTCACAATATACCCTGGGAGGGTAAGCTCTCCTGTACATGCGCCTGATGGCCCTCCTCCGTCTGGCCATCATTGCCACTCTCTGTCTGCGTCTTGGTATCCTCCGATTCAGCTGGAGCAGGACGACGCCCCCAATCATTGCAGCCCCCATATTCTCTTTGCCAGAAAAGTAATGAGGTACAGCAACTAAAGTAGCAACAAAGTTAGGATGAATAGGCAAAACTACCTCACAAAGCGTTGAGTCAATGTAGAAGTCTCTCTCTCTCTCTCTCCGAATCTCTCTCTCTCTCTCAGAACGAGTGGTGCATAAATGTCGACCACAGAAAAAGACAGGAAGAGGCCCCCTTTAAATAGCGCCCCCCCCAGCCCCACACCGATTGATAACGTTCCAGTCTTCTGGTCGTTGGAAGCGCCAGGCGGTAAGGCAGGGGGCGCCACTCAATTTCCGCTCCGGGGCGCCCCAAGGGCGTTGCACCATGGAATGACGTCACAATCTGCGCGCGCAGGTGGTCGCAGCGGTAAGTTTTAGCGCCGCCGCACAATCTCAAGTTAAGTTCTCGAGCGGCGCAAACATCGCTGCGCCTGGGCATTAGCGGCTTAACGCCCCATTAGCGCCCTCTTAAGGCGCTAACGGGAGGCGCAACCAAGTGAATTTTTACCCCTATGAATCTTAACTATCAAACTATAAAGTAGTATAAATACTAACCTGCCGTACTCACCCAATCAGCCGCTCCCTCCTGCCCACGTCACGTTTTGAATCGTAACGTGGCTCTGGAACGTCGCCGCCGGTCTGAGATTGGTAAACCTCTGCAAACAAAAGCCCACGAAAGTGAGTTTAGATACTCACCGGGCCTCGGCTCTCTCCGCCCCCGACACCAGCCTCTGTAAACAAAAGCCCGCGAAAGTGAGTTTAGATACTCACTGGGCCTCGGCTCTCTCCGCTCCCGACACCAGCCTCTGTGAACAAAAGCCCGCGAAAGTGAGTTTAGATACTCACCGGGCCTCGGCTCTCTCTGCTCCCGACAGCAGCCTGTGCAAACAAAAGCCCGCGAAAGTGAGTTTAGATACTCACCGGGCCTCGGCTCTCTCCGCTCCCGACCAGCCTCTGCAAACAAAAGCCCGTGAAAGTGAGTTTAGATACTCACCGGGCCTCGGCTCTCTCCGCTCCCGACCAGCCTCTGCAAACAAAAGCCCGCGAAAGTGAGTTTAGATACTCACCGGGCCTCCTGATATACACTCACCCACTTTAGGTTAGAGGAGGTGGAAGGGTGGGGGACACTACAAGTGTAGTGTCTCGGGTTTAGAAACCGCCAACTTATATACAGGTAAAAAAAAAACTTACCCAGCAACCACTGCGACCCGCACTATTAAAGCAATCACCCTGTATAGCTTTTTAGCCTCGCTGCTCCACTCACTTCTCGCCCAGGTCCGTCGCTGTAAAAGAGGGGCCTACCTGGATACCGCAGGCTTTTATAGCCTCGCTGCTCCACTCACTTCTCGCCCAGGTCCGCCGCTGTAAAAGAGGGGCCTACCTGGTTATGTTGAAAAGCTGGACCAATATCGGGGGCAGTCTAATGATTGCCACAGGCTTTTTTCACTACTTAAAGGGGAGGTTCATTGATGCTAGAGCACCTCATTCTCAGCATTGTTGGGTGTGCAGCTATGCCAACAAGCATAAGAAGAAGAAGAAGGACAAGGAGAAGGAATACTTATTTACAAATCCTGATGGCAGATCCATGCCCCACGGCGAGAGCCCAGAGGCTCTCGGATGAAGATTTGGGGACATTGGTTTTTGCAGTGGAGAGAAGGCGGGCGGTCCTATACCCAGCAACTGGCAGGAGGCCCTTGCCACAAGTCTGCCAGACTATGTGGAGGGAGGTGGCACACCACGTCACGGGCAGGAAGAACTTTAACGACCTCACACAGGTGGTCAGGGTGAGTGAAGGCTTCAACAACTGCTGCATCTATACCACAAGTTTCACACACTGCTCAATGCACCACACCCCCAGCACTCACCCACCAACAATCTCCACCTATCAACACTCACACACACATCTCACAACTTGCACACAATGACAGCTATTCAACTATGGCAGGCACATCACCCAAACGCATTGCACGACACTCACACTCTTTCCTTTCTCTTGCAGGCCAAGGTGGCTCACAACCGGCGTGAGCAGGAGCGGACAGGCAGGGGCCAAGCACAGATTGAAGAGCTGAGCCAGCTAGAGACGAGAGTGTTGGAGATCATTGGGTGCCAGGCCGTCGGCACCGTGGCCACCAGCGATGTTGACCCCCCTTGGGGACAACAACGGTATATTTATTCCTAAACCTTCTTCTCACATCCCACTTCCCCCTCAGTCCATAATCTTTTCTCAATTTCAAGCTACCCATGCTGTATGCATGCATTTCTGCCTTCCTGCCCCATTCCCCTCACCATAACTCAACTCTTGTGCCTTTCAGAGAATCAGCAAGCGCCTGAGCAGCCTGTCCCGAGGGCATCGATGAGCATGAAGGGGGAGAAGAGGTGGAAGAAGAAGACATCGCGTCACTGCATCTGTCACTCGCAGACACCAGCTCAGATACTGGCACTACGCATTCTTTAGAGGCTAGTGTAGTAGCGGGATCTGCACAGGGTGAGGAACCAGGCACAAGTGGGCTGCAGCAAGGCCAGGGGGGAAAGGGTAGCTCAGGGGCCAGCTCCCCGGAGGTCGAGTTCACGCGTGAGTTTTGCTGCACAGGACTCAGATGAGGACCTCGATGGGGAGGCCTTCAGAAAAAGGGTGATGGGCATTCACACGGAAATGATAGGTGCAATGGCAAGGCTGCCAGAGAGCCTCTGGGCAAGGAGCGTGGAGGAGTCCGCCTCCAACATTGCATGGGGCTCTGCGCAGAGCATGGAGCCCATCATTTCCAGTCTGGAAATAATGGTACACTCCCTGGCAGACCGTGGCAACCCAGACGTGATGGCGCGCATGATGAGCGATGTCGCAGCTTCCATTGCAGCACAAGTGGAAGCGACCCAATGTCTTAGTGCTGCAGCAGAAGCTCAGACTGCGCTCATGCAGTCTCTGCTTGGTGGTATCCAAGCTCAGAATGCTCTCATGCAGTCTCAGCTTGATGTCACACAAGCTCTGACTGCTGCCCTCGTGGCTGGGTCTACCACCGTCGACCGGGGCTTTCACGGTGTCGCAGCAGGCCAGCAATCTGTGCTCCAACAGATTGCTAGGAATGCTGAGGCACCGCCCCAGGGGAGTGGCAGTGGGTCTGCGGAGCAGGAAACTGCTGTCCTCTCTTTAGGATGGCAGCATTCCTGTTCCCACCAATGCCACTCCGCCATTGCCCTTGCAGCTGCCTGTCAGCCAGCCAGCCCAGACTGCTGCCGCCCATGCCAAGGTGGTGCAGTCTACAGCCGGGCCTTCTAGGTCCACAGCTGGTTGAGGTCATCCTGCAAGGCCATCTGAAGTCTCCCACACGGCAACTCACCAGCCTTCCACCAGCCGTGCTGCAGCCACTGGGGGCGCACTGCGTAGAGCACTAGAGTAGGAAAAGGCACACGAACGACAGGCACTAAGGGATTGCACAAGAGTGATTAGTTATTAGTATTCATGTAATATGTGTGATATGTTTATAGATAAATTTATTAATAATGTTTGGAATCTTTTGTGGAGTCTCTCATTTCAACTTTGCGCCCAGGAGGACGCTGTGATATGGCATGAGACAGGGATTGTATGATGGAGATGTGGTGAGCTACGGGGATCTGGGGTTTCATTCATGTGAATCGGAGTCTGATGAGCGCCCATCCGGAAGGCCAACTGTCTTGCTGCCTCCGCGCTCCCTCCTGTTCCTCCTCATCTTCTTCCTCTTCATCCTTGTCCTCGTTCTCATCCTCCTCTCCCTCATCATCCTCCTGAGGTGGTCCCACAACCCCTGGTGGCAAGGGCTGTGCCCTCATGATGGCCAAGTTGTGGAGCATGCAACAGACCACCCCGAAATGAGAGACCTGCTCCGCCGAGTACTGGAGGGCTCCTCCCGAGCGGTCAAGGCAGCGGAACCATTGCTTCAGTAGGCCGATGGTCTGCTCGATGATGTTCCTGGTGGCAGCATGGCTCTCATTATATGAGTGCTGGGCACGAGTATTGGGGTTGCGGAGGGGAGTCATGAGCCAGGTGGAGAGCGGATAGCCGTTGTCTCCGACCAGCCACCCACGAGCTTGACGTGGTGGCTGGAAGAGTATGGCGCAGGAGGAAGGCATCGTGGCTGCTGCCAGGATAGCGTGCATTGACATTGCGGATTCGCTGTGTGTGGTCGCACACCAACTGGACATTAAGTGAGTAGTAGCCTTTGCGGTTATGGATGCATGCATGTTCATCCTGCTTCTCTCTGGTGATCGGGAAGCCAATGTAGTCCCTTCTCCTGCTGTAGAGAGCCTCAGTAACCTCCCGATGGGCGGCGAACTGTGAGATGTTAGCTATGTCTCCTGCTGCAGACTGGAAGGATTCGCTGGCAAAGACATTGAGGGCCACGGTGACCTTGACTGCCACTGGGAGAGCTGTGGTCGCCCTGGTCTGTGGCTGGAGGTCTGGTTGCAGGAGGTGGCAGAGTTCTGTGACCACCTACTTGGTGAAGCGAAGCCTCCTAATACACTGTTCCTCGGGCCTCATTTACATCCTGCTATCTGTGGCAGCTAGCCAGCAGTCAGCAGGCAAAGATCGGCTGACCCAGATGTCACCCGCTGTCAGTCAGGTAAATCGCAGGGGGGTTTCAGCAAGGTCTTATGGGCAGGAAGGAAGGGAGTCCGGGCCAGCAGAGGCCCAGACTTTCTTTGTAGGTCCTGCTCCTCCTGGACTCACAAAGACAAGCTTAAAACTTACCTTCTAGGGCCTCTGCTTCTTCGCCGACAGGTTTTACTCAGCTGCCCTACTCAATCAGCGGTTAAAATGCCATTGGGGTCCGAGGACATCACAGAAACCTGATCTGCATGTACTAATGAGGGTCCCACCTGAGTCAGGCTGGTGCCTCAGCCACCTAAAAAAAAGGTCCAGTTAAAGTGGCGGCGGGCGGGAATAGAGCAAGACCGGGGTGGTAAATATTCGGAGATAATGCGGACTGCGTGGACGCCCCATTCCATCGGGCGGGGTGGGTTAAAATCGCCCCCAAAATATATGTTCCTATTAAATCCATTCACTTGTGTTAGGTAGGTATGACAGGAAATAGTCCCTCTGTACAGATTGCACTATCAATGCAGAGATAAATATTACCCACCACTGTTAGAATCAGTAACATTGTATTTTTAGAAGTGGCAACTAAATTGCCTTTGCATGATCTTTGCTAAAGCTTTGTCTAATATTGTCTCCCTTATTCTCCTTGCAGTATTGTGATGACCACATGTTCTACAGTGCTGGCACTTGGCATGATGCCCCTTCTTCTTTATCTGTATTGCAAAGGCCTATCGCTGGCAAATAAAGTCCCGTACAGAGAGATTTCCATAACCCTGGTCTTAACGCTCATTCCTTGTGGCATTGGCATTTTCCTCAATCACAAGTATCCAAAGTACTCAAAGACCATAACTAAAGTAAGATACTTGTCAGTATTGCAACATGCTCTCACTTCTGTTTATTTTCTGTCAAAAATGTTCATAAATTAAATGAATCCTCATTCTAATGACATCTTTTAATGATAACATGTATTTCATATGTTGTGGCAATCTTCCTCATTGGCCAAGAGTCTCTGGGGTAGATTTTCAATTGGCCGTCCAAACGTATAACTGACGTAGCAGATCAATTATAGAAACCAACAATTTTCATTTCATTGATTTCACTGGAAATGCAAATCAGGCGGTTTCTATAACGACGTCCGATCCTCGTTCATTTTATACTCAGGTGGCAAGTTTAAAATCTCCTTGCTGTGTTTTGCTCCTTTCTACTTGATTACTTTCTACTTAATGACCAATCATCACACGATGTGAAATCTTTCTCTCCAATTTCAATTTTCTCTTCAATTGCAGTCGACTAAAACAATTCTACCCAATCCCATTCCCATGAAAAATAATCCTGCAAGATACAGTAATCACGACACATCCCCATCTACCCCCAAAAAATAAAATTTGTCATATAACAAACACATAAAAAAAATTAAATCTCATAACATACCCATAAATTTGGCTCCAGTACCTTCCCTTTCCCCTTCCACCCGGCCCCCTGGTATCCTGAGGCACTACCCCAGCTTTCTTTGTGAGAACTGCTCCCAGAAGCAACCACACAGCCACTTCCTCGCCCGTCTCCCATCCCCCAAACATGCACCGGAATCTGTCGGCTGAAGTTTGTTTGTTTGCCTCCCACCTATAATACCCAGGAACAATCCCAATGAGATTACCAAGACTCACTCCCTCCCCATCTCTCCAAGCTTTTCCATGGCATGCACCCTCCTGATTTCTTGGTGCATGCCAGGGCGGCCGCCGCTCTTTTGCCAGCTGGTGGTGGGTCCCGCGGTGTCCTCCATCTTCCCAGGCCCAGCAGCGTTGCCGGTTAGATGTATCGCCCTGCAAATTAAAATGAGGGAGAGGTGACGTCAGTCGACATGCAACGCTGACTTAACATCACTACGGCAAACTTGGATCTTTGTGCTGAGTTCAGCGCTGGGTCCGAAGCTTGCCATGTAAACCCAGCGTGCAGCAGACTGACAGAGGTGCTGTCAGCTTCTCTTAAAGGGACACATACATCTTTCAGGTAAGTTTGCATTTAAGCTTTTGGACTGTTTTTTTTTAATTTTACTGAAGTAGTGGTTTGCTGCAATAGATGTTAAAAAATAATTTAAGTGTGCAGGGAATGCTGCTGGATGCTTGCAAGGCCTCGGATGGTAAAGGAAGGCCTCTGGGAAGACTGAAAAAGCTGTAAATGCTCAGCAGGTTAGGCAGCATCCGTGGAGCGAGAAACAGAGTTCACATATCAGGTCAAGATGCTGCCTGACCTGCTGAGTATTTCCATCCTTTTATGCTGTAATTTCAGATTTACAGCATCTGCTTGCAGAGGGAAGAGGAAGACGCAGAAGAGGAAGAAATGGAAGAAGAGGGGGAAGCAGAAGAGGAGGAAGCTGAAGGAAGGATGCAACCCAGACAGCCCCTTTGTGGCCAGGATATCCGGGATGGAATCATCTGCCTGTGGTACCAGTGATCACAACCCCAATTCCCCTTTCAACATTTGTCCTACACCTTACCTTCCCTCAGTTACTGACCATCACAGCATCCTCTTGGCCACAATGTTGAAATAAAAGCCACCACAAAGCAAACTTTCCAATCTAACTTTATACATCTATCCATCCAATATGACATAAAAAAATCAACTCATCACCCTTATGCATTCTCTTAGTGACTGTTTTGTGTGTGCCTTTGCCTATCCTAGTGATGTCATGGAGTGCTACCCCAGTGGCTGCAGCATGACTGGTGGGCGACATTGCAAATGGCCTTGCTGTCAACCTTGAGGAGCTGGTGGCTGGGAGTGTCAAATCAAGTGATGGTGTTTCTTCTTCTTCTTCTTCTTCTGCTTCTTCTTCTTCTTCTTCACTATCCTCTCCCTCTTCTTGGCCAACCACTGGCTGGGCAGGCTGCATTTCTTGGGCGTATGAAATGAGGAAGGCACAAGGGTGGAGTTGTGGTGAGGGGAGGGCAGGAAAGCAAGAGGTGCATGCCAGAAGGAGGATAACGTATGAGGATACCAGCATCTTGTATCCTTTCAGCCCCGCCGCTGGACAAGGGCTCAGCCATGCCCCTGCCGAGAATGGCCAGCACCGTCTCCTCCAAGGGGGTGAGTTGAGGCTAGGAATGGGAGATGTGCCTCGTGATTGGTACAGATTGTTGGTAGGTGAGTAATTGGGCGGGGGGGGGTGGAGTTGTGCAGTGTGTGAGGCTAATAGTGCAGTTAGTAGGAGACGGCTTTTGAAGATGCATTCACTGACCTTGACCAGTGGTCTGAGGTCATGAAGCTTCTTTGGGCACTGGAGCCAGGTCATGGAGCGGGGGGCAACACTGCTGGCAGTGACGGCCTCGACGATCTGGTCCCACATCCTTCTTTCAGGAGGACCTCCTGGCCCCTGTGGGTAGAGGACCTCTCTTGCATTGTTGACCCCCTGCACAAAGCTGGAGTGCTGCGTGCGAGACCCTGAGTGCCCCTTCCCTGGTTTGCTGAGCCATTTGTGTTAGTGCTGAAGCACTTTTCCCATTTTTTGAGGTTCGGAAGGGAATTCAGCTGAAGACTCCTATTTGGGACTTATTTTTAATTTAATTTTTTTTAAGCCAGTAAGGGCTGAAAACTGTATTTTTTCACTTCATTTTCATTTTTATTATTTCTGAAGGCATTACCCCTTTAATTCATAGCCCTTTTAATTGCCCACAATTCCTTGCGAACTCCATAGCCTCACTTCCAGGGGCTGTTAGAAGCTGGAACGCCGCTTCAGGACGGGAACTTCGACTCCCATGCCTGCACTAACGCCACCAGGAGGGCGTTACACTGTAAGTTAACTCTGGGCTAAAAATCTTTAGCCCCCAGTGTGAATTTTTCTCCAGTAGCACTTCGCCTATTTTCGGCAACCGTTAACCCGAGATGCCGGTGGCACGGCAACTCTCGTGGCAACCACGAATTTCTGCCCCCCACCCCCCCAATTTTTCTTTCTTTGAATTGGTATTTCCACATACCAGGCAGTATCCTAGTGAATCTGTCTTGTACCCTCTCTGTAGCCTCAATACTGCACGCAGTACTCTGAGGTCTTATTAAGGTTGTATATAGGCTCGCCATTACTTCTTGACTTTTGTATTCTGTACCTCTTGAGATAAAACCTAGAATTAGAATACCTCTTTTTACAGCCTATCAACCTGAGGTGCTGCCATTAATGTCCTGTGAACCTGTACCCCCAAGTCCCTCTGCTTGTCCACAGCACCAAGTCTACTTCCATTCAGAGTAGAATTACTGTTGTTATTTTTTTACCAAAATGCATCAACTCACACTACTGGCATTGAAATCCACCTGCCACCTTTTAGCCCATTCTCCCAATTTACCAATATCCTCTCGCAGTTTGCTTTGGTCTTCTAAATAATTAACTATACCTACTAATTTGGTATCATCTGCAAATATCGACACCACTCTCTCTAGGCCAATATCCAAATCATGGATATTCACAGTGAACAGAAGTGGTCCTAGAACTGAACCCTGAGGTACAATGCTACCCACTTGCAAACACTCTGAAAAACTGCTCTTAGCTCTCTGTTTTCTCCCTTTTAACCAATTTTTAATCCAGTTTGCTATTCCTCACCTCTTTTCATACCCCTTAAATGTCTTTAGTAATCTCCAATGTGGTGTTGGTGAAAAACCTTGTCAAAGGCTTTTCTAAAGTCCATGCACACTACATCCACTGCACTTTTCCCATCTACCATGTCTGATGCCTCCGCAAGGAATTCTATGAGGTTTGTCAAGCAGGATTGTCCCTTTTGAAATCTGT
Organism: Squalus acanthias; assembly: GCA_030390025.1. Classification (NCBI taxonomy): domain Eukaryota; kingdom Metazoa; phylum Chordata; class Chondrichthyes; order Squaliformes; family Squalidae; genus Squalus; species Squalus acanthias. The sequence goes on along the minus strand of CM059425.1, from coordinate 80,212,532 downwards.
GCTGGCTGCTTTTAATTATTTTCTCTTTATATACATATGTGGTAATTTCATCCTTAATTAAAGACTCTAACATTTTCCCTAAGAACATAAGAATTAAGAGCATTCAATAAAATCATGGCTGATCTTCAACCTCAACTCCACTTTCCCATCCGCTCCCCATATCCCTTGATTCCCCTAGACTCCAAAAATCTATCTATCTCAGCCTTGATTATATTCAATGATTCAGCATCCACAGCCCTTTGTGGTAGAGAATTCCAAAGATTCACAACCCTCTGAGTGAAGAAATTCCTCCTCATCTCAGTCTTAAATGGCCGACCCCTTATCCTGAGACTATGCCCCCTAGTTCTAGACTCTCCAGCCAGGGGAAACAACCTCTCAGCATCTACCCTGTCAATCCCCCTCAGAATCTTATATGTTTCAATTAGATCACCTCTCATTCTGCTAAACTCCAGAGAGTATAGGCCGAATCTACTTAATCTCTCCTCATAGGACAACCCTCTCATCCCAGGAATCAATCTAGTGAACCTTAGTTGCACCGCCTCCAAGGCAAGTATATCCTTCCTTAGATAAGGAGATACAAACTGTGCACAGTACTCCAGATGTGGTCTCACCAAAGCCCTGTACAATTGCAGCAAGACTTCCTTATTCTTGTACTCCAACCCCCTTGCAATAAAGGCCAGCATGCCATTTGCCTTCCTAATTACTTGCTGTACCTGCATACTAACTCTCTGGGCTGGATTTTACCTGCTGAGACGCGTTGGGGGCGGGACTGCTGCCTTCTGGGTTCTAGTCCTGCCCCCAGCGACGTCCGATGCACAGACGCTATTTTCCCCTGATTGGCCTTGTTAAGCCCACCCTGCGGGCTTGCTAGCCAATTAAGGGAAAGCCAGTGTCAGATGACGTCAGTTGATGATGCTTCATCTGCCGGTTTTCTGAAAGGGACATGAAGCATTTATTTTTGACAGATGATTTGACAGTGTTTGACAGCATTGAGGTGCTGTCAAACACTGACAATCACTGTACAAAGGCGAGCCCTTGCACCCAGGCTCTCCAATGACTCTCTCCTTAGGATAAAACAGATGGCAGCTGCAGGTGAGGGTACAGAAGCGATCTGTCACTTCTCCCAATGAGGTGAGGCCACACAAACACTTCACCTACAGAAAAATCTAAACACATTAAAAATGACTTTCCCAACATTTCCTTACCTCTGATACTCACCAGTGTCCCATTGCATCCTTCACACCACTTCTGCAGCTGTCATCTATACACAAACATTACAACAGACCCACATCATGCCTCACTTACCCTGGCGGGGTTCCCCGACGTTGGGAAGCCCGCAGCAGAAGTCTCAAAATGGGAAAAAGCCTCTTAACTGCCTGTTAACTACCTGTTAACAGGCAATTAAGTGGGTATAATCCTCTTTCCGCCGCAAGGAGTCGGGTCGCTGCGCAAATCGGGTACCCGACTCCCGGGAAGATTAGTTGGAGGCGGGTTGGGAGCGGGTTCGGGACCCGCTCCCATTCTTTTTGATTTTCCCAGCAGTCCCACCTCCAGACCCATCTCCTCAGGGCTGGTAAAATCCAGCCCTCTGTGTTTCCTGTATGAGGACACCTAAATCTCTCTGAACACCAACATTTAATAGTTTCTCACCATTTAAAAAATATTCTGTTTTTCTATTCTTCCTACCAAAGTGAATAACCTCACATTTCCCCACATTATACTCCATCTGCCACCTTATTGCCCACTCACTTAACCTGTCTATATCCCTTTGCGGGATCTTTGTGTCCTCCTCACAGCTTACTTTCCCACCTTGCTTTTTATCGTCAGCAAACTTACCACAGATGTAAATTACCTGGCTTAGCTCTGTCTCCCTTTTTGAAAATAGGTATTACATTGGCCATTCTGCAGTCCTCTGGCACACATCTACTCCCAATAGAGCCCTGAAATATAATTGATAGGGCCTCTACAAACTTCTTTCTCAATTCCGACAGAATCCTAGGATACATCCCATCAAACCCGGCACTTTATCTTCCCTGAGATTAACTAATTTATCTAAAATTCCTTGAACGTCAAACAGATTATGATGGGATCACCGTGACTGCTATAATCGATCAATCAAGTGCATCAAATTCTTGGATTCAGTAACTGGAGTGAAAACATTCTTCGCAGACATAGATTTCTGGATGGGCAGGGCTTTAGGAAACATTGTCCCATCTGTGTCCTTCCCCCAAAATCTGATTCTTCCTGTATTCTGAAGGCAGGGTGAGTACAAAGTCACAGTTAATGTTGAAGGCAAAGCTTAAACCGGAACTTCTTGAATGGTCCTCTGGGCCAATAATTCCAAGATTTCGACACTACTGCCAGAAGTGCTGTGGACTGGGACCACAACAACCACCCCCCTCCAAACAACCCCCATCCCAAATCCCAGAGGCGAGGTCATTTTAACACTCGCAGCTGACTGTCGTATGCCTGTATGGGTGTGGCAGAAGCTCCACCCTGATTGACGTCAGAAAAAGCATAGCTTCACCTGGCACTCCAATGGCAGAGCCAAGGGTCCTTAACGGACCAAAGAGAAATAATATATTTTTTTCAAATTTCCCTGAAAGGAAAAATGGCCATTAATATTAAGGTTATCGAGCCCAGTACAGGGCCTGTGTCAGCTTTCAGCTGGTGTAGGTCTCGCTGGACATAATGAGGGCGTGCTGGCCAGAATTCCAGCCACCGGGCACTTTCCCAAAGCTGTGCTTTGTCCAGGTTGGCAGGCAGAAAACTCGCCCACTTCCCATGTCTGGAATTTGGACCGGTTTTTACACACAGTAAGATCACAGCAGATCATTCCCCAAATTGCGGTCGATCCTGTCCCCATCGTATTTTAAGTGTTTATCATAGACTTTTCCTTTTGCTTTTATAACATTGATGTCCAGTCCTTTCATGATATACACTTTATCTCAGTTGTTAACCATCTGCCGATAATTTATTTGACAGCATACTTCACAAAATAATGAAAGGTTCAGTTGTTCTATTTTATGGGGAAGAAGTTGGTTGTGTTTATCTGGCCTTTTTTTTTACTTTTAGGCCTCCACTGTCATCACTTGCTACTGTGCTTTCTGCCTTCCAAAATGTGATGGTCTTTGTACTAAGGAATAGAGCAGCACGAGAGACGGATTCCCTTTTAAATCTTTTGTATCCAGGGTGTGAAAGTCTGGTTTGTGGAATTCATCACAGCCATCCTAAACAATGCTCCTTAATTACCTGTCTGTACACTACCACAGGATGGGACAGGCCATCCCAGCTTCTTTCTAGACAAGATTTTTTTAAATAACAATGGCCTACAAATTTGACCGTGCAGCGCCCATTTTTCGAGCACGAAATGGCCAACTAAGCCTTCAATACAGTGGGCAGGAAGTGCATGCTCATTAGGAGCCAGGAGGCAAAATTGGTGTCGGCAAGTAGATTGGCATCCAAGGCCCACGCATCAAACCAGTGTTAGGCCCTTTGCACATTCAAATAATTGTAAATAATCATAATAATAATAACAGGATCCAGCACTGCCTTCTTTTGAAGATACGCATGAACATTCTGTGCTGACCATTCTCCTGGTCAAAGACATTTCTCTTTATTTTTCTTTCCTCCTACAGTGAATGTGTCAATCCCTCTTGTAACAGGGAAGAGCAAGAACCTCAATATTCCAATAACTTTTAATGTTAAGATTTTGAGGGTCTATGATTTTATTACATGCAAAAGTCACCCTGAGGCATAAGGCTGCTCTCTTGAGAGATGCACTAACCTACAAATTGCTGCTGGCAATATTAGCAGACAAGTACTTAGTGTGTTTGTATCATATTCCTGTCCACTATTTTAATGGCGGCAGTAACCCACTTAAAATAAATGGACTAAAATAGCAGACAGAAGAATTCGTTGAGCTCAATATGTGTTTGCCCACTAACATCACCAGCAGCAATTGCCAGGTTAATGTTTCATTCCGGCAAACGGCCCCAGATAGTGACCCACTGCAGAAATGGCATAAGTGGCTTCTGAGAAGTTGCAGCATTCATTTGAGTTAAACTTGGGGACTGATTGTGCCACTACAGCAACTAGAGACACACTGTTGGTGTTTGAGCCTTTGACAGATTGTTTCGTTGAAGGTATTCTGTTATATTAATCTCACATGTTTCTCTTTTAGACTGGCCTGTTTATTCTTCTCATCACAGCAATAATAATTGGCATCTTGTCAGGAATGTCAATTGGGGACACTCTGTGGATACTCTTCTCCCCTCGCCTACTTGTCACCACAGCACTGATGCCCACTATCGGATATACTTTAGGATATGCCTTCTCTTGTTTATGCAGGTTACCTGAAAGGTAACGTGCGTAATTAATTGCAGTACAAATAGTTTTGTCTTAACAATCGGAATAGTTGTCTTTTCTCCCTTATTTTATGCCGCTGTTTTGGATCCACCAACTGAGGAATAGAAGCTTTATTGCATATATTTAAATTAGGCACTAATTACAATGGAAGTGCAATCACAGGCTTTGCTACACCTTTCAGGTTGAGATGTAGAAGAAACAAACACCTGGTTGTAAAGTAGAAGCTAGCTGTACGTCAAGGTGGATGTCTGCATCCAGTAGGGGCTGTCAGCAGTATCGGAGTAGGAGAGCTCGGAGCACATGACAGAGAAAATTCCTGACTCCAAGAAAAGTAGAAACTAATTCTAAAATAAAACACATCGATTTATATCTGTGTCGGGTGACCCCTGAGGGGAATGACTTGGAAGAAGGAATAGAAAGTTGTATATCCATGTTTGCAGAAGACACTCAGTTAGTAGGCAGAGTAAGTTGTGTAGATGGGAGCAGAAAGTTACAAAGGGACATAGACAGACTTAGTGAGTGGACAAAACTATGGCAGATGTCATTCAATGTGAATTCACTTTGGCAGGCCAGACTCTCCTGCAGTCTTTTTAATTGATGTTGCATTACAACTTGCAACTAACAACTAACAAAGTTTTGAGGATGGGAATCCCTTTAGCTGTTCCACTAATGGTGCATAATTAGATGAGAAGATGATTTCATGAGGGGGTGAAATTTTCAGGTTCAATGACACCTCGGGTGGTATGTGTGCACCTGTCAATGCCCAAGAACCCATATTTATTGACCGGACCTGTGCTACCTGTCAGAGGGGGCTCATCTTTGCTGCCTCCACTTTACTGCAGTGGCATTGTCCGAACAGTTTACGGAGGGTGCAAGGTGGGAGGTAGAGCGTTGGAATAGTCGTGTCTAGAGGTAGCAAAGGCATGGATGAGGGTTTCAGCAGCAGATGAGCTGAGGCAAAGGCAGAGACAGGCAATGTTACAGAGGTGGAAGTAGGCGGTTTTGGTGATGGAGAGGGAGTGGGGTCGGAAGCTCAGCTCCGTGTTAAATAGGACGCCAAGATTGCAAACGATCTGGTTCAGCATCAGACAGTGGCCAGGGAGAAGGATACAGTCAGTGGCTTGGGAACAGAGTTTGAGGCGGGGACCGAAGACAGTGGCTTCAGTCTTCCCAATATCTACCACTTAAAAATAGCCACGCATCAACAGAGCACAGATATAATAAGGTCCGTGCCATGAAACAAGTTACTGTGGTGCACACCATAGGTAAGCCGATGCAATGATTCTGTTATATGAAATGCTCAGCTGGCATATTGTTCCAGCCAAGGTTTCCAAAGTAATAACCATCTGCTACGTATTGCATAATTTTGTATCAAAAGAGAAGTCAGGATGAAGAGTAGGCTGTAGGTCAGCAGGAAGAAGATGAAGAAAATGAGGAAGTCAACATGGAGGTATCTGATGTGTAGGCCATGAGGTTTGTCTGTCAATCTGTAATTGAGAATTATTTCCAGTAATGGATACATCTCAGACTCTGTATCCAGAGGTTTAGCGCCACTACCATCTCTTAAGGCCCACAATGACCAACAGCAACCTGCCACCACAGGCTTTGCTACACCTTTCAGGTTGAGATGTAGAAGAAACAAACACCTGGTTGTAAAGTAGAAGCTAGCTGTACGTCAAGGTGGATGTCTGCATCCAGTAGGGGCTGTCAGCAGTATCGGAGTAGGAGAGCTCGGAGCACATGACAGAGAAAATTTCTGACTCCAATAAAAGTCGAAACTAATTCTGAAATAAAACACGTCGATTTATATCTGTGTCAGGTGACCCCTGAGGGGAATGACTTGGAAGAAGGAATAGAAAGTTGTATATCCATGTTTGCAGAAGACACTCAGTTAGTAGGCAGAGTAAGTTGTGTAGATGGGAGCAGAAAGTTACAAAGGGACATAGACAGACTAAGTGAGTGGACAAAACTATGGCAGATGTCATTCAATGTTGGAAAGTGTGAGGCCATCCACTTTGGATCCAAGAAAGACAAATCGGAATATTTTCTTTATGGCGACAGACTAGGAGCTGTGGCGGAGCAAAGGGATTTAGGTGTTCATGCACACAAATCACTAGGGCATAGGTTCTAAAAGTAACCAAAAAAACTAATGGAATATTGGCCTTTATCTTCAGGGGTCTGGAATAGAAATGGAAGGAAGTGTTGCTTCAGTTATACAGAGACGTGGTCAGACCCCATCTGGAGTGAGTTGACTTCAATGAAAATAAAAATGGGGAGAGATGTAAAATGGGCTGCCGGTTCGCTATCACCCGATTTACATTATCGCACAAAGTCAAGGTCTACCCCAACATCTCCAAAACTACAGGGACATTTTTAGAAACCCAAAAGAATGGTTAGAATTGGAGGAAAATTATGAAAAAAGGACCAGAGCTGGAAATCAATCAGTGATATTATCATATGTACCATTAACATGCTCCTATCAAATTCCTCCCTCTGCTATTTAAATAGAGGTGTTAACGCAATAAGTACTTGTATGATAATATCACCGACAGTAATTTGTGTGCTATCGTTTTGTTGAATTCAGCCAGTCCTTATGGAACAGAGTGTACCGCCTTCAATCTGCTAGGTCTATTTTGTTTGCTGTAAATTCACTGTCTATTCATATTAGCAACTCTAGCCCCATCAGCACAGCTTCCTGAACCATCATAATGGCCGATCCAATTGTAGTAGCATGTTGAAGATCATTATCCAGAAAATCTCTTTCATCGAGTTTCCTCTCTTTTACAGGTGCAAACGGACAGTTTCTATGGAAACTGGATGCCAAAATATTCAGCTGTGTGCCACCATCCTGAAAGTTGCTTTCCGCCAAGAAGATATTGGTGCTCTTTACTTATTTCCATTAATTTTCTTGGTGTTTCAACTTTCAGAAGCACTAATTCTTGTAGTGATCTATCAAAGTTATGAAAGGATAAAGAGAACTAAGGAACATAGTAAGTAACCAATTTGTTTTCATAGAATCATACAGCCGACTCTTAGAAAGAGCCGTCCAATTAGTCCCACTCTCCTGCTCTTTCCCCATAGTCCTGCATTTTTTTTCTTTTTAGTTATTTATCCAATTCCCTTTTGAAAGTTACTACAGGTTGAGCGTCCCAAATCTGGAGTTCCGGAATCCGGACTCCGGGACGATTGGTGGCAGGGGTCCGGAATCCGTAAAATGTTCCGGAATCTGGACACCCTGAGGGAGGCTTACCAAAAGCGCAACCTGGGCCCAGGCATTTCCGGACTCGGCACGTGTTTCTGGTGTCCGAAGTCCGGAAATATCGCAACCTGAGCTTGGGCGTTTCCGGACTTCGGACATCAGAAACACGTGCCGAAGTCCGGAAAAACCCAAAAACCGGCTCGGCCTCGGTCCCAAGGTTGCCGGATTCGGGACGTTCTACCTGTATTGAATCTGGTTCCACCACCTTTTCAGGCAGTGCATTCCAGATCATAACAACTCACTGCATCAAAAAAAAATTCTCCTTATCTCCCCTCTGGTTCTTTTTCCAATTATCTTAAATCTGTGTCCTCTGATTACCGACCCTCCTGCCAGTGGGAACAGTTTCGCCTTATTTACTCTATCAAAACCCCTCATCATTTTGAACACCTCTATTAAATCTCTCCTTACCCTTAAATAAAAACAGAAAATGCTGGAAATACTCAGCAGGTCAGGCAGCATATGTGGAGAGAGAAACTGAGTTAATGTTTCAGGTCGATGACCCTTCGTCAGAACTGGAAAATGTAACAGATTTTAAGCAAGTACAGAGGCAGGGAAAGGGGGGCCGGTGGGAGGAAAGAACAAAAGGGAATGTCTGTGATAGGGTGGAAGGCAGGAGAGATTGAATGACAAAAGGGATGATGGTGCAAGGCAAAAGGGGATGATAATAGGACAAGTTAAGAAACAAAAGATGGGTCTAGAAGAGGTGTAAATGGGAAATCAGAATCAGAACCTTCTGTCCGAAAAAATGGGGGCAGAGCTTATGATCTGAAATTGTTGAACTCAATGTTGAGTCCGCAGGGCTGTAAAGTGCCTAACTGAAAGATGAGGTGCTGTTCCTCGAGCTTACATTGAGCTTCATTGGAACATTGTAGGAGGCCGTTCTCTGCTCTAAGGAGAACAACCCAGCTTCTCTAGTCTCTCCATATAACTGAAGTCCCTCATCTCTGGTACCATTCTGACAAATTTCCTCTGCACCCTCTCCAAGGCGTTGTAAGAACCTTCCTAAAGTGTCCCTCATAAATTAACAGTTCATGCAAGAATCCAGTTGACCAGCACCCCAGTGACCCAGTGGATGAATACACAGACTAGTGTGTTACTGAGCCATGGAGACCAGTAAGGCTCCAAGTGTGATGCCTGGTCTGCGCTGAGTTACATGAGCTCTGCTGGATGGCGGTGGGAGTGCTGAAATTGAGAAGTTAGTCAGAGTTGCCACCCCTGATTGTTACCCAGTGACCCTAGCTAGAAATTACACATGTGTGGACTTTGGATGAGTACAGAAACTGGCTCTGCTCTAATGCCCCCATGCTCAAATAACTGGCCAATACTCACAGTCTGGCTCTCACATGAAGAATGGCTAGTTGGGTACCGGTGCCTGTGGAACTGGATCCCCAAAAGAGTCACCAACTCCAGAGGAGGAGCAGCAGAGGAAGGTAGAGGAAAACGTTTCGGGAAAACCAATCCAATCAACTGAGGTTTTACGAATTAACTGATTGCCAGTTTTCTCCTCTCCTTACTGAGCGCAGTTCCACAAATGCCAGTTCCTCTCCAGGACCTCACCTATTATTAATGTGTGAGCCTCAACAGTGACTATTTGAAGGGTATTTGATCACAAACAGCGTGACAGCCAAAGCTGATCCTGATCTCACCCAGTGCCCAAGTGCATGTATTTCCACCACTGGATAGAGATTGAGAGTGGGAACCCTGCAACATTTTCTAATCTCGAACTCAGGGGCACTGAGATTGATTGCACCACCTTAACTAGGGCTCTGGTTCAGTGCAGCTAATTCAGCACTGGCTGGGGATCAAACCTGGGACCTTTCTATGGCTCAGCTATTTGCCGGATAACTCTCTGAGTAATTGCGGGCATCAGATCATATTGATACAGGAGATTTAAATGGCAGAGGCTTTTCTCTGCCAATTCTGTGGAAAACAGCAGAATAGATTGACAGGGGCCCAGAAACACTCCATAATAGTGCATACAGACATGGATCCCACTGACGATATCTTGAGTAGTTTTAGACCCTGGCTTAAGATGGGTGTCATCAGGGTGAGCCAGCTATTCCACAAGGGTGGCATGATGATATTTCAGTACCTCGCTGACACATGGCCTATTCAATTGCTTTCAAATCCAAAGCTTATCACAAGGAGCTCGCAGCACTGGTTAAATTCCAGTCCAGACCAATTTCCTTAGAGTTATATTTCCACAACTTAAATCTCTCCCCCCCCACCCCAATAATAAAAAACACCCACCGCCAATAAATAAAAACAACTAAAATCCTAACAAGACTCTGGGAACTCCTTGACCACTCGACAACAGAGAAGGAATAGGCAGAATAATGGAAGCTGACCCTCACCATATAGGAGCAGGACGATACAGAATCATATGCCAAGCATACAATACCCTACACTTCCCATTCTCCTGTGTCAGATGGAGGGGCTGCTGCCACAAGGATGAACTCATTGTGACCATGCTCCCACAACTAGCCCTCCTGTGCAAAGATCTGAGAGACCACAGAAACCATGATTGACCTCTCAGCACCCAACCCTTCCATATTTGGCTTGCTACATGGCCTGATGATTCTATTTCCACACCAGCCATGCTTGTCGCCTCTGAGTGAGGTCATTGCCAGATTGATGGACAGTTTTGTGTACTCATGTCTATTGGCAATTCAATCGAGAATCTTCAGTTGCACCATTCTATGAAATATGTGCTTTACTGTACAAATTATGTCTTAGCAGTGTGTTGTTACACAGCTGTTAGAGAGGGAAAAAAATGTTTTATGTCTCTACAGGCCATGTATCGGTGAAAGAATAGTATTCTAGCTCAATGTGCCATCCAGTCCTTTTTTGTAAACCAGTTCTTTTCTTAATAGCCCTGATTTTAGCACCTTACTGTGGGTGGGCAGATTCAATATTGGGCACGTGTCCTCATATACCTAATGTGCACTCTTCCAGATTTTGTGCCCTTGGAATTTGCTAGCCAAGCCCATCAAGTAAGCACAAGCTTATATTACATGAGTTTTTGCCAAGCTTTGCACCTACTGCGCAGCTCTCCCATATAAATAGGCTCATCACTCCACCTCTGTCCTGGCCTGCTTTAGTATAATCCTTAAAGCAAGGTTGCTGTTACTGGAGTTGGTAGAAAACTGTTGTTTTTTGTTTGTATTTGGCACTTTTATATTTTTGAATAGCTTTTTGGACTGTCCTGCAGTCTTTTTAATTGATGTTGCATTACAACTTGCAACTAACAACTAACAAAGTTTTGAGGATGGGAATCCCTTTAGCTGTTCCACTAATGGTGCATAATTAGATGAGAAGATGATTTCATGAGGGGGTGAAATTTTCAGGTTCAATGACACCTCGGGTGGTATGTGTGCACCTGTCAATGCCCAAGAACCCATATTTATTGACCGGACCTGTGCTACCTGTCAGAGGGGGCTCATCTTTGCTGCCTCCACTTTACTGCAGTGGCATTGTCCGAACAGTTTACGGAGGGTGCAAGGTGGGAGGTAGAGCGTTGGAATAGTCGTGTCTAGAGGTAGCAAAGGCATGGATGAGGGTTTCAGCAGCAGATGAGCTGAGGCAAAGGCAGAGACAGGCAATGTTACAGAGGTGGAAGTAGGCGGTTTTGGTGATGGAGAGGGTGTGGGGTCGGAAGCTCAGCTCAGTGTTAAATAGGACGCCAAGATTGCAAACGATCTGGTTCAGCATCAGACAGTGGCCAGGGAGAAGGATACAGTCAGTGGCTTGGGAACGGAGTTTGAGGCGGGGACCGAAGACAGTGGCTTCGGTCTTCCCAATATCTACCACTTAAAAATAGCCACGCATCAACAGAGCACAGATATAATAAGGTCCGTGCCATGAAACAAGTTACTGTGGTGCACACCATAGGTATGCCGATGCAATGATTCTGTTATATGAAATGCTCAGCTGGCATATTGTTCCAGCCAAGGTTTCCAAAGTAATAACCATCTGCTACATATTGCATAATTTTGTATCAAAAGAGAAGTCAGGATGAAGAGTAGGCTGTAGGTCAGCACGAAGAGGATGAAGAAAATGAGGAAGTCAACATGAAGGTATCTGATGTGTAGGCCATGAGGTTTGTCTGACAATCTGTAATTGAGAATTATTTCCAGTAATGGATACATCTCAGACTCTGTATCCAGAGGTTTAGTGCCACTACCATCTCTTAAGGCCCACAATGACCAACAGCAACCTGCCACCACATACGCTCTTCCTACACAGACAACACTTCATGAAGCATAAGATTGCACAGTAGAAGAAGCACACATTATAGGTTTCCCTTTTAGGGGAAGCACGGTGATAGGAATTTGAGCACTGCGTTACTGTAAGTATCATGAAATAAACTATGATCATTTTATTGCTCAGTGCAGTCTTTGTTGGGGAAGGTTTTAGAAAGATAACAAATGATGGGAGGAGGCTGAAAGTTCACCCTTGAGCTTCAACAGCAGGTAATGTGCTGAATGTTCTTTGAGGACAGACAACTTTTATGTTCTCATTGGAATGACAACACTGCTGAGGGCACAGATATATTCATTGCTGGAAGTAATTCTTGATCACAAATTAATGGGCAAATCTTGTGGCCTGCGCACCATATCCCTCCATATCGACCTCCTCCTCCTGCTCTTCCTCATCCTCTTCCAGCTGACTTGAAATGATCTGCATAACAGTGATTCCGCCATCCTATCAAATCTGTAAGTGGATGCCCAAGGTGTCAATCGCAGCCATTACTGCATTGGAGAGAGAAACAGGGTCTGTATTTGATTGCTTTATGCTTTGGGGCATCTCTGTAGATATCCATAAAGATATCACTTGCTCCATGGTGCTCTGCATTTGAGTAATTCCCTTACGTATGACTGCAGTGATATGGAGGTACAGTGCTACATAATCTTCACTATCAGCCACAAGTTGCTGATGGTGGACTTAAAGGATGTCATAAAGCCCTTTTCCTTCTCCTTTAACTCATGCCTGAAGGCAGGCCCAGTATGATACCACCCCTTGCTCATACAGTGGAGAAATGCGGCTTGGCCAGATGTTTCCTGTTCTCCTGCCACCTCCACCTGCTCCTCCTCACTTGGGAGAGGTGCATCTCCTGCTGTTCCTTTTTCACACTCACTATCTAGATTCCACAGGTGGCCGGACTCTGTGCGGGTGCATTGGACAGGTGGAGTGTTTGACGCTGTGATGTGCTTAGTTCCAAGGTGCCACTTTGTCTTCTGTCATAATCTTGGGAAGAACCTATAAGAAAAGAAAAATAGAATTGGTAAACATCTCTGATGCAATAACGTCAAAGAGAGGCAAGGTTGCAAATCATATTGTGCATCATGCTCCTGCTGTTCACAGTTTGATCCTGCAGTGATGATTGAGACAGAGGATAGGAATGATAGTAATAAATGGAGAATACTTACTGTGACGTGACACCACCCCTTCAAACTCGCCCTGGCCTATATCTTCCAGAGATTTACAACCAAAAAGAGCCAAGGCCATCTCCTGAAATTGTACAAGCTGGTTTGACATAGCTGTCCTACCAACTATCCTGGTCCTCCCTCTTATGGGCAATGTTGGCATAGAAGCAAATTCAAATTATGAAGACCAGAAATTGCCAGAGCACTCCAAACATTAACTACCACCTCCCCCCCCCCCACCACCCCCGTGCCCAGTGTACCTCGTTCCATGTGTGAGCACACTGCAATGCAGAATGCAAGCTATTTGTGGTGGCAGAACTCCTTCACAGCACTGCTTTGAACTGTTAAGGTACTCCAAAAGGATTGTGTCCGGCAACTTTAATGCATTAAAAGTGTATGCAGAAATGGTGGAAAGGTTATCTCCATGGTTTGCATGCTATTTCCTTGAGAGTGATCAGGTGAACATTTACATTTGTACCATGTCTTCCATACCCCAGTAGTAATAAAGTAAGCAAAGGGTGAAATTTACCTTTGTACTTCGCCCATTTAAAACGGAGAGGAGGAGGAATATCTTCTCTCAGAGGGTCGTGAATCTTTGGAATTCTCCACCCCAGAGAGCTGTGCAGGCGGAGTCATTGAATATATTCAAGGCAGAGATAGACATATATTTGAGCTACAGGGGAGTCAAGGGTTATGGGGAGCGAGCAGGGAAGTGGAGTTGAGGCCAAGATCAGATCAGCCATGATCTTATTGAATGGCGGAGCAGGCTCGAGGGGCCCAATAGCCTACTCTTGCTCCTATTTCTTATGTTCTTATGTTCTCATGAAGTAAATGGACTTCTTTTGGGCCTGTATCAGCTCACTGCACTACCTCCAGCCATGCAGCTTGGACCTGTACATTAACAGGAGGGGGACTTTCCAAGGGTCACCCTCCTTTGCAGCACCTCCTGCAGCAAAAAGTCCAATGACTCCTCAAAAGTGCCCTAATTGCACACATTTGGACAATGAATTTGCTCCCTGCCTGTCCTCACAAGGATGCTTGTGCTTCTCCTGTTGCCAAGTAATGCTGACAAAGAGTCCTCCCCCTTTATTGACAAACAGCAACCCTTTAAGAGCTACTGCCTAGCCAGCTTTTAAAATCTTCACACTATTATTAGTCAGCCATATGCAGGGAACATATGGAAAGTAGGGGGAAGAGCTACTTTGTAAAATTCATTGAGGCCAGCCCTTCCCGTTGTCAGTGCACATGCCATGGGTAAGCACAGCTTATAATGGTTGCTTGGCAGTAAGAGCTGTCAGACCTTAGACAAAAAGCATGCAGTCATGATTGTATTGCCAAGATAAGGTCATACCAGGGCTGACAGCAGAACTAAAACATGGAAAATATCCAAACTGGTATTGAGAGAGGACTTTGAAAGTAACAGACTATGGATTAAGATATAAAACATATAGGGGGAAAATTCAGTATCGCCCCATTTGGGGCGCAATTATCGGCCGGGCGCAAAGATTAGCGCCTGGCGCTAATTATCGCCACCGACTGCAAACTTGACTTTTATCGCCCCTGGAGGTGATTGGAGCGCTAAATCAGGCGCTACACACCTGTCTTAAGGCGCAAAGGCCGAGGAGCGAGGCGCCAACTCAGAGCGCGGGCGCAGCGCATGTGCTGTCAGTTAGCGATGGAACACAGACACACTGGCGCCAGACAGTTCTTAAAGGGGAGGGTCGATCTTGCACTCCAGCCACACCCTGCTCATTGGAGCCTTGAATCTCGGCCTTGAGAGACCTGTGTCTAAATATTCCAGCCAAGGACTATGGAGAGGGTGAGAGAACGAGCTCAGCGCTTCAGCAAGCGGGCCTTGGAGGCTCTGGTTGGCGCGGTGGAGCGCAGAAGATCTATACTCTTCCCTGAGAGTGGCAGGAGGCCTTTGCCACGCGAGTACAGAAGAGTGTGGAGGGAGGTGGCTCAGAGCATCTCCTGCAGGAGCATGGTGCCCAGGACCCATGTACAATGTCGAAAAAAGTTCAACGACCTCACTCGGATCGTCAGGGTGAGTGGCTTTTTTTCAATACCTCTCCATCCCTCCATCTCAACCTCACTCTATGGCCAGAGGGTCTTAAAACCCCAATGCACAACACTCATACAACACCTATGGCCCTCTCATGAAACACACACGCACATTCCACACTATGCATACAGTAAGGGCTATTCACCTATGGGAGGCACATCAGGCAAGACCATGGCTGCATACAGTAAGGGCTATTCACCTATGGGAGGCACATCAGGCAAGACCATGGCTGTATATTTACTCAGACGCCGTCCTTTTTCTTGCAGGCCAAGCTATCTCATAATAGGAGACAGCAGCAACGGACGGGTGGAGGGCAGCCTCAGCTGCAACCCCTCAGCGATCTTGAGGCGCGCGTCCACAGGATTGTGGCAAGCTGGGTGATCGGTCCCGTCGCCACTGGAGACGCCGACCCCGTTCTGGACAGCAATGGTAAGGTCATCACCTTTTTGTCCTCTGTCCTTCCACTTGTCCCTCACAACACCAGCCTTTGACACTTTCAATCCAACTTACTAAATCGCTGCACTTATTCCTCCCTTACTGCCACCCTGTCCTCACGCTAAAGCCACTCTTGTACCTCCCTGCTTTCAGATGGTGATTCACCAGCTGAGGAGACGGGCCTTCAAGCTGCCAGTGGGAGTGAAGCTGCAGGCGAGGAGGAAGATGAAGGCGGAGCATCAGTGCCACCCTCTCCCGAGGAAGCCCATGCCCACACTGGGAACACGCCTTCCCTGGAGGGGAGCAGGGGGGAAGGGTCTGATGAGGGTGAAGCTCCAGGACCCAGCGGGCTGCAGCAACGCCATGGGGGTAGGGAAGAACGGGGGCCTTCTCCCCGGAGGGAGAGTATGCCAGCGACTCCTACTGCACTGGACGCAGAGGAGGAGCGGCTCATCGCTGAAATGAACACCCAGGCGGTGGACATGCACACTGAGCTCATGGGTGCAGTGGGAAGGGTGCCCGAATGCATTGAATCACTGGCAAGGAGTGTGGAGCACTTCGCTGTAACACAGGCGGATGCCACACTAAAGCTTAGTGCTGCAATTCAGTCTCAGACTGCTCTCATGCAGACTCAGATTGAGGCCACGCGAGCACTGACTGCTGCCATCCTTGATGGTTCATACACATTTCCCCGGGGCTCTCACCGCGCCGCAGCAGGCCAGTAATCTGTGCTCCAGCAGATTGCTCCGGATGCTGAAGTGCTGCCCCGTGGGAGTGCCAGTGTGTCGGTCGAGCAGGGAGTTGCTGTCCTCTCTCACGATGACAGCATTCCTGCTGCCACCACTGTCACTTCTCCACTGCACTTGCCACCGCCTGTAGGACAGACTGCTGCCGCCCATGCAGAGTTGGTGCAGTCTGCAGCCGGGCCCTCCAGGCCCAGAGCTGGTCGAGGCCGTCCTTCAAGGGCATCTGCAGTCTCAGGTTCTGACAATCAGCAGCCTTCCACCAGCCTTGCTGCAGCCACTGAGGTCCCATTACGGAGGAGCAGTAGGGTAAGAAGGGGGGAAGTGCGCAAGGGAAGGAGATCACCCTCGAAGGGCAAAAAGTAGTAGGTGTGACAAAATGTTGGTCATTTTTTTCTTAAAGGCTAAGGTTCGTGGTCAAACTTTTGGACATTATCTCCAGGTTATGAGAACCAGTTCTGTTAATGACTGTGTTTTTGTGTTTCTTTCTATTAGTTTGTCATGAGGAAATGACACACACAGAGTTTGTGAAATAAATAAGTTTTTGTATTCAAAATATACATGTTTGGTCTTTGGAATCATTGGTGCCTTGGCCGGCTTAGGGGTTGCGGGTTGGTTTCATTCATGTTGTTCTCAATGGCAGAAGCCATTTCCTCAGCAGGGGCCTAGAAGCGGCTTGCTATCAGCCGTTGACGGACGGCCCTTGCAGTTTCAACATTGTGGGCCGCCCTCACACCTTGGTGCTGCTGATGATCATCCTCCTCCTCCTCTTCCTCCTCTTCCTCCTCCTCCTCTGGTGGTGCTCCAAGGCCTGGTGGCATTGGCTGGGTCCTGAGGATTGCCATGTTATGCAGCATGCAGCACACAACTACGAAGTGGGAAACTCGCTCAGGCGAGTACTGCAGGGCTCCTCCAGAATGGTCCAGACAGCGGAACCGTTGCTTGAGCATGCCGATTGTGTGCTCAACGATGTTCCTGGTAGCTTGATGGCTCTCGTTGTACCGCAGCTCAGCAGGGGTGTTGGGCGTACGGAGCGGTGCCATCAGCCAGGTGCTCAGTGGATACCCCTTATCCCCGAGAAGCCAACCAACTGGCTGATGCGGTGCCTCGAAAAGTTCTGCCACAGTAGTCTGGCGCAGGATGAAAGCATCGTGGCAGCTGCCAGGATACTGGGCATTGACAGCGAGTATCAGCTGTCTGTGGTCACAGACCAACTGAACGTTCAAGGAATGGAACCCCTTTCTGTTCCGGAAATCCTCGGCATTCTCATGCGGAGCACGCAAAGCCACATGCGTGCAGTCAATGGCGCCCTGCACCATGGGGAAGCCCGCTATCCTCGCAAAGCCCAGAGCGCGTTCATGCTGCTTGTCTGGGGTCATGGGGAAAGAGATGTACTCTCGTCTCCTTTTAAAGAGGGCATTTGTGACCTGACGGATGCAGCAATGCACCGCGAACTGGGAGATATTGGCGATGTCCCCAGCAGCAGATTGAAATGAGCCAGTAGCATAAAAGTTCAGAGCCACTGTGATCTTCACTGCCACCGACAGAGACGTCCTGGACCTCAGTTGAGGCTGCAGATCTGGCTGCAGCAGGTGGCAGAGCTCAGTGACCACCTCCTTGCTGAAGCGCAGCCTTCGCATACACTGCTCCTCAGACATATAAGAACATAAGAACATAAGAAATAGGAGCAGGAGTAGACCAATCGGCCCCTCGAGCCTGCTCCGCCATTCAATGAGATCATGGCTGATCTGATCCAACCTCAACTCTAAAGAACACAAGAAGTAGGAGCAGGACCAGGCCACTCGGCCCCTGGGCCCGCTCTGCCACCCACAGGGCCTTGACCGATCCGAACTCAAACTCATGTCCAATTTCCAGCCCGCTCCCCGTAACCCCTGATTCCCTTTACTTCTAGGAAACGGTCTATTTCTGTTTTAAATTTATTTAATGAAGTAGCTTCCACAGCTTCCTGGGGTAGCAAATTCCACAGACCCACTACCCTCTGAGTGAAAAAGTTTCTCCTCATCTCAGTTTTGAAAGAGGAGCCCCTTATTCTAAGATTATGTCCCCTAGTTCTAGTTTCACCCATCATTGGGAACATCCTCACCGCGTCCACCCGATCAAGCCCCTTCACAATCTTATATGTTTCAATAAGATCGCCTCTCATTCTTCTGAACTCCAATGAGTAGAGTCCCAATCTACTCAACCTCTCCTCGTATGTCCACCCCTCATCCCCGGAATTAACCGAGTGAACCTTCTTTGTACTGCCTCGAGAGCAAGTATGTCTTTTCTTAAGTATGGACACCAAAACTGTATGCAGTACTCCAGGTGCGGTCTCACCAATACCCTATACAACTGCAGCAATACCTCCCTGTTTTTATATTCTATCCCCCTAGCAATAAAAGCCAACATTCCATTGGCTTTCTTGATCACCTGCTGCACCTGCATACTAACTTTTTGATTTTCTTGCACCAGGACCCCCAGATCCCTTTGTACTGCAGTACTTTCCAGTTTCTCGCCATTAAGATAATAACTTGCTCTCTGATTTTTCCTGCCAAAGTGCATAACCTCACATTTTCCAATATTGTATTGCATCTGCCAAATCTCTGCCCACTCACCCAGCCTGTCTATATCCCCTTGTAGGTTTTTATGTCCTCCTCACTCTCTACTTTCCCTCCCATCTTTGTACCATCTGCAAACTTTGATATGTTACACTCGGTCCCCTCCTCCAAATTGTTAATATAGATTGTAAAGAGTTGGGGACCCAGCACCGACCCCTGCGGAACACCACTGGCTACTGGTTGCCAGTCCGAGAATGAACCATTTATCCCAACTCTCTGCTTCCTGTTAGATAACCAATCCTCCACCCATGCCAGAATATTACCCCCAATCCAGTGATTTTTTATCTTGAGTAATAATCTTTTATGTGGCACCTTGTCGAATGCCTTCTGGAAGTCTAAATACACTACATCCACTGGTTCCCCTTTATCCACCCTGTACGTTAAGCCCTCAAAGAACTCGAGCAAATTTGTCAGACATGACTTCCCCTTCATAAAGCCATGCTGACTTTGTCCTATTAAATTATGTTTATCTAAATGTTCCGTTACTGTCTCCTTAATAATAGACTCCAAAATTTTACCCACCACAGATGTTAGGCTAACTGGTCTATAATTTCCAGCCTTCTGCCTACAACCCTTTTTAAATAAGGGTGTTACATTAGCAGTTTTCCAATCTGCCGGGACCTTTGCTGAGTTCAGGGAGTTTTGGAAAATTATTACCAAAGCATCCACAATTCCTACTGCCACTTCCCTCAAGACCCTAGGATGTAAGCCATCAGGTCCAGGGGATTTATCCGCCTTGAGTCCCATTATTTTACTGAGTACCAATTCCTTAGTGATTTTAATCGTATTTAGCTCCTCCCCCACTAGAGCCCCCTGTTTGTCCAGTGTTGGGATATTCTTAGTGTCCTCTACCGTAAAGACTGAAACAAAATATTTGTTCAGCATTTTTGCCATCTCCATGTTTCCCACCATTAATTTCCCGGTCTCATCCTCTAAGGGACCTACGTTTGCCTTAACCACCCTTTTTCTTTTTATATAACTATAGAAACTCTTGCTATCTGTTTTTATATTTTTTGCTAATTTATTTTCATAGTCTATTTTCCCTTTCTTAATCAATCCTTTAGTTACTTTTTGTTGTCTTTTGAAGACTTCCCAATCTTCTATCCTCCCACTAACTTTGGCTACCTTATATGTCCTTGTTTTTAGTTGGATACTTTCTTTAATTTCTTTACTTAGCCATGGATGGCTGTCATTTCTTTTACACCCTTTTTTCCTCAGTGGAATATATTTATTTTGAAAGTTGTAAAATAACTCCTTGAATGAACACCACTGCTCATGTACCGTCTTACCCTTTAATCTATTTTCCCAGTCCACTTTAATCAATTCTGCTCTCATGCCATCATAGTCTCCTTTATTCAAGCTCAGTATGCTTGTTTGAGAACCAACCTTCTCACCCTCTAATTGGATATGGAATTCAACCATGTTATGGTCACTCATTCCAAGGGGATCCTTAACTAGGACATTATTGATTAATCCAGACTCATTACACAGTACCAGGTCCAAGGTTGCTTGCCCCCTTGTAGGATCAGTTACATACTGCTCAAGAAATCCATCCCTAAGACACTCAATAAACTCTTCCTCAAGGCTGCCCTGCCCAATTTGATTTGTCCAGTTAATATGATAGTAAAAATCCCCCATAATTATAGCTGTTCCCTTATTACATGCCCCAACTATTTCCTGATTAATACTTCTTCCAACAGAGTTGCAACTATTAGGAGGCCTATATATTACGCCCACCAGTGTTTTTTTCCCCTTATTATTCCTTATCTCTACCCAAACTGTTTCATTATCCTGATCTTTTGACCCAATATCATTTCTCTGTATTACAGTGATTCCTTCCTTTATTAACATAGCCACCCCCCCCCCCCTCCCCTTCCTTCCTGCCTGTCCTTCCTGATTGTTAAATACCCTGGCATATTTAATTCCCAGACGTTGTCACCCTGCAGCCATGTTTCTGTAATGGCCACAAGATCATACCCATACATAGTTATTTGTGCCGTTAACTCGTCAATTTTGTTACGAATGCTACGTGCATTCAGATAAAGAACTTTCAAATGTGTTTTGCGACACTTACTTCCTGCTTTTTCCTTATTTAACACTTTACCTTTTACTCCATACCTTCTGTCCCTTCCTGACATGCTTTCCTCTGTCTCCCTGCTCAGGTTCCCAACCCCCTGCCACATTAGTTTAAATCCTCCCCAACAGCACTAGCAAACACTCCCCCTAGGACAGCGGTCCCGGCCCTGCCCAGGTGCAGACCGTCCGGTTTGTACTGGTCCCACCTCCCCCAGAACCGGTTCCAATGTCCCAGGAATTTGAATCCCTCCCCCTTGCACCATTCCTCTAGCCACGTATTCATTTGAAATATCCTCCTATTTCTACTCTGACTAGCACGTGGCACTGGTAGCAATCCTGAGATTACTACCTTTGAGGTCCTATTTTTTAATTTACCTCCTAACTCCCTATATTCAGCTTTTAGGACCTCATCCCCTTTTTTACCTATATCGTTGGTGCCTATGTGCACCACGACAGCTGGCTGTTCGCCCTCCCCCTCCAAAATGTTCTGTAGGAGAGCTGTTGACGATATACCCTGGGAGGGTAAGCTCTCCTGTACAGACGCCTGTTGGCCCTCCTCCGTCTGGCCATGATTGCCACTCTCTGTGTCCTCCGATTCAGCTGGCGCAGGTCGACGCCCCCAATCAGTGCAGCCCCCATAGTCTCTTAGCAAGCAAAGTTATGAAGGCCAAAAACCAAAGTACCTGCCAAGTTATGATCAGTAGCCAAAACTACCTCACACAGCGTTGACTCAATGCAGAAGTCTCTCTTTCTCTCTCTCCGAATCTCTCTCTCTCTCTCAGAACGAGTGGTGCAAAAATGTCAACCACAGAGAAAGACAGGAAGAGGCCCCCTTTAAATAGCGCCCCCCCCAGCCCCACAGCGACTGATAGCGTTCTAGTCTTCCGGTCGTTGGATGCGCCAGGCGGAAAGGATGGGGGCGCCACTCAATTTCCGCTCCGGGGCGCCACAAGGGCGTTGCACCCTCGTATGACGTCAAGATCTGCGTGCGCAGGAGATCGCGGTGGTAAAGTTTAGCGCCGCCGCAAAATGTCTAGTTAAGTTCGCGAGCGGCGCAAACATCGCTGCGCCCAGGCGCTAGTTGCTTTGCGCCCCATTAGCGCCCTCTTAAGGCGCTAACAGGAGGCGCAACCAACTGAATTTTTCCCCCATAATGTTTGATATAAAACAGCTTTCCTAAGATTTACAGGCAAGAACAACCAAAGTACGTTTCCCACTATCTGGTTTGTGATAGAGAGATTCAGGATGTAGACACATGTGGTGAATGTGAGATGTAGCAATATTTTAAAATTTGATGTTATTTGTCTCTTTCCCTCCTCAAAATAGCAAGCAGATTCCTGATAAATAATGACAATTCATTTGACCTTAGTTCTTTTTTCATTTTTTCAGTTTGATTTTTTTGTTAAGTCATTCTACATTTTGTTCACAGAGACAGGCATTTGTTGTCATCATAGCTGCACTTACCTGGAGAGCACTGCACATTCAGGGGATCAAAAGTTTGTTGCGATTAATCAGGCAAGGGAGGAGAGGGTGTTTGGGGATGAAACTGAATCAGGGTGCTGTCCTTTTCAAGGTTTGGTGCAGAATGATGTTGCTCTGTACTCACTCTGTTCAGGCTGGTTTATACCCTTGTTGTAGAGGTGTTGAGTAGGGTCCTGTAATATGGGCCATCAGAGGAGCCAGCCTGCCTGGTATCTCTAGGGAGAGATCATACGGTACCCATTCTTGGCATTTACTGGCGAGGCTCACACATGAATAAAGGCCGCTTCGGTGAGGTGAGGGAGGGCTACCAGCAACCAGAAAACAGAGCCCCAGACAATGATAATGGGAGAAAACAGGAAATAAATAAGAAAAAATCTGAAAGTTTGTTCACAATGCTGGAAACGTCAGATGTGTCAACTGAAAACATCCGTTGATAAATTAGGTAAATTCATCAATCGATGTCCGACTTTGTGACGGGATTTCAGGCACCATATTGGCAAGACAGGTGTTGTCTTTACATGTATAGCTTAACGGTGCAAAATGAGTCCAGAAAACACAGTTACGTATGAGCACACAAGAGTGGCAATTTGCCGCAGTTGCACTTTAGCTAAAACGGAATTGCTGAAGGAATAATTTCTGGTTTCTTTTTAGGTGCCAAAATGATTTACGTGCCTGTGGAGAACGCGATGGAACACCTTACACTTCCTGAATTTGAGAAACGTTGTGACCCTGCAGTGACCTTCCACAGCAGTAAAACGGAGTCTTCCCTATAAGGCTGCACAGAAAACAATGAAAAGTTCATAGATTCATTTCAACTATCTGTTTTCTACAAAATGTCATTTTCTTATATAGTCCCTATGTCATATAACACGGACTTGACTTTGAAGTGGTCAAATTTAGAAAGATAATGAACTGAATCAGAAGATATTGCAGACCTGTGCAGTGTTTGAGGATATTTATGTTGTTAATTTTCAGGTTGGCAGGCTGTGACTGGCAGGGTACATCAAGGATCAATGCTTGGGCCTCAGCTATTTACAATCTATGTTAATGACTTAGATGAAGGGACTGAGTGTAACATAGCCAAGTTTGCTGATGATACAAAGTTAGGTGGGCAAGTAAGCTGTGAGGAGGATGCATGGCCGACAAGGGGGTCATTTTCACCTTCACCCATTGGGCGGTAAACTGGCAGAGGGGATCACCCGTCCATTATAGAACCCACCCAATTTTCATTTCCATTAGATCTGGTCTGCCAGTTAACTGCCCAAGTGGTAAAGGTGAAAATTACCCCCGGGCATTTTTAAATTAGTGTAAAGGTTCACATTTACTTTCCCCCTCCTGATGAGGTCATTCAACTTATTTCAGCACTGCACCCATGTCTGTGGCACGGTGCTGCTGGTCTTTATGCCCTCGGCCACCTCTTGCCATGCCCTGTGTGCCTTTGCCTTCATGACTTTCCTTCCATGTCAAGGAAGTAGGACAGCTCCCCCTCTGCTCTATTTCCTGCATCAGCTGCTCAATGGCCTTGGCATCAAAGCAGGGTCCTCTTATTGTGACTAGCCCTCTTTGGATTGCAAACTGTTTTTTAAACTGTTGCCACAAAATCTTGCTTTGCACTGCCACTTTAAAAAAGGATCTTCTGACAAAAGTCCCTTCTGTCTGCAGCTGCAGGTTTCAACACTGCACACCCAGGCTCAGGCTTTATGGCTCCCTTCACTGGCTCTCCCAAAGCCCCAAGATGCTCCAGCCCCCTTTAAATAACCACAGGCTTTTAAAGGCTGCAGCAGTGCTTTAATCTCTTATGCCCTCACGACTGTGCCCAGTGGAAGGCCTGAGCACCTGCCTATGTAACGCCCACGACATGCAAATTAACCCCAAGAGGAAATTAGGGTGCAGAGAAGTGATGTCAGGTGCATCGCAATTCCACTGCGTTACCCACGCCCAGGGCTGGTTTCTATGAGCCCCAGGAAAACCGGCCGTATTAAGTTAAGCAAAGTAACTGGTGCCTGCATTTCACTATTTACCATTCTTCTCGGTTACAAATATGCCTTGTGGATAAGGCAAGTGGTTAGTTACGGAAAAAAAGTGCGCAACATTGTAGAGCAATAAATTGTTGATGTGATGTTGACAGTTCAGCTGTGCAAGATAATTCTAGCTGTTGGCAGGAACATTCAAATCCATCTGGCAGAAGTTTCATTGGCTTTTTCAGAGGCTTGAGCAGAAACCTCACACTCACATTGAAATTTCATGAGCAGGTAGGGCCTGGAAAGCTGTGCACCGACAGATTGGGGACGATAGGGGTGGGCAAAATGGATTTTGGGGAAATTGCACTCCCTAGGTGCCAACAAAAAAATTGAGGAACTGATCGTGGGATAACAAATCCCATGGCCGGTCTTAATTATAAAACTGTGGAATGGAAAAGGACCATTATGTATGTTGTGGCAGATATATAGAGTTGCCAACCCTCCAGGACTAAAGACTGAACTCCAGGGCACTGATGCGATCAAACCTGGAGAAAAATCATCAGTACACTAAACAAATAGTAACTTTTTAACATTTTCTTTGCACACGCTTGCTTATTAGTTAAAAATACATTGGAGATTGGAATAAGGGCTGTTTGACTGAAGTTGAGAATCATCTAATCAGGTAATGAAGAGTC
This sequence comes from Squalus acanthias, assembly GCA_030390025.1. Classification (NCBI taxonomy): domain Eukaryota; kingdom Metazoa; phylum Chordata; class Chondrichthyes; order Squaliformes; family Squalidae; genus Squalus; species Squalus acanthias. Next base: position 80,187,404 of record CM059425.1, on the reverse strand, counting down.
TGTTCGCTTCTCAATTGGCGTTGGGAAGGTGCGCTGCGAGGATGGACGTGTTGGTAGACCAATGGTGGAGGCGGGACTGTGGAGCATGGGCGGTCATGTGATGAAACTTTCAGGAATACGTTCAATCAGTGTTGGCAACCCCAGTTATGTAAAATGGGGTAGAAATGGCTGTCCCATTAAAGCACCTTATTTCTGCTTTCCTTCAGTTGTATTAAAGAATTCAAAATATGATAATCTAGGGACATTCAAGCTGCCGCATACAGTCTTGAGATGTTCTTTGCACTTTTTAATTTGCACCCTGGCTGGCTAGAGGTTTTTGATCACCATTCTCACTGATAACATGGACTCATGGAAAAGACAGTATGAAAACATTTGCATTAATATAGTGCCTTTTAGGCCCTCAGCACATCCCAAAATGCTTCACAGCCAATGAAGTACCTTTGAAGTGTAGTCCCCACTGTAACATATGCAACAGCCAATTTAGTGCTTAGCAAGGTCCCACATGCATCAGTGAGTTAAATGACCAGATCATGTTTTTTTTTAATGATGTTGGTTGAAGGGTAAATATTGAGGAAAACACCAGGATAACTCCCCTGCTCTTCTTCAAATAGTGCCCAGGGATCTTTTATGTCCACATGAGAGAGCAGATGAGGCCTCATTTTAACATCTGAAAAGTTGGTACTCCTTCAGCCTCGATAATGTGCTCATTACTGGAGTGGGGCTTGAACCCACAACTTTCTGAGATAAGAGAGCAACCACTGAGCCTCGCCTGACACCTAAAGTAAAGGGGAAATGTGGGAGAAAAAATACACTGTCAATTAAGAACATAAGAATTAGGAGCAGGGGTAGGCCATTACATTAAAAACCTCAACAAATGCCTGTTTCTCAGCTCTACTGTGAAATAGGCTTTTAGTTTTTTTAACTTAATTTTCACGTGGCTGTGAGTAGCGCAACAAACCTTCACACGGGATGGGGGGGCCCATGCATACGGTCACAGGGAATAGTGTAATCGTTCGTTGGCCAACAAAACAGTGAAGATAGTATGGATCATAGACAACAAGTGAGAGCAGGAAGGACAGGACTGAGCACATTATTAACTGTTTAATTGCTCTTAAAAAGTTAAAATTCCTGGCGAGTGAACTGTGCTGGCAACAACTGGCAGGTATGTTAAAGGTAATGATTGCACAAGAAAAGAACAGTACGCAACAGGCAAAGCTATTAGGAAGGAAAGAACTTGCTTTCATATAGCGCCTTTCTCAACCTCAGGACACCCCAAAGCACTTTACAGCCAATGAAGTACTTTTGAAGTGTAGTCACTGTTGTAATGTAGGAAATGCGGCAGCCAATTTTAGCACAGTAAGCTCCCACAAACAGCAAAGAGGTAATGATCAGATAATCTGTTTTAGTAATGTTGGTTGAGGGATAAATATTGGCCACGACACAGGGGAGAACAACCCTGCTCTACTTCAAAAAGTGCCATGGGACCTTATACAGCCACCTGAGAGGACAGACGGGGCCTCAGTTGAACATCTTTTCTGAAAGACGGCACCTCCAATAGTGCAGTACTCCCGGCACTGAAGTGGGACTTGACCTTCTGATTCAGAGGCGAGAGTGCTACCACTGAAACAAGTCTGACAGCTCAGTCTTCTCACATCCAGGACTGTCTGGCTTCTGTACATACATGCTGAAATCTTTAAAGGAGAACAATATTATATAGATAACTACTGTTAATGTAAAGCACTTACCCTCTTACAAGTCCAAAAGCCTTTCATTTTTAATCGAAGGAACTTTTAACAGTGGATAATAATTGGTAGTCAAAGGACATCTCCATGAAACCCTACCAACTAATGCTTCATTGAAATGAAACAGACCAGTGTTAGTAATGTTAGGTAGGAGCTCCACCTGGAGTATGCTCACTAGTTATAAGTTAGTTTATTTGCAGCCTTACTAATCTTCAGTGGATACCCCCAATAATTAACTTGATTAATGTTCTTACTCTACTCGTGCAAGCAATTTGCTGCCACGTTATACATACGTCAGATTTACTCCCCGCAAATTTGGTATTGACCTTGGGAATTCATTATAGATGGTCACAAACAATTTAAACATTGAGAGAGTGGAATCCTTTTCTATTCAAGAAATTCAATGAGTTCACAGTGGGGGTCTGCAGTGTAATGTGGGTGCCAACTATTGCATCCTGAACTTTGAGGAAACCAATAACATGATAGATCTGAAAGGCCCTGTCATACTGCTGCCAAGGAGTCATCCCAAAAGTGGGTGAATTCTCCAACTCTCCTGAAGATGGTCTCAATGATCTGGCAAATGCAAGTCTGGATGCATGGATCATGTTGCAGCTTGCAAGGAGTACAACGTAACAGCTGAGAGCTGTAGTGACATTGACAGTCGGTGGCAGCAGTTGACCTGGGCTGCAGGTCAGTGTGCAGAAGCTGTCACAGGTCATTCCAGGGCTTCCTTTCTGAATCAAAGTCTGTGAAGGCACAGCTCCTCACATGGTTTGTCACATGGTTTGTCAATGTTCCGTAGACATCTGGCCCGATCTCCGTTGGAAAAATTGCTTTTTTACGTTCACGAATTACTTTATTTTGAGCTTGAACATTCTCATCTGCACCTTCGGTCTCAATAATGTTATTGGCCTTAAAAAACATCTTCATCCGCTCAATGTAAGAACTGAATGGTTCGCGAGCTCAGGTCATACATGCCGAGGCTTCCGATGAATCCCGTAGGCGCGGCCATGAATGTCCCGATCCCGTTGAACAGTGACTCAGCACGCTACCTGTGAGAATCAACGCCGCTGTTGCTGTGTATACATACCCGCGAAGGTGAAGCACAGACAATTCTGGATCAGCATTAACAGTAAAACATCGCAAAAAATTTAGCTTGGCTGTCACAAATTCACCTTAAACTTTTCCACTCGAAGGTTGAACACTGTGTCCATCCAAGATCCCTAAAAATGGCTTTGGGATCCCATTCTCATCGCCAAAAATGTAATATATGTGGGTAGAACAAATGAAGGACAGAGACACGATGAGTTGCCTGTCAAGGTGCTTGTTTACTAGGCCAGAGCGAACTGAACATGCTCATACTAAACCATGTGACAAACCATGTGCTAGTACATTACACTCACCCATTTCTTCGTAAGATTTACAGGGCCTTTAAGCTCATGATGGGGGGCAATAGCAGGTTGGCCTCGTCATTCTTTGATGCTGCCATGTTCTCTTTTGCTCCCTTCTGGTCTCCTTTTGTTCATTAAGATTGCATATAGAGGAATCTCCATAGGGAAACCTATGCTGCTCTATAGTATGTCTTACTATGGGTAGGGATTGAAAATTTGCTGGGGAGTCACTTGAACGGTCGACCTAACTTTAATTTCACCAATGTTCAGAGCAGAGGCCTGCGCATATGTTTAAGCCTGGGCACACAGAGCTCCAGTCTGCCCTTGTACAGAGCCAGCAATGTAACTCAATGCTGCTGGCTGGCACTGCTCTGAAACAGGTACTGGTGTCAAACAGGATATAGGGCACATAAAATGAAACCACAGCACTGCATGATCAGGAAAAGGTCTTGGAAACCCGACAGAATATTTGGACACAGGACACCCAAGACGATTGCAAGATGATGCAGTCTCATTTGGTGATATAAGAAATGTAAAAGCATAGAACAAGAACCAGCCATTCAGATCACAAAGCCAACTTCTTCCACAACTCATGTGCAAACTCTCTGCTGCTCGCCTCTGCCCAGTCCACTTAATCTCCTCAAATTAAGGGTTGTGCAAAATTTCTCCCTGTTCCCCCATCCCCCATAGTTAATTCAATTGAACTCCAAAATATCTATCTAACCTTACATCCTACATTATTCATCCCTGACAGTCGCTCAGCTCGGTGTAATGTTCTATCGTTGCAGCAGCACATAAGCAATTTTCTTCTGTAGACTATCTGAGCATCTCTATATGTACTTATCCTTCTGACCTCCAATCTTGTTATATTTTTAAAAGAATTAATTAACACTGCTTTAACTTCTTTTGCTGTGAGTTTGTTTTATTTATTCACTACTGTGAGTGTGTGTGAGGTGCTGGGGGGTGGGGAGAAGTTAATTTTAATCATCTGGGCCTCATGGGCTTTTCAAATGCCTCAAAAATCAAAAGAGTCGGCTTTATAAAAGAAAATGTTACCCTTACCTCGGTCTCTGTGTAGGTGAAGGCGCTGCCTATTCTGGTCTTGGCCAATCCAATCATCCAGGGTTATTATACCTGCTGACTCAAACAGAGTTTGGCAGATGGTTGCCCCTCCCCCCCGCCACCCCTGCAGGTTCGGGAAGCTCTGATCATTGAGATGACAGGGTCACAGGCCGAGCACCTCTCTGCAACAAAATCACGCTCTCACTAACTGCTGTGGGATAAGGGCTCACTTGCCAGTTAAAATAAGAAAGTTGCTGTTGTGGCCTGATTGATTCGTGGCTTGTTGGCGAAGGCACCCACTGCCTCTCAATCCCAGGCTGGATGATTTTATAGCCCAAGTTGTTCCCATTTAAAATACATTGATAGTAGGATGAAAGAGGATGGTGAAAATAGATTTGGATTAAATATTATCAAAAGGATTATTCATTATGTTAAAGGCACTTAATAAATATACGTTGTTGTTGTATCGCGCCTCAGGACACCCCAAAGTGCTTTACAGCCAATGAAGTATTTTTGAAGTGTAGTCACTGTTCTATGTAGGATATGTGGCAGCCAATTTGTGCACAGCAAGCTCCCACAACAGCGATGTGATGATGATCAGATAATCTGAATTAGTAGTGTTGATTGAGGGATAAATATTGGTCAGGACACTGGGGAGAACTCCCCTGCTCTTCTTCAAAATAGTGCCATGCATGGTCCCTCTAATTTTTTTCCCCCATTTAACTGGCTGCGCAGTCCATTCAAATTTCGTGCATGTGCGGTTTCTTCCATTTAAAGTCGGTGAGCGGCCTGCACAGGACCTCCAAACCGCCGCGCGGCCACGCGGGAACGTTGGTGCCATGGGATCATTTATGTCCAACCTGAAAGGGCAGATGGGGCCTCGGTTTAACCTCCCATCTGAAAGATGGCACATCTCTCAGCATTCCCTCAGTACTGCACTAGGGTGTCAGCCTAGGTTTTGTACTCAAGTCTCTAGAGTGGGACTTGAATCCATAACCTTCCGAGACAAGAGTGCTACCACTAAGCCAAGGCTGACATTATAATGCTCTACTTTAAGTTGCTACTGAAATGTTACGATGAATCTGTTGCTGTGTAATGTTGCCAGTTCTGGGTGAACCAGCTGTAGGTTGTTAATGTTTTATCAGCATTGTAAGGAATGCCACGTTACTGAGAAATTAAAATTATGCTGCCCCACTTGCAGTAAATAGATGTTAGATTTTGGAAAGCAGTACATTCTAAAAAATGGTTCTGCGATGTGTGATTCATGAGTATCACAGGCATTCATACAATTGGTTTATTCTCTGTAATCCATTGCTACCCTGACGTGGTTTACACAGAATTACTTAGGCCCAACTGGTCTATGCTAGCATTGATGCTCCACACAAGCTTCCTCCCATCCCTCTTCATCTATTCCAATCCGCATATCCTTCTATTCCTAGCTAGCTTCCCCTTAAATGCATCTATGCTATGCGCCTCAACTATTCCATGTGGTAGCGAGTTCTACATTCTAACCACTCTCTGGGTAAAGAAATTTCTCCTGAATTCTCTATTGGATTTATTAGTGCTGTCTTATATTTATGACCCCTAGTTTTGGATTCCCCCACAAGTGGAAAAATCTTCTCTATGTCTACCCTATAAAACACCATCATAATTTAAGACCTCTATTAAGTCACCCCTCAGCCTTCTCTTTTCCACAGAAAAGAGCCCAGCCTGTTTAGTGTTTGGGCATTTAGTTTGTAATACATGTCTTTCTGTCTTGGCTGAAAGGTGTCATCAGTTTCGATAATTTTATGGTTGTCCAAAAGTAGGTTAGTAGGTTGGTATCATTGGTGCTCAGTCTATGACTAAGATTCACAACTAGCATCGGGGAGCTCCAGCAAGTGAAATGAGGATGAAAGGCAACAGGCAGGGGAAAGGATTGACGGGAAAGAGAAGCACAGCTTGCATAATAAAACAGGACCGTATCAGAATAAGCAAAAACTTGTGCAGGAGAGGAACAAACTGGAAAAAGAGAGAAAATGGTTTAGAAGAATATTAGCAATGGTAATGGGAAGGAATACACAGTACTATTGCAAAATAATTTGAAATTTGTAAACCATGCCTTCCTTATAAGCCTTATAAAACTTAAATGTCAACTCAGAATTTATTTTTGATATCATAGCAATTATTTCACAATAAGATAAAACAGGTTAGTCACCATGTTTAAAAAGCAAACCAATGACCCTGAAAGATTGAGAGTGCTAGAACATGGATTGGCAGCTTTTCCCTGGGGAGCTTATTGTCTGTGTTTGGAAGGCTGCATAAGCAGGAAACTCACATGTGAATATATTGGAGCCGATCACTTCTGGAAACTACAGAAGTTGCTTAAGTTAAATTTTCCCAACTTGACTCTGCAGTTCACTTCAAGCTTCTAACTGAAACAATGCAAAATATAGCAAACAGCGCTAATAAGTCAATAATAGTATCCTTGCATGTTCCTACACGTGCTTGCGGTTGGCCCTCCAACTAAGAAGCAATTCTTGCACTGTATTCCTCAAATGCATTATATGCTGAGTTAGCAGCATACACAACTGCAGAAGCTAACGCCTTGGACTATTCCTGGAATGGGAGGCCTGCTCCATAGCGCCTCTTCCCTTCCTTTCTCCTTTTCTTCTTCAGAAATTTTTGGTAAGTTTGTTCAGTTCTAGAAAATAACTATGTCCTTGAGAACCTTGGTTGAAGCCAAAGGGCCCTTAGCTCTGGTGGGCAACATTTCTCCAGAGTACTGAGGAGGACATACAATGGGTGTCAGTAGGCTGTCTCCAGCCAGCTTGCATACCTCTGTGCTTACTGATTGGTAAAACATTAAAGTGTGTGCCCCAGATTATATTTGATTGATAGATACTAATAAACAATTGTTGTGACTATAAAGTGAAGTTTCAATACCTTTAGAAATATGAATGGACTCAATGTCCTGTTTAATCAACTACTTGATATGATAGGACAGTGCAGCTTTAAAACATTAAATTAATTTTTAGAACACAGGAAAATTTGCATTGTCCCAGGGGTCTTGATGGTACAGTGATTTAGAACAAAGATCATCCCAGACAGACTGAATGAGTGTCTCGAGATGTCAAATATTCAAACCTCAACCCAGTCACCAATTGTACAAATGTGGAGTAAAAGCATACAGATTGGTTACTGTCAATCTTAACGATGGTTGAATGGAAAATAAACATTACAGTAGAGAGTTAAAGTAATTATTGGGGAAGTATAGAGGCAGTTTTGAACTGTAACTAAATTCTGGTAAACTAACCTCAGACTGCTTGAAGTCAGATAGATATTGTTTTTGTTTTGCTGTGCTTATTAGAACAAGTGATAATTACGCTGGTGAATAGAACATTTTTCCTTTTGTATCTAGCACTGCCAGGTCTTTCTGGAGTACTCCAACAATCTCTTTTAGGCTGGTGTTGTACTGCACTTTGGACAAGTTCAGACAGCCTCCGAAAGGAAGTGTTACACTTCATGGCATTAGCATGTTCCATAATTTCCTGAGCCACTCTGCTATTTTCCTGTTGATGTCCATCAACACAAAAGTGGTAGTATAATTTAACCCTAAAATTCAAACTTAGAAAACCCCGCACAAATTTCATACCCCACACCAGCTGGACAAAGGATCCAGGATTTCACCTGGGCTCTACCCAACCAGCTAAATATTGACATCAGCTGACAGCCCTGTGTTTTTATTTGACAGCAAAACAGCCCACGTTCACATATTAATTGTTATTCTGACTGAGCTAGCACCCTTGTTTTACCACCCATAGGCATACGTCATCTTGTCAGCAGTTTTTTAGTAATCCCAAGTCCAATAGTTTTATGAGCCCCATCTTGTACTAGGACATGCATCCTTTTACCTGAACATCTAGTAATACATAACAGTTGCCTTTAGTGCTATGCTTTGATATAGTAAACATGTCTTCGCCCAATGGGGAAAGGTTTCTTCTGAGTATATGGGGTCGGTTTTGCCAGTGTGGGCGGGCTGGGGCGTGTCAGGTGGCATTCGTGTCAGGACCCCGACTCCAAAGTGAAGTGAGGAAAAAGTGCGATTTTCCCCTAATTGGGCAATTGATTTCCAGCGTGTGGGAACCCCTGGCCCATTGAGTCTTTTCATCCAGAAAGTTGCCTCCGATGACGTCATCAGAAGAAACCTTTCCCCATTGGGCGAAGACATGTTTACTATATCAAAGCATAGCACTAAAGGCAACTGTTATGTATTACTAGATGTTCAGGTAAAAGGATGCATGTCCTAGTACAAGATGGGGCTCATAAAACTATTGGACTTGGGATTACTAAAAAACTGCTGACAAGATGACGTCATCAATGCTGATGGATTTAAGGCCTGCAAGCAGCCTTGCTTCTTCTGGAGACTGCAAACTTTATGGCCATTGTAGTAAGCACTTCATTGATCGACTATGTCCACCAGTAGGCCAAAGTGTGCTCCATGCTTCGATGGGCCCTCCCTCCAAGCTCTGGTGGAGGGAGCAAGATCCAATAAGGAGGTGCTCGTCCCTTCCTCAGGGAGAAAAAAGCCACCCCAGCAGACTAAAGCTGTGGCTGCAAGTGGCCCGGGAGGTCAACTCCATATCAATGAGCCGCAGAACCTGGCTGCAATGCAGGAAGAGGTTTCATGACCGTCACCGCACAGGAAAAGTGAGTATGACTTTCCCATCACCCTCAATCTGATACCCATCGCCTCTCCTCACCAGCACTCTGCTTTGCCAACCTCTTCCTCCACATCCCACTTGACACTTACATCCCTGCACCCTTACCCATTCCCTCCCTCTCTATGGTCACATTCAACCATGCAGCCCTCACACTCCCTATCACTGTGATGCAACGACAACAACTTACAACACACAGGGAGGGTCCTTTGTCTCCTTCTAAGCATCTATGTTATGGATTCTCTACATTCACTCCTTCATTCTCACTCAAACTCCACTTGTGTCCCTCATTGCAGGAAAAGAGAGCCCACAATAAGAGGGAAAGAGCCATGACAGGAGGAGGGCCACCCTCAGTAGCCCAGCTCACCACCTGGGAGGAGGCGACCCTGGAAATTGCAGGGATCGAGAATGATTCTAAAGTGGGGGACAGACAGATGGGCGCATCACAGCAAGCTGGTGACAGAATAGTTTGGAATCTCTCTCATTGACATTGCATGAGTCACTGATAATGATTCTGATGCTCTAACAGATTGACTTATGATCATCAGCACTATTCAATGTGCATGTAACATTGACCTCACATCTCTAACTCTTTCCTTTACTCCCCCACAGGACCATCGAAAGCCCCCGTCCCCACTGTCCAGGAGGAACTGCCTGAGCCTCCAGACTCCTCAGAGGAAGCTGCAACCTCTGAGGGCGCAGCGTCAGCAGAATTGAGCACACCCAGCACCAGCGCAGACACTCACATATCAGTGGGACCTTTGCGAGATAGAGTAGTGTTGTCACCTGGTGTATCACAGCTCACAAGTGAGCATCAGCAGATGGTGGAGACAGGGACAGCAGTGGGGAGTCCTCGTCGGAGGGCGCAGGACTCTGCCAGCTCGGCTCAGCTGCATGTCGACCCTGTGCCTCCGGGTCCATCCAGAAGGAGAGCGGTGCTGGAGCTCCAGGAACAGGTGCAGGAGTCTCTGGCAGGTTTTGTCTCCAGGGTCGCTGCGAGATTGGAGCGAATGGAGGAGTCCATCGCGAACATGAGCAGAGCCTTTGTGGAGGCATTGGCGCATGAACGCATCACCGCGGAAAGGATGGCAACCTCCGTGGAAAGGATGGCTACAGTAGAGGAGAGGATGGCTACGGTAGAGGAGAGGAGAGGAGATGGCTACGGCCATGGAGGAGCTTAGTCACCAGGGTCTTGAAAACATGGTCATTGTTCAGAATAGAATGACATCTCTTGAGGAGCGATGGTCAGCTATTGAGCAGAGAAACCAGACCTTCATGGAAGTCCTCTGCAGTAGGACTTCCAGTGCAGAAACGGGTTCTCATGGCCCCCCTGAAGTGCAGCAAGGTGCTGTCAAGCCACTTGCTAGCTCTGAAGTGGGGCTGGCCCATGAGAGGGATGTTGGTGGCAGACAACAAGGAAGTGGGGGCTCCTCTCCAAGTGCTCATACGACCATGCCACTGCAAAGCCCTTGGTCAGAGCCCCACCAGAGTCCTCACCCAACTGAGATGGGCGTCTCAGCCCCTGCACAGCCGCAGGAGCAGCAGACTGATGCCGAGCCCTCACAGGTTCGCAACCCCAGAGGACGCCCGCCAAAGGTATCGAGACAGGAGCAGCAAGAAAGTGAGCAAGGGGCCACCACATCTGCTGAAGCCACAGGGGAAGCACCACGTAGGAGCACACGTAAGAGGAAGATAAAGCACAAGTAGTCACAAGGGTAGTCACTTGGGTGTTGTGATGTATTGTTTTTTGACTAGCCATTCTTGTCATGGTATCATAAACAGATTTGATGTTAAACTGTTGAAGTTGTGGTCTGCGTCATTTCGCAAATGGGACTTCCACGTTGAGGGCTTAGGGCGACTTGCAATTGTCAGTATGGGAATCCGCAGGTTCTTGTCCATTGTCGATGGTCTGGTAAGAAGGTGCGAGGCAAAAGTGTTTGATTGTGCAGGCTAAGCAAATCTGGCCAACATGAGTGCGTCCCTTGCATCCCAGGCAGCAATGTGGTCGTGCGCTGGCGCCTTCTGGCCTGTGCAGCTTCAGGTGGGTGAGCAGCAGCTTGACGCTCCTGTTGTTGCTGCTGCTGTTGGTGCTGCTGTTGCTCATGGGCCTGCTGCTGCCGCGGCTGGTCTTCGTCCGAATCTGATGTCTAGGAGGAAAGGAAATAAATGTTCGCCATGCTTCTGGTATATGCCTCAGTTGAGGAAGCGCTCAGTCAAGGTGGGGAGAGGGGTTTCCCAGGAGGTGTCAGGCTCCAAACTTCCACAACAATGAGTATGTCTGCTAAAAGCTCCCCCAGACCTGAGACAACAAAGTTCTGCCACCTGCAAGTGATCATTGGTGAAAACTCCTTTTTAATGGTGGAGCTGCAGCTGTTAGTAAGCAATCCAATTGTGAGGCCGCCAGGAATACCTGGCGTGTTCCAGAGGAGGCGTGTAGGATGGGGGAAATGTCTAAAAATCAGAAAGGCCTCTCAAAATGGGATAATAGAGGCAATTAAGTGGTTGTTAAGGGCCTTAAGGGCCTATCCCGCCTCTTGGAGGCAGGATGGAAACGGGGTCTGAAAACACGAATGTGGGAAAATTGCTCGGAGGCGGGCTAGAGGCGGGATCGGGCCCGGCCGCCATTTTTTGCGATTTTGACAACTCACATGCTTCCAAACCCGCCTCCTTGGGCCTGGCAAAATCGAGCCCTATGTGTAGCAATATTGTAAACACTTTTAAAAAGAGTGTGTTTATAATCTCATTAAGCATAGCACACAGAGAAAATCTTCCTCAAATGCATTCAAAGCCATATAGGTTGCTGAGCTGTTCAGTGAATTGGTGGATGGGAGACTATGGGCTGGATTTTGATACTGGGTCGGGTTGGAGTTGTGTCATCCACTTTTCGTGTTACCCACCCGACTGCAATTGGATGTGGGAGATTGATGCAATTTTCACCTAATTGGGCAATTGAGTTCCAGCATGTGGGAACCCATGAACCAATTAGTGGTTTCAGTCTGAAAGTCGCCTCTGATGATGTCATCATTGCTGCTGCATTGAAGGTCTTCAAAGCCTGCCTGGCCTTTGCTGCGAGAGGACCTGCAAAATGAGCAGCAGTCCTAAGTCTGCTCCCAGATATGTTTACACCACCACTCCCAGATATGTCTCCTCCACATAGCCATCCATCCATCCATCCAGCCATCCAGCCAGCCAGCATCAGCTATCCAAATGTGCTCCCACCAGGTTTCACATTCGTCGTTCAGAACAGGCGTGCTTCACGTAGAAAAAGGGTTAAGATCACAAAGGCCTTTCAAAATGGCATTATAGAGGCAATTTAGTGCTTGTTAAGAGCCTTAACAGTCTATCCCGCCTCTTAGAGGTGGGACAGAGTCGGGACCAGCAGACACGATTTAATGAAAATTGCGTGGAGGCGGGATGGAGACGGGCTTGTGCCCGCCCACCAGTTTTCGCAATTTTAACCCCCCACACGCCTCCAAACCCACCTCCACGGGTCAATGAAAATCCAGCCCAAAGTTTCCTGATCTCTTGCAGAACTTTGGCCAGCATTGTGATCCATCACACTCAATTCTATTGTCTCAGCAAGGAGCAGTCTAACGTAGTTAGCTCAAGGTGGGTATGCAGAGAGACAGTTGGGTGGTTTAGGAGAAAAATAGTGAAGGTAAGAATAAGAAAAAAAGAAGGGAAAAGGATACCAAGGAGTAAGAATAGGTTTCATTTTCAATGTTTATATGCAACTGTTAGAATGGAGGGCCATGATACTGCCGTCTTGGCAGAAACTTAGGGGGCAATTTTGCCAGCCCTGGGGAGGCAGGTATGGAGGCGGGACTGCCAGGAAAATGGCAGAATCTGGGAGCAGGTACCCATCCCACCCCCAACCCGCCTCCATGCCATCTTCCCAGGAGGCGGGTACCCGACCCGCACCGGGTCCCGTCTCCTCGAGGCGGGAAGGGGATTAGTGCCAATTAACTGCCTGTTAACAGGTAGTTAACAGGCAGTTTTTTGGTTAATCCCTATTTTGAGCCCTAAAGTGTGGGCTTCCCGATGGCTCCGAACCTCGCCAGGGTCAGCGAGGCGAGCCGTGGGTCTGCGGGGGTCGGAAGGGCCGAAATGTCCAGTGTGCAGGTGAGTGATGAGTGCAAGTGTGGAGAGGTAAGTGTGTGCGGTGAGTCTAAAATGTTCCAAGAAGTTTACTTACCTTTGCTTCTTCCTCCAGGCTTCATCCCTTTAGGCTGCGGAGCTGCCTCATCTCCACAGCAGAGATGACAGAATGGCTGCTGCATTCTCCGATGCAACAGCCATCTGATTTCTGCTCAGGAAAGAGGTTTGGTGAGTCTTGAGTACAACGACTCACCAAAGAACAGAGATTGTCAGTGTTTGACAGCTTCTCAAAGCTGTCAAACGATGACAATTCATCTGTCAAAAATGTTTGACAGATGAAACGTCATACGCTGACATTCTCTGTCACTGGCTTTCCCTTAATTGGCCTGCTAAACCCGCTGGGCGGGCTTAACAAGGTCAATCAAGGGAAAATAGCGTGGGTTGGCCGGACGTCGATGGAGGCGGGACTGAAACCCGACAAGCAGCAGTCCCGCCTCCATCACGTCCCCATTGATAAAATCACCCCCTTAGCTTCAGCTAGGCTGAGACTGGGAATTAAATATTCCCAGCAATAAAATTTTCAAGAGAGATAAAGAAAAAAAGGAGCGTGGGCTTATTAATTAAGGACATGATTACAGCCATAGAAAAAGAAGCTTTTATTGAGGGTAGTGTTCAGACAATGTCTACCTTGGGTTATGATGTGGAGATGCCGGCGTTGGACTGGGGTGGACAAAAATCAGAAGTCGCACAACACCAGGTTAAGCTACGGGTTAAGCTAAGAAATAGTTAACAATATGTTATCATATTGGAAGTACATTATAGACCACCAGCAGTGGGAAAGAACCCAAGGAGCATTCCTTCAGTACTGCACTGAAGTGTCAACCTAGATAAACACCTAGGGCTGGATTTTGATACTGAGGCGGGTTGGGGTCGTGTTATCCACTTTTCGTGTTATCCACCCGACTGCAATTGGATGTGGGAGATTGATGCGATTTTCACCTAATTGGGCAATTGAGTTCCAGCAATTAGTGTTTTCAGTCTGAAAGTCGCCTCTGATGATGTCATCATTGCTGCTGCATTGAAGGTCTGCAAAGACTGCCTGGCCTTTGCTGTGAGAGGACCTGGATGCAAAATGAGCAGCAGGAGCCCTAAGTCTGCTCCCAGATATTTTTGCACCACCACTCCCAGATATGTCTCCTTTGCACCACCACTCCCAGATATGTCTCCCATTCACCACCACTCCCAGATCAATCGATCGATCAATCGACCAGCCAGCCAGCCAGCCAGCCAAATGTGCTCCCGCCAGGTTTCACATTCGTGGTTCAGAACAGGCGTGCTTCACGTCGAAAAAGGGTTAAAATCACAAAGGCCTTTTAAAATGGCATTATAGAGGCAATTTAGTGCTTGTTAAGGGCCTTAACAGCCTATCCCGCCTCTTAAAGGCGGGACCAGCAGACACGATTTAATGAAAATTGCGTGGAGGCGGGATGGAGGTGGGCTTGTGCCCGCCCGTCAGTTTTCGCAATTTTAACCCCCCACACGCCTCCAAACCCGCCTCCACGGATCAATGAAAATCCAGCCCCTAGACTTCCATTGACTTCAGGAGTAGTGATTAAAGGGCGACCGAGCCAATAGTGCCCATTTTGCACTATCGTCCAAAGTCAAAATTACCCTCCGTGTTCTCAAAGTGGGGTTCAAGCCCACAACCTTCAGATTGGGAGGCAAGAATGCTACCAACTGAGGGAAGCTGATGCTAAGGATCTTGAAAATTCTGTTTTGAGTTGTTCTTATTAATCTCAGCTCACCTTTGTTTGTAAATAGGCCTAAACCTGTCCTCATTCAACATTGTTGTAAAGGCTTTCCATCAAGGGCTCATTTCTCATTGGAGAATTATCAAGAATAGAAACCCTGCCTGATTTTGCCCTCCTTCTCCAAAGACAAGGGGGTCTGATTTTAATGCTAAGAGGGCGCTAATGGGTCACAAAACAACTAGTGCCCGGGCGCGGCGATGTTTGCGCCACTCGCGAAATTGACCAGACATTTTGCGGCGGCGCTAAACACTACCGCTACGATCTCCTGCGCCTGCAGATCGTGACGTCAGTCGAGCGTGCAACGCCCCAGTAGCGCCCCGGACCGGATATTGAGTGGCGCCCCCTGCCTTTCCGCCTGCCGCTAGCAATGACAGGTTGAGGGGAACGTTTTGTGGTCGGGAAGGGACTGGGGGAGCGCTATTTAAAGGCGACCACTTCCTGCCTTTTTTTGTTAGCGACATTTTTGCACCATGCATTCTGAGAGAGAGAGATTTCTGGAGAGATTCAACGCTGTGTGAAGGAGTTTTGGGTACTGAGCAGCACTTTGCAGGTTCATTTTGATTTGTCCTTCCTTGCATCGATTTAGAAGAGATTATGGTGACTGCACTCTGAGCTCTTTCCCTGGGCCTCTCCATTGTTCTTTCCAGCAGATTTGATGTGCGGGTCTCTCCAGGCCGAGATTCAAGGCTGCAATGAGCAGGGTGTGGATGGAGAGCAAGATTGACCCTCCCCTTTAAGAACTGGCCGGCGCCAGTGTGTCTGTGTTCCATTGCTTACTGACATCACATGAGCTTCGCCAGCGCTCTGAGGTAGCGCCTCGCTCCTCGGCGTTAGCGCCTTAAGAGAGGTGTGTAGCGCCTGATTTAGCGCTCCAATCACCTACAGGGGCGATAGAAGCCAAGTTTGCAGTCGGAGGCGATAATTAGCTCCAAGTGCTAAATTTTGCGCCCGGCCGATAATGGCACCCCAAACGGGGCGATACCGAATTTCTCCCCCATAGTGTTACAAGTCTACAAAATAAGCAGAGTCAACAGAAGATTCATGTGAGGAAGAGGGACAATTGCAAAAAACCACATCCAGATCACAGGCATACTGGAGCATTCGCGATGCTGAGGACGTCGTGGATATCACGTTTAATGAGTTGGTCACACTGCAGGTAAAGGCTGCACAGGCAGGAAGGGAATGGGTGACCACCAGGCAGAGTAGTAGGCGCAGGCAGGTAGTGCAGGGGTCCCCTGTGGCCATCCCCCTCTCAAACAGATATACCACTTTGGATATTGTTGAGGGGGATGGCTTATCGGGGGAAGGCAGCAGCAGCCAACTTCCTGGCACCATGGGTGGTTCTGCTGCACAGGAGGGGAGGAAAAAGAGCGGGAGAGCTATAGTGATAGGGGATTCTATTGTAAGGGGAATAGATAGGCATTTCTGCGGCCGCAAACGAGACTCCAGGATGGTATGTTGCCTCCCTGGTGCAAGGGTCAAGGATGTCTCGGAGCGGCTGCAGGGCATTCTGGAGGGGGAGGGTGAACAGCCAGTTGTCGTGGTGCATATAGGTACCAACGATATAGGTAAAAAACGGGATGAGGTCCTAAAAGCTGAATATAGGGAGTTAGGGGGTAAATTAAAAAATAGGACCTCAAAGGTAGTAATCTCAGGATGGCTACCAGTGCCATGTACTAGTCAGAGTAGAAATAGAAGGATATTTCAGATGAATACGTGGCTAGAAGAATGGTGCAAGGGGGAGGGATTCAAATTCCTGGGACATTGGAACCGGTTCTGGGGGAGGTGGGACCAGTACAAACTGGACGGTTTGCACCTGGGCAGGACCGGGACCGATGTCCTAGGGGGAGTGTTTGCTAGTGCTGTTGGGGAGGGTTTAAACTAAAATGGCAGGGGGTTGGGAACCTGTGCAGGGAGACAGAGGAAAGGGAAGCAAGGATAGAAACACAAGACAGGAAGGAGAAAAGCAAAAGTGGAAGGCAGAGAAATCAAGGGAGTAAATCAAACATGGCCACAGTAAACAATAATTCTAAATAGTCTAAGAGTGTTAAAAAAAACAAGCCTGAAGGCTCTGTGTCTTAATGCGAGGAGCATTCGTAATAAGGTGGATGAATTAGCTGCGCAAATAGATGTAAACGGATATGATATAATTGGGATTACGGAGACATGGCTCCAGGGTGACCAAGGCTGGGAATTCAACATCCAGGGGTATTCAATATTCAGGAAGGACAGACAAAAAGGAAAAGGAGGTGGGGTAGCATTGCTGGTTAAAGAGGAGATTAACACAATAGTAAGGAAGGATATTAGCTCTGATGATGTGGAATCTGTATGGGTAGAGCTGAGAAATACCAAGGGGCAGAAAACATTAGTGGGAGTTGTATACAGACCCCCAAACAGTAATGCTGAGGTTGGGGATGGCATTAAATGGGAAATTAGAGACGCGTGCAATTAGGGCACAGCAGTTATCATGGGTGACTTTAATCTACATATAGATTGGGCTAACCAAATTAGTAACAATACTGTGGAGGAGGAATTCCTAGAGTGTATACGGGATGGTTTCCTGGACCAATATGTTGAGGAACCAACTGGAGATCAGGCCATCTTAGACTGGGTATTATGTAATGCGAAAGGATTAATTAGCAATCTTGTTGTGCGAGGCCCCTTGGGGAGGAGCGATCATAATATGATAGAATTCTTCATTAAGATGGAGAGTGAAGTAGTTGACACAGAGACAAGGGTCCTGAATTTAAATAAAGGAAACTACAATGGTATGAGGCGCAAGTTGGCTAGGATGGATTGGGGAACGTTACTTAAAGGGTTGACGGTGGATAGGCAATGGCAAACATTTAAAGATCGCATGGATGAACTACAGAATTTGTTCATCCCTGTTTGGCATAAAAATAAAACAAAAATGGTGACTCAACCATGGCTAACAAGGGAAATTAGGGATAGCATAAGATCCAAGGAGAGGACATATAAATTGGCCAGAAAAAGCAGCAAACCTGAGAATTGGGAGCAATTTAGGATTCAGCAAAGGAGGACAAAGGGATTAATTAAGAGGGGGAAAATAGAGTATGAGAGTAAGCTTGCAGGGAACATAAAAACTGACTGTAAAAGCTTCTATAGATATGTGAAGAGAAAAAGATTGGTGAAGTCAAGCGTAGGTCCCTTGCAGTCAGAATCAGGGGAATTTATAATGGGGAACAAAGAAATGGCAGACCAATTAAATACATACTTTGGTTCTGTCTTCACAAAGGAGGACACAAATAACCTCCCAGAGGTGTTGGGGAACATAGGGTCTAATGAGAGGGAGGAATTGAATGAAATCAGTATTTGTAGGGAAATGGTGTTAGGGAAATTGAAGGGATTGAAGGCCGATAAATCCCCAGGGCCTGATAATCTACATCCTAGGGTACATAAGGAAGTGGCCCTAGAAATAGAAGATGCATTGCTGGTCATCTTCCAAAATTCTATAGACTCTGGAACAGTTCCCATGGATTGGAGGGTAGCTAATGTAACCCCACTATTTAAAAAAGGTGATAGAGAGAAAATGGGGAATTATAGACCGACCGGTAAGCCTGACATCGGTAGTGGGGAAAATGCTAGAGTCCATTATAAAATATGTAATAGCAGAGCACTTGGAAAACAGTGACAGGATCGACAAAGTCAACATGGATTTACAAAAGGTAAATCATGCTTGACTAATCTACTGGAATTTTTTGAGGATGTAACTGGTAGAATAGATAAGGGAGAACCAGTGGATGTGGTGTATTTGGACTTTCAGAAGGCTTTCGATAAGGTCCCGCATAAGAGATTAGCGTGCAAAGTTAAAGCACACGGGATTGGGGGTAAGGTACTGTCTTGGATAGAAAACTGGTTGGCAGACAGGAAGCAAAGAGTTGGAATAAACGGGTCTTTTTCCGAGTGGCAGGCAGTGACCAGTGGGGTACCGCAGGGATCAGTGCTAGGACCCCAGTTATTCACAATATATATTAATGATCTAGACGAGGGAACTAGATGTAATATCTCCAAGTTTGCAGACGACACAAAGCTGGGTGGGCATGTGTGCTGTGAGGAGGATGCAGAGAAACTCCAGTATGATTTGGACAGGTTGGGTGATTGGGCAGATGCATGGCAGATGCAGTATAATGTGGATAAATGCGAGGTTATCCACTTCGGTGGCAAAAACAGGAAGGCAGATTATTATCTGAACGGCAATAGATTGGGAAAAGGGGAAGTGCAACGAGACCTGGGTGTCCTTGTGCACCAGTCGCTGAAGGTAAGCATGCAGGTGCAGCAGGCGGTTAAGAAGGCAAATGGTATGTTGGCCTTCATAGCGAGAGGATTCGAGTACAGGAGCAAGGATGTCTTGCTGCAGTTGTACAGGGCCTTGGTGAGACCACACCTTGAGTATTGTGTGCAGTTTTGGTCGCCTTATCTGAGGAAGGATGTTCTTGCCATGGAGAGAGTGCAGCGAAGATTCACCAGACTGATACCTGGGATGGCAGGAATGATGTATGAAGAGAGATTGGGTCGATTGGGCTTGTATTCGCTAGAGTTTAGAAGAATGAGAGGGGATCTCATTGAAACTTATAAAATTCTAACAGGACGAGACAGACTAGATGCAGGAAGGATGTTCCCGATGGTGGGGGAGTCCAGAACCAGGGGTCACAGTCTAAGGATAAGGGGTAAGCCATTTAGGACTGAGATGAGGAGGAATTTCTTCACCCAGAGAGTGGTGAACCTGTGGAATTCTCTACCACAGAAGACAGTTGAGTCCAATTCATTAAATATATTCAAGAAGGAGTTAGATATATTTCTTAAGGCTAAGGGGATCAAGGGATATGGGGAGAAAGCAGGGACAGGGTACTGAATTTGGATGATCAGCCATGATCGCATTGAATGGCGGAGCAGGCTCGAGGGGCCGAATGGCCTACTCCTGCTCCTATCTTCTATGTTTCTATGTTTCTATGTTATATAAGGACAGATTATTTCCCATTATCTGAGGAGCAGTGTGAAAGGCTGTTAAGATTCAGCAGAGAGATAATCACCCTGATAGATAAATGTTGGTCCTGTCTGACTGACTCTCACTCCTCTATCTGCAGAAATCACTATAGCTATAAATATTATTTTTTACAGGGTCTCTCTAGGTATCTGGAGGAGACAGCAGTGGAACTGCTGAAGGTAATATGTCCCCTTGTTACACTGCACACGTTTCCGAAAGTGAAAATGAACACTTACACTTTGCAGGCTTTCCTAGAATACTGGGACAAAGTTGCTTTGCTGAAAGTAACATCACATTAGTCAGGCAAACAAGATTTCTCAGTTCACCTGACTGTAATAGTTGTCCTGCCTTCCCCAGACACAGTGCACTGGTTTCTTTAAAGCCTAAGTGAATCCACCCACTGGTAGGGCAAATCCCACCTGTACCAGTTCTTCTGTAAGCCTGAATACAGATTGTTACATAACATATCAAACACTCCTGCACACTGACTACTGATCTAACTGTCACCTGGATTACAATTATATCCCCTTGGGTGCAGTGAAAAATTAAAACCGAGAAAGGGCATCAATATAATCTGTTCTATATACATGTTGAGGACCAGTCCTTTATCAGTCACATCCATTATTGATAAATGAAGCAGTTAAATTGGTTAAAACCAATGAATCTAATCTGTACTTTTAATTCATTTACAGTAGCATGTAAATCCGTACATTAATGTTTGGATAGGGCCTTAAAACAATTGATTCAAGTAGTAATGGTTTCACTGAAGTCCTAGATTATTGAGTTTATATTAAGTGCTTCAAATGGAAGGAGTTCTGTATCTGTATGTGTCAGCTCCCTGTACTCAGGAATCCGAACCTATATAAGCACTTTAACTTCACAGTGGGTTTTTTAAGTACTATTCTGGGCGAGCAGCTTCCCCATTCACATTTGCTATTTGATGCTGGTCTTTGTAGGCCTGCTGGGCTTTGGTGTGAAATATGGTGATTTGACTGTTAGAAGAGTGCAGCCATGCATGAATAACAGGAAGCTGTAATCAAGATTGGATCTTATCGCTTCTCTCTCTGTAAGTCGGCCGTTTGCATTTGTAAGTGCAGCTACCAGCAGGAACACCACGTATCTCCATCGGCCTTATATTGTGGGGTGGATTCAGGAGCACTGGCGAAGTACAGTCTAGAACAGGGACATCTGTGGACCCAATGCAGCCACTGAACTCAGGCACCGTGGTCCTATTTGCACTTATATTTCTTACCTGCTGGTTCGTCTTGTTTGAATTTTGTGGATTGGAGGTTTGGAAAGACCTGTTGGTAGCACTATTGCTTCATTGGTGGATAAATCCTAAATCAGAACAACTTGCATTTATATAGCGCCTTTTAAATAGAAAAATCTACCAAAGCACCTCACAGAGGCGTAATCAGACAAAAATGGACGCCAAGCCAAAGAAGGTGATTTTAGGAGGGGTGACCAAAAGCTGGGTTTTAGGAGGGCCTTAGATGATAAGAGGGAGGTGGAGGGGTTTAGGGAAGGAATTCCAGAGGATGGGAGCTAGACGGCTGAAGGAACGGCCGCCAATTGTGGGGCTAAGAGAGGGGGGATGCACAAAAGTCCAGAGTTGGAGTAACAGAGTGTTCGTGGGGATGTGGAGTTGTCGAGCTGGAGGAAGTTAGAAGTTAGAGATAGGGAGTAGCAAGGCCATGAAGGGATTTAAACAGGAGGATAAGAATTTTAAATTAGATGTACTGGGGGATAGAATCATAGAATGGTTACAGCACAGGAGGCCATTTGGCCCGGCGAGCCCGTGCTGGCTCTCTGCAGGAGCACCTCAGCTAGACTCACTCCCCCGCCCTTTCCCCGTAGCCCTGCAAATTTTTTTCTTTCAGGTACTTATCCAACTCCCTTTTGAAAGCTGTGATTGAGTCTGCCCCCACCGCCCTTTCAGGCAGTGCATTCCAGATCCAAACCACTCACTGCGTAGAAAAGTTTTTTCTTATGTCGCC
This sequence comes from Squalus acanthias, assembly GCA_030390025.1. NCBI lineage: Eukaryota > Metazoa > Chordata > Chondrichthyes > Squaliformes > Squalidae > Squalus > Squalus acanthias. The sequence continues at coordinate 80,165,598 of CM059425.1, read as the reverse complement.
TTTGGTCCTTTTGCCCATCACCTTAAATCTGTGTCCTCTGGTTCTTGACCCCTATGCCAATGGGAACAGTTTCTCTCTATCTACTCTGTCCAGACCCCTCATGATTTTGAACACCTCTATCAAATCTCCTCTCAATCTTCTATGCTCTAAGGGGAACAACCCCAGCTTCTCCAGTCTATCCACGTAACTGAAGTCCCTCATCCCTGGGATCATTCTTGTAAATCTTTTCTGCACCCTCTCTAAGGCCTTCACATCCTTCCTAAAATGCGGTGTCCAGAATTGGACACAGTACACTCCTAGGTCTCTCTGTGTACCCGCTTTAGGATTGTACCCTTTAGTTTATATTTCCTCTCCTCATTCTTTCTACCAAAATGAGAATTATCTGAATAAAGACAGGGGCGCTAGGCAATGTTCCTCAAATTTCTTTTGGGTGTGTGGCCCACTCAAATTTCCGCGCATGCGCAGTTTTTCCATTTATAAGCCGATGAGCGGCCTGCGCGGGACCTCCAGACCGCTGCGCAGGAACATTGGTGATAGGTGAGTGCAACTTTGTGTGGGATAGACATAGGCAGCATAGTTTTGGATGAGCTTATATATATGGAGGGTGAAGGATGGGAGGCTGACCAGGGAAGTATTAGAATAGCTGAGAATGGAAGTGACAACGGCATGGATGAAGGTTTCAGCAGCAGATGGGCTGAGGTAGGGGAGAAGATGGGCGATCTTACGGAGGTAGGTCTTTGTGATGGAGGGTATATAGGGTAAGAAGCTGCAAGACCTTTTTTGATTCCTTCTCGGAATATGCGCGTCACTGACAAGGCCGGCATTTATTACCTATTCCTAGTTGCCTGAGAAGGTGGTGGTGGGATGCCTTCCTGAACCACTGCAGTCCATGTGGTGAAATTGCTCCCACAACGCTACTTGTTATACTTCTTTGTAGCAGCTTAATACAACCGAGTGGCTTGCTAGTTCACTTCAGAGGGTAGTTAAGAGTCAACCACGTTGGTGTGGGACTGGAGCCACATATAGGCCAGACTGGGTAAGGACGGCAGGTTTTCTTCCCTAAAGGACATTAGTGAATCAGCTGGGTTCCTACAACAATCCGACAGCTTCATGGTCACTTTTTAAAATTTTAATTCAAATTCTCACACTGCCATTGTGATTTGAACTCACATTCTCTGGATTATTAGTCCAGATCTCTGGATTACTAGCCCAGTAACATAACCACTACATTACTGTACCCTGATGTCATAGGAGGCCTGTGTCTACCAGTCCTTCCTCTCCCAACCAAATATAAAGGCAAAGGCAGACATTCCTGCATTTGTCAGGAGCAGTGCATGTGGAGGCTATAATTTATCAGGGAGGCAGGGGCAGAGTTGTGTTGCGTGCTGCAATATAACCTGCCGCCAACCTCAAAGGTAAGGATGGTACTGTATGGTGCTGCAAAGGTCACTGCAGGCTTGAACATTTTTCCTTATATGGACTCATTCCAGGCTTCCACAGGGGACATCAGTAACACCAGTAAACCTGCAATCCATACACATATACAGAAGGTGGCATTATTTGGCAGAGCAAACAAATTCATTGCTTTCACAATAGTCAACCAGAAATTGCAGAGGACACAATTTTTTTCCCCCATATTGCAATTGCAGGATGCCCCAAAGTCCAGGGCATCATTGATTGCAACATAAAACCCCATGTGCTCCTGCACACAATGGTGCAGATTTCTCCGTCCATTAATGAGCAAACTGCCAATCAGATGCGTGGCTAATGTCTGCAGCTTGTGCACAATAAGTTAATAGAGCTCAACTCGGAAACTCAGGTGAGATCAGTCTTATTGACTTAGGCAGGTGCTGGTCCAGACAGCACCCGGCCCGCATCTGTTTTACCCTATGGGACTGAAATGTGCCAGTGTGTGTGTATATGTACAGCGAAGATATGTTGCTGAGGACTAATTGTCAGCTGTGGCTCAGTTGGTAGCACACTTGCCCCTGAGTTAGAAGGTTGTGTGGTTCATAGTCCCACTGCATGGGACTTGAGCACATAAAGGTAGGCTGACACTTCAATGCAGTGCTGAGGGAATGCTGCACTGTTGGTGGTGCCTTCTTTCGGATGAGACGTTAAACCGAGGCCCTGTCTACTCTCTCAGGTGGATGTAAAAGATCCCATGGCACTATTTTGAAGAAGAGCAGGGGAGTTATCCCCGGTGTCCTGGCCGATATTTATCCCTCAACCAACATAACAAAAACAGATTATCTGGTCATTAGCACATTGCTGTTTGTGGGAGCTTGCTGTGCACAAATTGGCTGCCGCGTTTCTCACATTACAACAGTGACTACACTCCAAAAGTACTTAATTGGCTGTAAAGCGCTTTGAGACATCTGGTGGTCGTGAAAGGCGCTATATAAATGCAAGTCTTTCTTTCTTTCTAAGCCCAAAATACCACGGCCTCAATCTTAACTCCCTCCAACAGTGGGAGAGAGTCGGGGAGGTTAAAATATCAGGATCGAGCAACCCGACCCGATTCACTCCCCTTTAAACTTTAACATGTGGAAATCAGGCCATTGATGAGGCTCCCGCAAAAGACAGGCGGGGGCCTAATTAACATTCCAAAGTCGCGGCCTGGTGACAACATCAACTTCACAACTTATATTTAACTGGAAGAGAGGGGGAGGCCCGAGCTGTCAAGCTGCCTGGCAGCTTATTCGAGGCAGGAGCTGCCGACTTCCTAAGGTAAGTGCTAAAGAAAGAAGATTTGCATTTAAATAGCGCCTGTAACGACCTCAGGATGTCCCAAAGTGCTTTACAGTCAATGAAGTACATTTGAAGTGTGGTCACTGTTGTAATGTAGGAAACGTGGCAGCCAATTTGCGCACAGCAAGCTCCCACAAACAGTAATGTGATAATGATCATTTTTTTTCATGATGTTGATTAAAAGATCTGGGGGTAGAGTTTCGCTTTGGGCGCAATCGGCAATCCGGACGCAAATTGCACCCAAAATTGCGTCCGTTTTGAAAAGTGGGTTTTCCTCCAGAGTTGTCGCAAACGCATTTGCATATCGGCAAAGGCAAATTCTGCCATGCACCAGTGCAATCGGGCAGCGATTTAAAAGGTAATCTTTTTTTTTAATTTGCTTTAAAAAATATTCCTTGATATATTTAAGAGTGGTGAATTTTGATTAATACAGCTGAAAATGGGTTTATCACAAAAAATAAGCATTTTTAATCACAGTGTGAATCCACCACCTGTGAGTAACCCAATCTTAAATAACTGAAAATGACTTTTAAAAAATATACAAAACTATACAAAACAATATACAAAAGTTATATTGGGGGACAGTAGTCAGTTTATTACTTAGGGCGGCGATGTCTATGTCAAAACGTCTGAGCTCCCAGGCAATGATAGCAGTACGGCGTTCCGGTCTGTCGCTGTTGGGGTTGTCCATGAGGGTCCTGACGTTCCAGGTCCCGAACTTCATTTTAAAGGGTGGAAGATGCCTGTGCGTGAATTCTTTTATCGTGGGGTGGCCGTTGCACACCAGCTACCACACAGGCTTGACAGAGCAAGGTCTTGGTCCAATGGCAAGGGGATCCAAGACAATTGGAGACCAGGCTCTGCTACATCGTCCTAGCACACACACACAAACATACTCCTACTGTCCTCCTCCCTCCTTCCCGCAGGTCCTTTATGCCTGGGTTTCATAGGATGCAGTGTGATCCTCCCGACCTCACTGTTGGCCCATGCTGACCTTCCCTGGGCCCCAACCTCGCTGCTGGTCCACGCTGCGCCACTCCTGGGTCACGACCACCACCTTGTTCCGTCAGAGAGACAAGTACAAGGCTTCATGGCAACACCCTCACTCCAAGTACTGGCATTTGCTGGACTACGTAATCGTCTGAGCGAGGGACCGCAAGGACATCCACATCACCCGCGCTATGACAGGAGCTGACAACTGCTGGATAGACCACCGCCTAATCCGCTCTGTCATCTCCATCAATGTAGCCCCAAAACAGCGGCGGCAACAGAAACAATGCCGCAGGAAAATCAACGCTGGAACACTCAAAGACCCTGCTAAGAAAGCCCTATTCAGCCTGCGCCTCACAACCAACCTGACGACTCCCAGTGATTCAGAGACACAGCATGTCCACAGCGCTTGGTCTGCACTCAAGGCCTCCATAATCAGCACCTGTGAAGAGACGCTCGGTCACTTGACCAGGAAACACCAAGACTGGTTCAACGAGAACGACCAGGAGATCCAGGAGCTAATAAGCCGCAAGTGCAAGGCATTCCTGATCTGGAAACAGCAACACAACTCGAGAGCAAGAAAGCAGCTCTACAGACACCTGAAGGCCGAAGTCCAACAAAAAACTCACGACCTAAAGAACAGATGGTGGGTGGAGAAAGCGCAGGAGATCCAGCAGCTAGCCGACAACCATGACGTGCGTGGATTCTTTAGCGCAGTCAAGATCACCTATGGCCTAAGCACCCAAGGTCCTACCCCACTGCGGGCCAAGAACGGAGAGGTACTCATCAAGGACAGAGAGGCAGTCAGTGCCCGCTAGAAGGAGCACTTCGAAGATCTCCTTAACCAAGACTCTGTCTTCGACGCGAGTGTCCTCAACTCCATCCCGCAGCATGCTACCCGCCACCACCTCAGCATAACCCCAGCCCGGCATGAGGTTCAAAAGGCCATCCGACAACTGAAGAACAACAAGGCCTCAGGAGTAGATGGAATCACCGCCGAGGCACTAAAGCATGGCGAAGAAGCACTATTAGCGCGAATACATGAACTCATTTCTCTTATTTGGATGGAGGAGAGCATGCCAGGGGATCTCAGAGACGCCATAATTGTGACCATCTTCAAGAAAGGTGACAAGTCCGATTGCAGTAATTACAGAGGAGTTTCCCTGCTGTCTGCCACAGGGAAAGTCATCGCAAGAATCCTCCTCAATCGCCTTCTCCCAGTGGCTGAAGAGCTCCTCCCAGAGTCGCAATGCGGATTCCGCCCACTAAGGGGCACAATGGACATGATCTTCACCGCGCGTCAAATACAAGAGAAATGCAGGGAACAGCACCAACCGCTGTACATGGCCTTCTTTGACCTCACAAAGGCCTTCGACACTGTCAATCGTGAGGGATTATGGAATGTCCTCCTCAAATTCGGCTGCACTCAAAAGTTTGTCACCATCCTCCGCATGCTTCACGACGACATGCAAGCCGTGATCCTGACCAACGGATCCACCACAGACCCAATTCACGTACGGACCGGGGTCAAGCAAGGCAGTGTCATCGCACCAACGCTCTTCTCGATCTTCCTTGCTGCAATGCTCCATCTCACCCTCAGTAAGCTCCCCGCTGGAGTGGAGCTAATCTACAGAACAAACGGGAAACTGTTCAACCTCCATTGCCTCCAGTCCAGATCCAAGGTCGTCCCATCCTCTGTCATCGAATTACAGTATGCAGACAACGCTTGCGTCTGCGCACTCTCAGAGGTCGAACTCAAACCATCGTCAACACCTTCACCGAAGCGTACGAGAGCATAGGCCTTACACTAAACATCCGTAGACAAAGGTCCTCTACCAACCTGCCCCCGCCACACAGTACTGCCCCCTGATTCTCGAAATCCACGACGAGGCCTTAGACAACGTGGACCACTTTCCATACCTCGGGAGCCTACTGTCAACAAGGGCAGACGTCGATGACGAAGTCCAACATCGCCTTCAGTGTGCCAGTGCAGCCTTCGGTTGCCTGAGGAAGAGAGTGTTTGAAGACCAGGGCCTCAAACCCGGCACCAAGCTCATGGTCTACAGAGCAGCAGTGATACCCGCCCTGCTGTACGCTTCAGACATAGACCATATACAGCAGGCACCTCAAAGCACTGGAGAGGTACCACCAACGCTGCCTCTGCAAGATCCTGCAAATCCATTGGCAGGATAGGCACACCAACGTCAGCGTTCTCGCTCAGGCCAACATCCCCAGCATCGAAGCTCTGACCACGCTCGATCAGCTTCGATGGACGGGCCACATCATCCGCATATCCGATACAAGACTCCCAAAACAAGCGCTCTACTCGGAGCTCCGACACGGCAGGAGAGCCCCAGGTGGGCAGAGGAAACGCTTCAAGGACACCCTCAAAGCCTCCTTGGAAAAGTGCAACATCCCCTCCGACACCTGAGAATCCCTGGCCCAAGACCGCACAAAGTGGAGAAGCATCCGGGAAGGCGCCGAACACCTCGAGTCTCTTCGCCGGGAGCAAGTGGAAGCCAAGCACAAACAGCAGAAGGAGTGCACGTCAACCCAAGCACCCCACCCACCCGTCCCTTCAACCACCGTCTGCCCCACCTGTGACAGAGACTGTAGGTCCCGCATTGGACTCATCAGTCACCTGAGAACTCATTTTTAGTGTGGAAGCAAGTCATCCTCGGTTCCGAGGGACTGCCTAAGAAGAAGTCAGTTTCTTAGTAATTTTTTTTAATTACATTCAAAGCCTTCTAAAACATACCTGTTCTTGCACCCAAAAGAACCAGCTTAATTTTTTAAGCCTCCTCGAAGGTCTGTAAACAAGCGCAATTAACGGAAACTCCCAATGGTGATTAATTCATCCTGTGGGCGTGGCCAGTTTTTTGACCGGAATCTGTTTCTAGCACAATATTTTCAAAACTAGCGCAAAAGGTAGCGGGAACTCTAGTTGCGCTGAACACAATTTGCGCTTAAAATCCCGCAATCTTTTGCACTGGTTGTGGCGGTTTTGGGCAAATTGCGCTGAAAAAAACAGCACAATCGAGCGGAAACTACAGGCCCAGCTCTTTTAGCGCTCCTTGTGGGCCAGGAGGAGCAGGAGTGCTCCCCCCAGGCCTCACAAGGAAGTCTTCGGCCTCCCCCAGGCCCGATCACTGTCTTCTGCTCCACCCAGCCCCCCTGGCCTCGATCTCTAGTCTCCACACCGCCACCCCCCCAATCCCGATTGCCGCCCGGAACCTCCTGCCACTAGTTTTTCCTCCCACCCACCGGCCAGGCTGTCAATTTGCCCAGCTGCCGGGCGGGAGATGGGCCAACAACATTCTAATGAGGTCCTGCCATTAAGATCGGCAGGGCCTCCACGTTCCCTTGCCGGGCTCTTCACCCGATGACAGGCTCCTCTGTACCCTCTCCGGCTCCACCGTTAATATCAGGGCCCGTGTTTAATTCTCATTAATAGCTAGCCTCCAAAATGAAAAGTGAGTATACTGTGCACACCAAAGTATACGTCCACTTTGAGTGGGCATACTCCAGCCTCCGAAATATAAAAAGTGGGCATACTCAGTGCAGGAGATAAGTGAGGCCAAGAATGCACATAGATAACTACTTAGGATGTCACTAAAGGTATGAGATGATAGCTGATAGTTGGACTTGCCAGTCATGAAGAAACTGTGTCTTCAAAGAACAGAGAAACAACATTTTTATCACGTTAAAAAGGGCATGGAGATTGGATTGTAGCGATTCAATTGCACCATCTTGCAAAAGTCTGACAAATAAGATGTGTGATCTGGAAGGTCTTGCAAGGGTTGATAGGTTGGACATCATTGGTATCGCAGAGACATGGTGGAATGATTCCAATCAATGGGATACATATCTGGAAGGATATAAATTGTTTAGAACAGGGGAGAAAAGGAGGTGGTGTGGGCAGTACATATAAATGCCAGTATTGAGGCACAAGTGGAGAGGATATAAATGAGAGGGCAGACACAGATCACTTTGGGTAGAATTAATAGATGGTAACAGAGGTAAACTATTACTGGGGGTATGCTATAGACTCCCAGGCCAGGGTGAAAACTTTCATCTGCAACTGTGGGATGAGATAAGGAAGGTTACTAGTAAAGGACCAACTATAATAGTTGGAGATTTCAACTTATCAGAAATTGACTGGGACAATAATGTCTCTACTGGTTAGACAGGGAAGGAATTTCTAGAGTTAATGGGAGACTGTTTTATGAGTCAGTTTGTAAAGGAGCCAACAAGTAGAGAAACGTCCTGAATTTGATTATGAGTAGGGATGATCAAATCTCCAACACAAAGTTTGGTGAGGCTTTAAATACCAGTGATCATAATGTGATCACATTTGATATAAGAATTGGAGAGGTTACTAAAACCCAAATAAGACTGCCAAGTTTTAAGGGGACCCACTTTATGCGCTTGAGAAGTCTTGTCAGAGTGGGCTTAAAAGTTTGAATATGGCTTGGAGAGAAGAATAACTATGGAGTTCCTTCAAGGAGGTGATTCTGAATGCAATGAACTAATATGTACCCATGCAAAGCAGAGGTACAAAGCTTAAAGGCATTCCTGCCTGGTTGAATGGGACTACCAAGCAACACAAAGAAGAAAAAAAAGCATTTAAGACCATGAAGGAAAATGGCACAGGATTGAGACAGATTCAATATCAAAAGGCATGCCTGGAGTGTAAAAGGGCCATCAAAATGGCAAAGAAATTTTTTGCATTCAATATGGCAAGAAAAGTAAAGGATAATAATAAAAAGCTTTTTAGTTATATTCAGAAAGAAAAACAAGGGATGGAGTGAGGCCACTGAAAGTGAGATCGGGTGAGAGCATGACAACTCATACTACACAGGCTGCAAAAGTGCTAAATACGTTTTTTTGCCTCAAGTCTTTACCAAGGTGGAGACAGGTAACTTATATGATCTGGAAACAGAACTGGAGGGTGTTGCAAAGGTAAATTGTAACACTATTCACATAACTGCCAGCATGCTTGACGAACGGCTATGCAACCTTAAGGCAAATAAATCACAGGGGCCGGATAAGATGTATCCAAGGATCGTTAAGGAAATAAGGGAGGAAATTGCAGGAACTCTGGCACAAATCTTCCAGAAAACATTGAATGTTGGAAAGATGCCTGGAGACTGGAAAAAGGCAGATGTTACTCTTACTTTTTAAAAAGGTAGCAAAAGTAGCCCAGAAACTACAGGCCAGTGAGTTTGATATCCATAGTGGGCAAAGTTGTGGATAGAAATAAAATCATAAAAGTTAGCCAATATGGATTCAAGGAGTGACGTCTTGTCAATCTAAAGTGCTTCACATGAGGTACAAAAAATCCAGGAAGGGCCAATTACTTAAACGGAAAGAAAATAATGTGCATGAAAAATGAGAGATCTGGGGGTCCTAATTGACAATAAGTTGAAGCTATCGCCATTAAGCTCAGGGGCAGTGAATAAAGAAAATCAGATGGCGGGATGTATTAAAAGGTCTATATTGAGCCAAAATAGTGAGGTGCTCCTGCCACTTTATAAATCATTGGTGCAACCGCACTTGGAATACTGTGTAATTTTGGTTGCCTCAGTACAGAAAGGATATTGCAGCTACTGAAGTGATACAGAAGAGAACCAGAATGATTGAGGGAATGGAAGGATTGGATTATGAGGAGCGATTATGTAAATTGGGCATGTTCGTACTGGAAAAGAGGTTGCGAGGTGGTAGGACTGCTGTTACACTTTGTCCAGAATAGTAGAACCAGAGGACACGACCTGTGCTTGAAGGGGGTTAAATTCAAAACGAATCTACAGAAACACTATTTCAGTGAGAGGTAAATCTATGGAACAGGGTCCGTATAATATTTTAGGATAGTATGAGTAATTTGAGACAAGACATATGTTAAGTGTAGTACACTTGGGAGGAACAGGTGACTTTGGACCTACTGTTCTCAAAGCTTTCCATCATTGGGGTTTCCTCACCTCATGGGGTCTGTTGTAGACTAATTGATAGAAATTGATATTCAAGAAAGGAGGGAGAGAGAAAACAGTTAGCCTGACATCAGTCATCGGGAAAATGCTGGAATCCATTATTAAGGAAGTGGTAACAGGGCACTTAGAAAATCATATTAGATTCGGGAAAGTCAACATGGTTTTATGAAAGGAAAATCATGTTTAACAATTTTATTAGAGTTTTTTGAGGATGTAACTAGCAGGGTAGCTGAAGGAGAACCAATGGATGTAGTATATTTGGATTTCCAAAAGGCATTCGATAAGGTGCCACATAAAACGTTGTTACGCAAGGGCTCATGGGGTTGGGGGTAATATATTAGCATGGATAGAGGATTGGTTAACGGACAGAAATCAGAGTAGGGATAAACGGGTCATTTTCAAATTGGCAGGCTGTAACTAGTGGGGTGCCGCAAGGATCAGTGCTTGGGCCTCAGCTATTTACAATCATATTAATGACTTAGATGAAGGGACTGAGTGTAATGTATCCAAGTTTGCTCATGATACAAAGCTAGGTGGGAAAGTAAGCTGTGAGGACACAAAGAGCTTGCAAAGGGATATAGACACGTTAAGTGAGTGGGCAATAAGGTGGCAGATGGAGTATAATGTGGGGAAATGTGAGGTTATTCACTTTGGTAGGAAGAATAGAAAAACAGAATTTTTTTTAAATGGTGAAAAACTATTAAATGTTGGTGTTCAGAGAGATTTAGGTGTCCTCGTACAGGAGTTAACATGCAGGTACAGTCAGCAATTAGGAAGGCAAATAGCATGTTGGCCTTTATCGCAAGGGGGTTGGAGTACAAGAGTAAGGAAGTCGTACTACATTTGTACAGGGCTTTGGTGAGACCATACCTGGAGTACAGTTTTGGTCTCCTTAACTAAGGAAAGACATACTTGCCTTAGAGGCGGTGCAACGAAGGTTCACTAGATTGATCCCTGGGATGAGGGGGTTGTCCTGTGAGGAGAGATTGAGCCTATACTCACTGGAGTTTAGAAGAATGAGAGGTGATCTCATTGAAACATAAGATTCTGAGGGGGATTGACAGGGTAGATGCTGAGGTTGTTTCCCCTGGCTGGAGAGTCTAGAACTAGGGTGCATAGTCTCAGGATAAGGGGTTGGCCATTTAAGACTGAGATGAGAAGGAATTTCTTCACTCAGAGGGTTGTGAATCTTTGGAATTGTCTACCCGAAAGGGCTCTGGATGCTGAGTCGTTGAGTATATTCAAGGCTGAAATAGAGATTTTTGGACTCTAAGGGAATCAAGGGATAGGGGAAAGTGGAGGTGAGGTCAAAGATCAGCCATGATCTAGTTGAATGGCGGAGCAAGGTCGAAGGGCCGTATGGCCTACTCCTGCTCCTAATTCTTATGATCTTATGATTGACGTGATTAGTCAACAACTCCATTATCGTTGGATCATGCGACTCAGGATGGTAGAAGGTGATCTAGATGGACCTTGGTCTTTTTGCGTCTAACAATTCTTATATTGGGGGACAAAACGTTCAATTGGTGGCCGAATTGAAGCAAAAACCACCTATAATTATCAAAACACTACTCAAGATACAAGCAAGGTAGATAGTTCAGCCTATCTTGGCTCATCCATCTAGAAAACTCAGTCCCACACCACAGCATCAAACTGTCACTTAAGCGACTCAGGTTTTTAGCCTGCCCAAAAGCTCATCCAAGTTTTGATCCCTCTTTTACACTAAGAACTTCCCGAGGCCTACATTTGCCTTCCACTAGTTTGAAACTATGGTTTACCTTGTAGTGGTCTGAAATGCACCTTTTCTAACATTTAATAACTTGCACCCATTTAAAACATCCCCTTTCAGTCACTTCCTTTCAAGGATGAGCCCAACCTTCCATAATCTTTCTTTATAATTAAATCCTGACATCAGGGTTAGTTCTCGTGCTCTTCTGTGCACTGTCTCCATAGTTTTTTCCCTTGCTTCCCTAGGCAAGATGCACTCTGACCAGAACACTAATTTCAGCACGACCATTTATATGCTGATTTAAGAGTGTAGTTCAGAATTCAATTTGCTTTGCTTTCTGCTCCAGTGTCTGAACATCTTAAGTATCATTGTACTACTACCCCTAGAACTTTGAATTCTTCCTTAGCTACTGCCACCATTTCTTTCTTCTATTGTATTGAATTTCTATCAGTCACTGTTCCACCCATTTAGCCATTTTTTTTTTTTAATTTAATCCACCTTGTAGGTCCTTGATTGCCTCATCAAATTTGACTACCACCTCTTGGTTTGGTACGGTCTCCAATTCTGACCATTGAATTTCTAAGTCCAAATCCTTGGTTTCCAATTTCTTATTCATTTTTGGGTTTAATCATTAATTCCCATCATTTTCAGCTTAAGCAGCCGTTCTTTTAAAAAAAAGCCTTTGAGAAGGTTTTGCAAGTCAAAGTACGTCTTAAAATCTTCCACAGTCCACGTGGGCAGTCACTTGCACTGCCTTAGGAGGTGAAAGGAAATGAAGTAGAGTTCATGCAATGATTACTTTAATATAGAATGGTAAGCTGAGACTATAGAGGGAGAGACCAGCAGCCCAAGACAGGTTGCTGAGGGAGCCCAGGCCTAGAGACAGGTTGGCAGCTGAAGCCAGTGCTGTGCTAGAAACCATTTACTAACAGGGCAGATGGCAGAAAGCAAGGCCTCATTCATTGTCAGGCTCATTTAAAAAACAATTGTTACAAATCAGTGAGTTCAGCAAAATGTAAATACCAGTTGACTCACTGCAACTTGCATTCTGTCCTTCAAACATCTGTTATTAACTGCAGCATGCAACTCCAACACAGCCATTTCTGACATCCTAATGTGTCAAAAGTTACTTTAATACACAGTATCTTGAATGAAAACTATTGGGATTACAGCTGTTAAAACTGTACCATACCATGAGCTAATATGGACATTGAAATCATAACAGCTAAAGAAAGTAGTCACCTATTATATATTACCTATATGAACATGTAGTGGGTGAACACTAAGCTACTTTAAGATTTCATATACTGAATCTCATAGTTCAATACTGGATGTCTCAAATCTATGAATTAAAAATCTTCATTAATAGATTAAAAAATAGACTTCTGCAACAATTCAATCAGCGAGGATAAGCAGCTCATAAATAAAGGTTGTGTATAGCACCTTTCACCTTCTCAGACATTCAAAGCACTTCACTGCCAATAAAATACTTTTGAAATATAATCACGGTTGTAGGAAAATGCAGCATCCAACGTCCCACAAACAGCAATGAGATAAATGATCAAATGTTTTTGCAGTGTTGGTTGAGGGATAAATGTTGGCCAGGATACAGGGAAAACTCCCCTGCCATGGGATCTTTTACTTCTACTTAAGAGAAGATAGGGCCTCAGTTTAATGTCTCATCCGAAAGACAGCACCTCCAATAGGGCAGCATTCCCCCAGTACTGGACTGAAGTGGCAGCCAAGACAGTGTATTCAAGTCTCTGGAGTGAGACTTGAACCCACAGCCTTCTAACTCAGCAGCAAGCATGTTACTCATGAGCCATGGCTGTTGTTTGCAAGTAAACCAGAGACCAGAAGGTTCAATTCCCACTCTATTATTAATTGAGCTTAATAAGGGCACCATAATTGGCTTCAGTCCTCCTGTTTCCACAAGCTTATGGCAGTCCAATGACCCTTGCTAGAACAAAAGCAAAATACTGCAGGTGCTGGAAATAGGAAATAAAAACAGCTGTAAAGTTGGGTGTTAAAACAAACAGTCAGGCTCAGCTGTGATGGAAGGGACCTAAGCTCCGAAAGAAGCACAGACCTACTTAAACAGGTTTTTTTATGAGACTGTAAATGCAAGTAAGCCAGCCACGTGAAAATTATTCTACGTCAGTTTTAAATGCCTAGATTTGTTATTGTAAAATAACGAGACATTTAAAAGACAACAAATTTCCTGTACATCGCAGCAACTGAATGGGGGGGGGGGGGGGGGGGGGGAATGTAGATGACATTTTTTTTTAAAGATTTTTGTACTCATGACTGGCCACTTACAACAAGGAATGATTTTGTACAATAAATTTAGTATAGAATTTTACAATTAAGATTTTGAGACACAAATACACAGCAGGCCAATCAACAGCTGAGAAAAAGAGGAGCAACACCTGAACTATTAACCTCTCTCTTTCACTGCTAAAGATAGTTTCAGCATTCTCTTTTCTTTTAAAATTTCAGATTTCCAGCATTGGCGTATGTTTTTCGTTATCCTCACTTTTGGATCCTAGTACCAGTGTCATTTCTTAATAGCATTTGTGAAATTCTGATGTCCCTTAGTGTAAGTTCAGAAACATGAAATTTGTGAAACCCACAACACAGAGTAGTAACTATGTACAATCTTTATTTAAAAGGAGTACATAAGAGAAATGTAATTTACACCATTACATTTAATACCAAAAGTAAAAAAAGATTTGGATCCATTGCCAAAGAAACCAATGTCAATGAAGAAATAAATGAGCAATTCAACTCTGCAAGTGACAAGTTAAATGAATACAGCTCAGTAAATGCAAGTACTGCAGTTTTAACAAATTTAAGATTTGCGTTTCTCAGACAAATTCATTCCTTTACATCAACTTTCACTCACTCAAGTAAAAGTCCACATTAACATGCTTAGTCTGTACTATCACCAGAAGGTGATCGTGTGCGTGATCTTACATGATCCCCAGATGCCATAGAGGAATGGCCTCTCTGCTCCTTGGCAGGAAGAGGCGATCTACTCTCAGATCGGGATTTGCTGCGGCTCCTACTCCTGGAACGACTATAGGACTTACGGCCCCTGGAGCGAGATCTGGAAGAGCTTCGACTACGGGAACGAGACCTGCTACGAGACCTGAAGAGAAAAAGCAATCAAAACTTTGAATGGTCAGAATACAAACACTATTTTACTAGAACTATCTCTAGAACTATGTTTGTTACAAGTTTTGTTTCAATTCAGTTCTACCCAGTTCACATCCAACCAAATGTTCCTGATTTGGCAGGACATACAAGAATAATAAGCAACGAGGCTTTACAAAAAACTGCCAATAAAATCTCAAATCATTAGCATAGGCTGGTCAACTCAAACTTCTGCTTGAGAGTTAGAGCTATAACCAGCTGTTAAATTTTTATTTAAATATATACATTTAAGCACTCAAGCCCAATGATGCTGATGTCTGTGCTGAGTTAGGTAATATTCAAGGTGCTCTACCTTATAAATCTTAATAAATTAAGCCCAGGATACGTGGTTTCAATGTATTTCAAGTTTATTTAGGAATGAAGATCAATCTATGCAACAAAAAAACTGAAATACACCCTGGGGCAATTACCTGCGCTGTTTACGTTCTTCAACCACCCTGATCTTTCTTCCATTGAGCTCTGTGCCAGAGAGCTTCTCAAGAGCATTCTTCACATCACTGTAGGATGCAAATTCAACAATTCTAGGAAAAGGAAAACCAGTCATTTTTATTAAGTTTGTAATCACCAAGACTAGGCTTCCTTTCTTAACATAATACTTAGAGGGAAGTCAAAGTCTATTCAGAATGGCCAGGGCAGAAACCAGATGAAGCAGTACAGTAGTAAGTCAACTGTGCAAATGTTAAGATTTCTTTACAAAGGTTGCCAGAGCAATTATTTCAAAACCACTTAACTAAACAGCTTTCCACAAGTGTCTAGTTGTGACGAAATGCGAAACTTTTTAAAGATGTGTATCATAAAGCTGAATATAATCTTAGTACAGGAAACTCTCTTTTAACCGGCACCTAAATATCCGGAAATCTCTCTTAACCGGCAAAATTCCGGAGTAGGTTCAGGTAAGTTTTACTATATATTAGTGGCCGTGTAACCGGGATTCCTGCACCTGTGGCCGTGCACCAGGGACTCCTGGATCTGTGGCCATGTAACCGGGGTTTTCCTTCATCTCTCTACACTGGATCGTAGCATTATATGGGCCAAGTCTTTGCTGAATGCTCGCTGTAAGATCTGTCACAAGAAGGGAGATGCAGAAAACATGCTGTTGTGTGATGGCTGTGATCGAGGGCACCACACATACTGTTTGAGACCAAAGATTAAGGTTTGTACATAGTACTTTTTAAATCAAAAAACGTGTAGTTTAAAATTTTATTCTGGCTACTCAAAAGAAAATTCTTTAATGTGACCGGGGTTCCTGCACCTGTGGCCGGCCGTGTACGGGGCTCTCGTACCTTGGTAAGTATACCTCTCTGTAATCCGGACTTTTTGATCAACCGGCACCACGCCGGTCCCATCGGTGCCGGTTAATAAAGAGTTTCCTGTAATTGGTCTGCATCGACTCCCAAACCAAAGTTTCACCTCACATTGACATGGTTTCACAGCTGCATTAGCAGAGATTTCTAACACTTCCTTTCCCCCACCCATCAACAAACTTCAGGCTGTAGCTATTTAAAACCTCTTGTAACTCACCCTTCATTCATTTTGTGCCTGTGTGCATCCGCAAAGGTAACTTCTCCAGCCTGTCTCATGAAATCTTTCAGATCCTATGCAAGATCAAATCAGTTAGGTAAATCAAAGCATATTAACATATTTCTTTATCAATTTCCAATGTACATCACTGGAAAAGTAAGCAAAAAATTACATAAATCTAATTTCATCAAAATTTATATTACCTTCCTGTACAATTCCCTAGGCTATTCAACCAGCCAAATGTAACAAGTGTTCGCAGAGGCACCACCACGACTGAAGACCAGATGGTTCTCTTCACCACCCGCTTGACTGACACTACCCATTCGATGGGAGCCTTCCCGGACATCACCCTCCCTTAAAGGCAGACTCTGGCATTGCCATAGGAACAGGGATTGCTACTCTTGCGCCGTGACCAAGGACTTCTCGCCTCACTCCAATCGAGCTTCCACACAACCCTACCAGCGAATTTCTCCCAATCAAGGACCTCGCATTTTACAGCAGGCTCTCAGAACTCTCGACTTTAGGACACCTTGTTATCATTTTCAGGGACGCAGCAAGGTAAATGGCACTAAACCCAGTGCCCACCAGTGTTGGTCAGACCACCACAACACAGATTTAGATCACCAATTGACAAAGGTAGGAGCAGATTGGCATTTCAACTAGGCCCAAGAGACCAAGGCACAGCGATTAGGAAAACCAACGGCACTCCACGTCACAAGGCCAACGACACGAGAGGCTGGTAAATAAAGGTTTTAACACTTGGTTAAATTTCAAAAACACAAAAACTGAGTGAACACACATTTTAGTTTCAAGGTTAGTAGGCAATCAAGGTTAATTTTTTTGTATTTAAAGTTAGCTACTCAAGTTAAAGGAGCAGTACTTAATTTTGGAAGGCAATTAAAGCTTAACCCATTGTTTTATAGGATGGGGCCTTCTGTTTTATGTGGATCACCCCATTTTCTTTTTCCCATTGAGGCCAACTGTAGGGTTTTTTTTTTTAAACACCAAGACAAAGCCAATTATACTGCAAAAATAAAAAGGAAATCCAAAGAATGAAAAGCAATAAGAATCAAGTATTCCCTTCTGCATAATGGTGAACTTAAGAATTCCCTAACCCAAACTTCCTCCCCTCCTGTCAAAGGTGCTGACTCTTACTGGAGTACAGTTCTTCAGGTACTGGTAGTACCCCAGCTAACCATTTCTTGTGAAAGCCTGGATAAGTGTTGCCAAGCATTTAGATCATGGGGCCTGGGAGGGGGATATCAAAGCCAAGCCCCATCAAGTTCCCACACAACATCTACACATGCACTTTCCAGCAGTGACTACTCGACCAAAAACCCTCGCTTATTTTTTCACTCTCTAGCCTAGCAGCAGAGGCCAAATGTAGCCTTACCCCTGGTGCCCTGGCTGAGATCATCTAACTTAACACAGACCAGGTATCTTCATCAGTGCTGCTTAAAAGCACACTATATGATAATCTTCCATAATGAGCCATTGGGACGCTCACAAGTCATTTTTAAATGTTGTTTCTTTAAGAGGGGAAATAATTCAGCTTGGTACACGGGAGTGACAAGTCCCTAAAATACCACAGGACTAAAAACAAGTTGAAAGTCAGAATTATTGCTTTCAAAAAGTCTAAGATAAGGAAGCACATTGACCTATAAAAAAAGTTTAAACCTCCCACTTGACCTTGGACCCAGACATTGACATTAAGTATAGCACCTTTGACTGCAGTTTTTCAATTTATGGAATGACTTGGAGAAATGACAACTATTATCAGTCAACTGTAGATAACTGAACACTTTATTAAGAGTCATTTTCACAATAAAAGGCCACACATTACATTAAATATAAATCAAATGCACATTTTAGAATTGTCACACATGTTTGGAGCAAATTTGGTGACTTTTTTTTTAAATAAAAACTCCCACTAGTTTATCTTTGTCAGCAGCTCAAGTTGTTGTACTATTCTGTCACAATTTGTCACATCACATCTAATGTTTCCACTGCTGGCTAGTTACGTGTCTTTTGGAAGGAATTGTTCTGACACATTTAATGCCAACTTGTTGAGAACCACTTCTTTTTGTTCTCCTACATCATGTTACAGTACTGTGATTCTTTGTAATTAACTGCACTAGACTTTTTTTTTTAATGTTTCTTTATATTCAGTTAGGATTCATTGTTTGAATGTAACGCTCGTGGCTAGTTTGTCAGGAATGCGGCAGAGTTACAGTATTACACCTGTGCCCTACACTGTAAAATGACTCTTAAGTTAACCTTGAAAGCTCTACTTACAATTAAACAGTGCCAGTTTCATTCCATTTCATTTTCATTTGTTTTAACAAATTACACAAAAGTAGTCTCACATGATTAGATATTACATGCAGCATACCTGCCAGCTAACTCGGGAAGACAAGTTCTCAACAATCACTCTGTTTTCTGTACGAACCGGAGGCCCATTTCTGAAATGGATAATAAATTATGATCTGTGCATTAGAGAAGCTGAGTCAGCAGGTACTTTTATTCTGGAGACACCTCGGTAAGCAAATATTAAACAGAACACAAGATTTTCTGCTTCTCTGTAGTACACAATATTTTTAAAAACACTAGGATTAAACATTTCCCCCATCCTACACAACTCAAACACAAAGTTATTGCTGTGATAGTGGAGTCGGACACTTTAGGAACTTTCAAGCGGTTATTGGATAAGCACATGGAGCACACCAGAGTGATAGGGAGTGTGATAGCTTGATCTTGGTCTCGGACAATGCTCGGCACAACATCGAGAGCCGAAGGGCCTGTACTGTGCTGTACTGTTCTATGTATTCTATGAATACGGCTCAAAAATGTAGTTTTCTTATTTTCAGTTGGTGAATCGTGCTTATTATTCAATGAGAAGTGAAGTTTGAAGTTTACCCATGAGGAATATTGATTGATCTTTTCCTCCCCTCCATATAAAAGACTTGAGAACTCTGCTTTCAAAAGGGCATATTTATGTTGTCGTCACTACACAGAGCAACGATAATAGGTCCGTGGGAACAAGCAACCCTATCCTAGTGTGAGCCTGGAGACTGCACGTCACCAAACTATTCACTGTTAAAACAACTTAGCTATTTCTGTCTTCATCCAACATCAATGAGTGTTCAGTTTCTAGTAGTCATTTGAGCGAGAACCAATGTTTCTGTCCTCCTATTCCCGAGGACTGTAAAGGCAACAGTCGTAACTGAAATCAGCACTTCCAGGGATTAAATCTGGGATCTTTCGTATCCATATGGCTCAGTACCACACTAAACTTTGAATGATCGCAAGCAACATCTCTACTTTGCTAACTAACAAATTAATATGGCACTCAATTTAAACATTGGGCAAAAATGCTTTGCCACTTACTACTTTTGAGCCAGAATAGCATAAAATCAGGTAACAAATTCAATTGCCAGATAGGAAATTAAATTTGGTGCATCATTTGACAATTAAATTAATGTCAATCAAAATCTACTTAAATAAATTGATGTTACATATATTCTTTAAAAGACAATATTTGCATCATGTTACTGTAATATTCTCAATTTAAGAAAACAGGTCAATGGACTCACCTTCCTGCACTACGTTGATAGCTTTGGCTAAAGCGACCTTGATACCGTCCCCCTCCTCCTCGTCCTCCCCTATTGCGTGCTCTGGCATGCTCAACCGTCACTCTGCACAAACAAAATGCTCATTTATGTAGCTGAAAATAATGCACAATAATTACCCAGCCTTCTAGTTTATTTTGGGGATATGGCGGTGGGAATGGAGCTCTTACCTTTCATTGCACAATTCTTTTCCATCCAGTTCATAAACTGCATCTTCTGCATCTCTGTAATCTTCAAACTCCTGAAGACAAAACAGTAGACTTGTAGCTTGCCCAAATTATTTTTCTGCTCCAATAGTGTGAATTTAAAACTTTACCTAACACCAAAATAGTCCCCAATTACTGGATAAGCTCCATACAAATAAGT
Organism: Squalus acanthias; assembly: GCA_030390025.1. Lineage (NCBI taxonomy): Eukaryota > Metazoa > Chordata > Chondrichthyes > Squaliformes > Squalidae > Squalus > Squalus acanthias. The sequence goes on along the minus strand of CM059425.1, from coordinate 80,145,409 downwards.
GATGGCAAAACCACATTTCTACCTGTATGAGGAGGAACAAGAGGCTTCAGCTATTCATGCTGGTAGTGTCTACGCCTCTGATTGCTTCTTCCTTTGCTTTTCACAGAAAAAGATACAAGGACTGAAGGCACGTTTAGGTTTGCACCTCACCAGTAAATCAAAAGGTAACAAAAATCACATTCCCTGTACTAATCTGTCACTGATTTCCAGTTAGATAAGCATTGTAAATGTTCAATTGGTTGCAGAGAAGTTAAGTCACTCCACACACACTACAATTACAACTTACCACAAATCCAAATCCATTCTTCAGATCAATTTCCTTAATTCGTCCATATCCTCTGAAGAACCTCTCCACATTCTTTTCAGTGGCATATGGGCTCAGTCTGCCAATGAATACCCGGGAGCTCATCTTTGCTGACCTAGAATACAACTGTCAAAACAAACAATAAAATCAAACCTGGAATACCATCTGCCAACACAACAACTAGCATTTATATAGCACCTTTAATGGAGAAAGACATCTCAAAGCACTTCAGAGGCACATGGGCAAAAACAGACAGAGCCAAAGAGGAGGGTGTTAAAGAGCACCTTAAAGGAGAGGGAGGTGAGGCAGAGTGTTTAGGGAGGGAGTCTTGGCAGATAAAGTTTCATCCGACAACAGTGGATGTGAAGGGATAAGGGCGAATAAGAGGGCTAATTGGAGACATGATGAGTTCAGCAGATAGGGGATGTTACTGCTGTAGGTTACAAATATAGGGGGGGGGGGGGGGTGCAAAGCCAGAGAGAGATTTAATCAAAAGGATGAAAATTTATATTTGAGATGTTGTAGAGGACAGGGTGCCAATGTAGGTCGAGGACAGGGTGAGAGAGGAGCTGGACTTGGGTAGCAGAGTTTTGGAGGAGCTGTAAAATACTTTTTTGAACTGGAACACGCAACAAAAATGTCAATCGCTTACCCTATCCCCCCCTTGAAAACTCTCCAGCTATAAAACGCCCAAATCTGTGCAAGATTTCCTTACTGCTCCTCTTTCCAGAACAGAAAATTCTGTTCTGCTTAAAAAAAAACTATTTTGTAAAATAAAATCTATTGATTTTAAAGTTATATATTTTATGCATATAAAAATAAACTCAAATTGTTGTTTTTAAATTAAATGACATATGTCTGAGCCTATCAGCCCTGAAATGCTGTTAAAATATATTTTTAGGCATAAAGTAAACTCATTCTTTTAAATTACATATTTAATAATTTTTCTCTTGGCAACTCAAATTACAAGGATTCTGATCAAATTCAAAGCAGAACCTACACCACCATCCCCACCCAATCCCTCCCCAAACCTTCCCCATCCCAAACACCAATCCAATCCAAACAACCCAATCCCCTTCCCAAATCCCCCAACCCAACCCCACCCCTTCCGAATCCCCTCACCCAATCCAAATCCCCCCAACCCAAGCCCCTTCCCCTCCCCCTCCCCAATGCAAGCCCCTTCCCCTTCCCCATCCCCTCCCCTCCCCCAATGCAAGCCCCCCTCCCGTTCCCATCCCCTCCCCAATCGTACTCCAGACAGGTTTGTTATTTGTATTAAAAACGGGGCAAAAATAGTGCGGACAGGGGTTGGGGAGCGGCCCTGGTTTCCCCGACTGCAAACAATCGACAGAGAAACAACCCAGTGCCTCTTCCCCGAGGCCTGTGGCCCGCGCGGGCGCCAGCCCAGCGCCCAACAATAAGCGCCGCCAGCCGAGCCTCGGCGCCCCGGGGCTGCTTGCAACCCGAGGGGATCGGATCGGATCGTTCCTACCCCACCGCTACTGGCCCGACCCACTAACCTTTCTGATTATTTTAGCTACTCACCGTGAAACAACGCAGCCGCTTAACCCGAAACCCAGCTCACCTCAAAATGGAGCCCGACCGTCCGCACGCAGCCAATCCCGCAACGACACTGTGCCGTCACTTCCCGGATGCTAAGCAACGAGTTCTCCCGAGCGGGCCGTCACCATGGGAACCGCTGCCGGGGGGAGGGCGTGTGATGGATGGTTTCGGCTCCCTCCAGCCCTCAGAGGCCCAGCTGCAGCATGCTCTGCAGAGGGTAAAAAACACATACACACACACAGATTAGCCATTGCTCCGCCAGCCCAACAAAACGACCGAACTGCCCTTCTGCTAGCGCCATTTTCTTCATCACTTTCAGCCTCACCATCTCCTCTGATCTCCAGCGCGACTCCCACATCTGGTCCACTGGCCCGGCTGCGCAAAGTTCAATTGCCTCTTTAATGTCAATCACTTTTTTTTTGCCTTCCCCCTCCTATAAAGCTCTCCAGCGAGACGAAGTCTAACTCTCTGCGAGATTTCCCAACTGCTCCTATATCCAGAACCCCTCCACCCCCCTCAAGAAAATACAAAATGCAATAAAAAATCGAATTGGACTATCTAGCCTGCAACCTTTTTATCGTAATCTTTGTGTCTGTTTTACTGATACTACTATGGCCATTTCTCTTCCAGGCATCTTTTATTGTTTCTACTAAACTCCAAATATGCTGCGTCACGTGCTTTTAATCCTCATCAGAATGAAATCAAAGATTCATTGCACCAGCTCCGAATCTAACGGACTACTTTCCAGGACCTCAAAACTATGAAACTTCTAACTTACCTCAGTCTTCTCTTCCCACAATATAGAAGCGTTAAAAAAAAAATTTGGTATCACCTAACCACTACTTTGTGATTCACCTTGTCTTCTTTTTTAAATCTTGGTAGTGTTTGGCACTGTGAGCCTTGGCCCTTCATTATGGCTCCATCACCAAGACCGCCCACCTTAGCTCATCTGCTGCTGAAACTCTCATCCATGACTTTGCTAACTGTAGACTTAAATATTTCAATGCTTTCTTGGCCGGCCTCCCATCTTCCACCCTCCATAAACTTGAGCTCATCCAAAACTGCTGCCCGTATCCAAACTTGCACCAAGTCCCATTCACCCATCACCCCCATGCTCGCTGACCTACATTGGCTCCCAGTCTGGTAACACCTCAATTCTAAAATTCTTGATTAGGCAGAGTCAACATGGTTTTATGAAAGGGAAATCGTGTTTGACAAATTTATTAAGAGTTTTTTGAGGATATAACTAGCAGGGTAGCTAAAGGGGAACCAGTGGATGTAGTATATTTGGATTTCCAAAAGGCATTCGATAAGGTGCCACATAAAAGGTGATTACACAAGATTAGGGCTCGTGGGGTTGGGGGTAATATAGTAGCATAGAGGATTGGTTAATGGACAGAAAACAGAGAGTAGGGATAAATGGGTCTTTTTCAGGTTGGAAGACTGTAACTAGTGGGGTGCCACAGGATCAGTGTTGGGCCTCAGCTATTTACAATCTATATTAATGACCTAGATGAAGGGACCGAGTGTAATGTATCCAAGTTTGCTGACGATACAAAGCTAGGTGGGACAGTAAGCTGTGAGGAGAACACAAAGAGTCTGCAAAGGGATATAGGTAGACTAAGTGAGTGGGCAGTAAGGTGGCAGATGGAGTATAATGTAGGGAAATGTGAGGTTATTCACTTTGGTAGGAATAGAAAGACAGAATATTTTTTAAATGGTGAGAAACTTTCAAATGTTGGTGTTCAGAGAGATTTGGGTGTCCTCGTACAAGAAACACAGAAAGCTAGCATGCAGGTACAGCAAGCAATAAGGAAGGCAAATGGCATGTTGGCCCTTATTGCAAGGGGGTTGGAGTATAAGAGTAAGGAAGTCTTGCTACAATTGTACAGGGCCTTGGTGAGACCACACCTGGAGTATTGTGCACAGTTTTGGTCTCCTTATCTAAGGATATACTTGCCTTGGAGGAGGTGCAACAAAGGTTCACTAGATTGATTCCTGGGATGAGAGGGCTGTCCTATGATGAGAGACTGTGTAGAATAGGCCTATACTCTCTGGAGTTTAGAAGAATGAGAGGTGATCTCATTGAAACATACAAGATTCTGAAGGGGATTAACAGGGTAGATGCTGAGAGGCTGTTTCCCCTGGCTGGAGTGTCTAGAACTAGGGGGCATAGTCTCAGGGTAAGGGGTAGGCCATTTAAGACCGAGATGAGGAGGAATTTCTTCACTCAGAGGGTTGTGAATCTTTGGAATTCTCTGCCCCAGAGGGCTGTAAATGCTGAGTCTTTGAGTATATTCAAGGCTGAGATAGATTTTTGGACTCTTGGGGAATTAAGGGATATGGAGATCAGGCGGGAAAGTGGAGTTGAGGTCGATGATCAGCCATGATCTTATTGAATGGCGGAGCAGGCTCGAGGGGTCATATGGCCTACTCCTGCTCCTATTTCTTATGTTCTTATCCTTGTTTTCAAATCCCTCCATGGCCTCACCCCTCCCTATCTCTGTGACCTACTCCAGCCCTACAACCCTCCAAGATCTCTGCGATCCTCTAATTCTGGCCCGTTGCGCATCCCTGATTTTAATCGCTCCACCATTGGCGGCCTTCAGTAGTCGCGGCCCTAAGCTCTGGAATTCCCTCCCTAAACCTCTCCACCTCTCCCCCTTTAAGACACTCCTTAAAACCTACTCTTTGACCAAGCTTTTGGCCACCTGTCCTAATGTCTCCTTATTTTGTTTGATAACACTCCTGCGAAGTGCCTTGGGACGCTTTATAACATTAAAGGCGCTATATAAATGCAAGTTGTTGTTGGTTTCTCAATTTAAAATTATTAATGTGCTCTGCACTGCAGCTGGGCCTCAATCATTACGTACAGAATATTAGCCAGGCTATAATTTGATACAGAATATCACATTTGGTACAGAATAACACATCCAGTGATTGAGATAACATTGTAATGTGGAAGAACAAAGCTTGAAGTGCGTTAGTGCCAAGCTTCAGACGTGGTAGTGTTTTGTAACATACCCCAGGCTATGATTTTTTAAATAATTTGTACACACTTAAGGTTTTGTTTTTGAACAAAAAACAAACATACATAAATACACAAACATTTTTATACAATGTTCAGCAAAGAAAGCTGTAAACAATGCGCAAATCGGTCAGCAAGTTTGGGGATTAAGAGATACAGCGTGAGTTGCAAATCTCCAGAATTTGCTAGTCTATCCCGCCCTTAGCCGCCCTGTTATTGTTAAGAACTTGCTGGATTTGCACATTAATTGTCCATTAAACTGGCCGCAGAAAGTTAGGGCTGGAACTTAACATTGTAAGTATCTTTTTAACGACGTGATAATTGTTAATGCAATGCCAATCAATCTCTCTGGTCCAGAAAGGGAACAATTTAAACTGTCCAATTTCATTCCTGCAAGTAGTAAATTGTTGTTAGAGATTTTAAAAATGTCAAATTTAAAATGTAATTTTTGTTTCTTACTTTTTCATTCTCTTTTTTCTCTCTCTCTTAATCCAATCCAACTTTCCCTCTCTTTATTTCTCTTACTGTACCTAATATGACTCTAATTCATAGGAACATAGGAACAGGAGTAGGCCATTTAGTCCCTAGAGCCTGTTCCATCATTCAATAAGATCAAGGCTGATCTGTATCCTAACTCCATCCACCCATCTTGACTCCATATCCTTTAGTACCCTTGACTGGCAAAAATCTAGCGATCTCAGATTTCAAATTATTAATTGAGCTAGCATGTACTGCTTTTTGTGGGAGAGAGTTCCACACTTCTATCACTTGCTGTGTGTAGAAGTGTTTCCTAACCTCTCTCCTGAATGGCCTGGCTCTGATTTTAAGGTTATGTCCGCTAGCCCATTAGATAGAAAAGCTTACATCCTATTAGCCTTTATGATTATTTTTTGTACCTGACCACTACATTTTCGGGATCTGTGTACATGGATGCCAAAGTCTCTTACCTGCATTGAAATCCATCTGCCACAGTTTTGCCCACTCACTTAATCTGTCAATGTCTCTTTGTAATTTTATGCTCCCATCTACACTTCTTAATATGCCACCAATCTTTGTCATTGACAAACTTGTATATATGGCTCTCTATTGTGTTATCTAAGTCATTAATAAATATAGTGATTAGTAGAGGCCACAGCACCGATCTTTGTGGGACACCACTAGTCACTTCCTTCCAATTCGAGTACATACCCATTATCCTTACACTCTGTCTTCTACCGCCTAACCAATCTCCTAACCAGGTCAATAATTTGCTTTCAATTCCATGTGCTTTAATTTTAGCCAACAGCCTCTTATATGGAACCTTATCGAATGCCTTCTGGAAGTCCATATAAACTACATCCATAGACATTCTCCTGTCTACTACTTTTGTTACTTCCTCAAAAAAAAAGCCCATTCTAATTCACCCTCCTTTTCCGTCGTTCCTTTGTTTCTCAATCCTTAAATCTCACTGGTTAAGGAGATAGACTGTTGGTCCTGCCATTCACTGAGGTCCCAGATGCCCCGTTGTCCTCACCGCACCGTTATCAGCTCACACTTCCAGCAAGTTATCCTTTTATAATAAAGAGAAGGGTGCAATCAGTCAGCCAGCAGTAGCAAAGCCACCATAGGCATGGAGCATCAGAAATCAAGTAATGACCAAAAGTGCCAACTGCCTTCAGCTGTCAGTTGAAGATGAGGACTTTAGTGAGTATACCCAGAATCTTGAGCAGTGAAATCCCTACTCTCTGATATCTCAGAAATTTATTTCAGGATTTCTTACTATTTTGAGCATTCCAATGGTGAAGGTAAGGCTTTTAATTCTCAGATTTGAAAAACAGAAGAAAGGTTATTTGTGTGTACCCTAAAATGATACTGCACCTTGTGATTTGACCAATATAAAGGGATTTATTTTGCTAAAAGTTACAGGGCATACTTTACATATTACAGAGTTTAATTTATAGCAAGCCATATGAATATAATAATATAATAAAGTATATTTTTAAAAATCAGCGCATGCCATTGCTCATATAAAAGCAAATCTCCCATGCTATTGCTCATGATGAGTCAGAGGACATGCTGTTTTCCAACAATGGGGTATTATCAACAAAGTGTGATGGCGAAACTGTTACAAGAAGTAAGTGTGAAACCAGAAATGCACTCTATACACAAGACTTGTAATATGTTATAGATAAATACAAGCAAACATTTGGAGAGCTAACATACAGCTTGTGGAGGAAGAGACTCATGCATACTAGAGCAGGTACAAAGATATTTTGATTGCAATGAACAGTCACAGTAACTATGCTGTATCAAGTAACTGCACAATAACAATAGGCTGGTATGGCCGATGCTTGATCTATCATGTCCTGTCCAAAATAAAACGCAGGCACATACCTAATTTGCTAACGCTGGTTAAACCTGCTGGCCTAGATATTCGATTAGGCAGGAAAACGGCCAGTGCCACCACGGGCCGAGGTTAACGGCCGCCCGCAAAAAGAGCGCAGGCAGCACGGTTATTTTGGTGTTGCCTGCTAATTTACTTGAGCGGAGCGCAGAATCTCTTGTGCAATGCACTCTTTTCAGTGGGAACCTCAGCAGAAGGCCGAAAGTCGCGTCTAAAGGATCGGTGCGGCGTTCTCTGGCAATGTGCTGTTTGGGATAATTTGGTGACGGCTCCTGGGTTTTGCTGGGTCAGGAGGTATCGAGTCCGCTGATGTCCCTTGTAGGGTTGGAGCATTGTCTGTTGTGGCACATTAGGAGGCATTTGTTTGTCCACGGCTCCCCTCTGTCCCCTCTTACTTTCTCTGACAGTTGTCTGGGTCTTGTGTGAGGTGCACAAATGGGTACCAGACTGCCAGGTACTCCCACCTTTGCTAGCTGCCATAGCTCCACAGATCCTTGACCCAGATGTTTGCTGTGTGGAGGTTTGTGCTCCACCATGGTGCTGGAGGGGGAGGGGGATGGGGATGCACTGTTTTGCAGCTAGCAGTGACAGTGCACTAGCCTGCATATCACATAGGGGATTCACTCCCTGGTGAGTGGATCTTAAAGCACAGGCTCAGATCTGGAGGGACTGTAACTGTAAACACTTTGGCACAGATGTCGCTAAACCATTGCATGAGAAATCAAATGAAATTTAAAAAGGAACGTGAACCTCTTGGTCAGGAGTTTACTGGTGTAAATGGTGCAGAAGAGAGTTCAATTAAATTTTTAACAACAGCAGACTTTTGAAGAACTCTTGGTGAGAATATGGTGTTGAGCCTTTGGAGAGGGCGGTAAGAGGAGCGACGAGCTTCAAAATGGATGAACGTGCATCAATTCGGCGTTGTACACCGATTGACGTCACGCGCCTGGTAATTAAAATAGTTGCGGCGAGTGCAGGCAACAGCAGCGCTGCCGACCTGCCCAATATGGCAGCCGCCGCATTCCACGCCGGAAGTGGGCAGAAGCGAGACGGCCGTCATTTTTCTACAAAACCGGCCTTAATGGCCGGCCTTAAAGCATCGATTTTTCTAGGCCTAATAGCCTGTGCACAACTTCTTCAAGGATTACATTTATTGATTTCGAACATGGTGGAAATTCTGCTCAAATTAAAAGTTACTGAATCAATTGTTTAGAATGCAGATCTGGTCTGAAAAATAAATGGCACAATTTCATCATCAATACTATGATCAGGTTGGTCAGTGCCAATGTCTTGATTTATAATCCATATCAAGTCATACCATAGTCTTTTACGCTACTACCATGTTCTCTTGGTGTGTTGCCAGTTTTTTCACTTCATACCATATTAATTACATACTTCTGATTTAGAGTGCCTGTTGCTCTTAAGATCAACAATTCCAATCTGGTGCCTCTGATCAAAATTCTGCTCACAAAACCAACTCAGGCAGAGAGACAGTAACATAACTTGTAGTTACTATAGAATAAATAAGCCAAATTTGGCCTGTTTCATAGTCTTACTGTGTTGTCAGTGATCTCAATGCTGGGAAGTGAAAAAAGGCTGAAAAAAATAAAAAGCATCAATCCTCCTGCTGGCTGATATTATAATGAATTCCTGTTGAGTGCAAACAATACATATTAAAGAAAAAAGACTTGCATTTATATAGCACCTTTCATGACCGCAGGACATCTCAAACACTTTACAGCCAATGAAGTACTTTGGAAGTGTAATCGGTTGTAATATTCTCAGTATGTTTGCACATATTTGTGGAAAAATTGAAAAATTGCAAACCTGCGGTGAACACGATATATTTGACTACAGTGATATAAAGTATTTCCCGCCTTCAATATCGTGTAAGTAATTTTTGCAACATTTTGCAATAATTATATAACACCACTATCATCGCCAGCAGATACACATTTTCTTGATTATATATTCTCAAGTAGAGCTTGGACTCGACAATCTCAGATAGTATTGATACTTGCAGGCTCCATTCAAATTGATATTTTCTGTTTCTGCTAAGTAAGATCAAAGGCGATTGCTGGGCAGGTTGCTGCTATTTACTGGTGTGCAAATGGTGAACTCTCCCTTAGTGTGCCAAACACAACCAAGTCAATAGATGATCATTGAGAGAAATGGCAAGGAAAATGGACACCCGAAGCCACCACTTTTCAGCTCTATAAATAATGTCATCAAGAAACAAGTCTACCAAGGAAAGCACTGAAAGCGCAGCACAACCCCCTGTGAACGAAGCAATCCAAACTCAGAAGAAAATGATCATTGATCAGCTGGAAGTTATTCTCCAGGAGGTGAAAGAAGTGGCAAAAGAACTCTAGGAGGTAAACTGATTTCAGTTTAAGTAATCCCCCCCCGCCCCGCAACCAGTTTCAAAATAACCACACCAATCATTACAATTATACTTCAACACAAGGAGCAGGAGGCCTAGGAGTAGATACAGAGTAAGTTGCAACTTGCAACAAGGAGCAGCTAGGGTGAGGGAGAGGGTGGGGTGGAAGTGGAGAGGAGGGAGGAGAAGCAGAGAGGATGGGAGGGGAAGAGAGAAAAAGGGGAAGGAGACTGGTAAGAAGAGGTCAAAATTCCTTAGTGGGGAGGGTGAGGAGTACAGATTTTGAGGGGCAAACTCCAGAACACTATTCAGAATAGGGGAAGGGCAGAGGACGCTGGACTCTTCCACAGCTGGATTCTGTGGATACATCCAAAAATCCTGAGGGAAATAGGGGAACAAATAGTGGTGGCCCTAATGATATTTAAGGTTCTATTGAGAGTGGATGTGTGCCAGAGGGCTGGAGAGTGGCCAATGTAATACCCATTTTCAAAAAGGGAAATAGTGTTAACCCGGGTAATTACAAACAAGTTAGTTTAAAATCTGTAAATGGGAAAATTTTTGAATATTTAATTAAAGATTAAATTACTAAATAGCTAGGTAAATGGAAAGTACTTAGAAACAGCTAACATGAATTTCAGAAAGGAAGATCTTGCTTGACAAACCTGATCAAGTTCTTTGAGAAGGTTAGAGACATGATGGATGAGGGAAATCAGTGGATATGCTATATATGGACTTTCAAAATGCCTTTGACATGGTACCATACAGGAAACTAATGGAGCACATTAAAGGATGGGTAGTAAATTGGATTAAAAACTGGTTAGACGGGAGGAAACAGAGAGTAGGAATTAAGGGCAGGTTCTCAGAAGTGGGTAGTGGTGTTCTGTTCTGGGACCGCTACTGTTCACTGTGAACATCAGTGATTTGGCTGGAGGGAGTGATGGCCAAATTTGCAGATGATACTAAAATAGGAGGCATAGTAAAGGAAGCTGCAAGGGGATATTAATAAGATGGTGAAATGTGCCAAATGGAATTCAATGGCAGTACATTTTGGGTAAAAAAATAAAAGCAATGATTATACTTTGAATGGGGGAAAGTGGAAAAACAGAGGAACTTGTGGATTCAGATTCACAAGACATTAAACGCAGCATTGCAAGTGGAAAAGGTCTTTAAAAAGCTAATGGAAGACTGGGTTTTATAGCAACAGGTATAGAATATAAAAATTGAGATGTAATGGTGAATCTAAATAAAACCTTAGTAAGACCACAGTTGGAGTACTGTATGCAGTTCTGGTCTCCACACTATAGGAAGGATGTTGAGGTAATAGAGAGGGTATAGCGCAGATTCTGTTTTACACAGAGGGGTGTTAGGAATGCACTACTAGAGTTAGTAATTGAAGCAGAAACTATGCCAACATTTAAGAATAGGTTAGATACGTGGCTGAAGGAATGGAGAATAAAGGGAACAGGGAAGGCACATGGAATTAAGACTACTGCCTGTGTGGAAGATAAAATCCAACACAGGCCATTTAGGCCTGTTTCCATGTTGTACTTTCTATATAACAGCAGCCTGTCACTTAACGTCAGGGGGAGTTCCACTTTGTTAAATTGGTCACATAACACGATGCTCAGTGTCACCTACAGACACAATATATTAGAATGAGGCGACTACTTACTGTTTTTAATATAGAATAGCTAGATATACATTGCAGATCTTCCATGGCATTGCGTCTGGTGAGTCAATAGGGCGTTATTCTCTGAATGAGTCACATTCCATTTTTATTATAGGGTATTCTCTGATTTTTGCTGGTGCCGTGGGAATTGAATTCTGAGATTTTCTCCATTATTTTGTGAATACCATGAATGAGTGGCCTTTTTATATTTACCTATGTGATCATTTTAAAGCTGAGCATACACAGCAAGATGGCCCTTCACCTTGGTTTGCTTCCTTATCCACCAAGTTAGGGAAAGTGTTCAAGAGGATAATTTATTGGATTTAGCCCTTAGCAGGGATTCTGAAACGATATCCGAACTCCACGTGGGAGAGCATCTCGATAAGAGCAACCATTGCTTTGTTAGATTTCACTTAGTTAGGCAAATTAATGTTCTTGAAAATTTAATGTTGGCACCTGATATCAGGAGAGCCAAATTTTCATGCATGAGATTTTGGGGAAGGTACATTGGAATATGCTCCTAAACTAAAGTAAATACAAATAGTTTATTTAGATCTATACTAATGGAAAGGAAAACTTGTAGACCCCCTAGGATTAAAATGTTTCATATTAGAATGAAGCCTAAATAGGGAGGTTTGTAGAGAAATTAACCTAAAGAAATGTTTTCCCTAAGTATAAAAGAAGTAAGGACAAGTATAAAAGAAAGCTAAAGATAACTAACGCTAGTATTAGGGATGCTAAAAAGGCACTAGAAAAAAGATTAGTTAACAATTGTTGCAGCAATGGCACAGCTTTTTTCACTTATGTTAGAAGTCAGAAAACAATTAAAGATTACATTGGCCTTTTGATGGATTTTCAGGGCAGGTTAAATATGAAGATAAAAATAAGGCCAATGAGCTAAATAGATGCTTTGCACCAATTTTCACTTCGGGAGATGGCACAGTCCCAATAGTACTAGATCTGCAAATTTACAAATTTATCCAAATCATTAATGAAAATGATGACCAGCAATGGTCATTGTGGAACTCCATTTGTGACCAGGCCCCATTCAGATGCACTCCCATTAATGATAACCCTACAGCTACTAGGATGATGGCAGTCTTGTTAATGTTGTATAGCTAGAAAAAACCTTCAACAGCGTGATGCATAGATTATTTTAAAAGATTAGATCGTATATGGAATATAGGATATCATTCTGGATAGGAAACTGGTTGAAATCTAGTAGCTGTTTTGGGGACCATTTGTAAATTTGCAAATGACAGAAATCTGTTCAGCTTTCTCTTGGATGATCTTTCTCTCGATTTGCCTGTGAACCAGCGATTTGTTCCCAATCTCTCTGTGCACCATGATATCTGAGTCTTTCTCTCTCTCGCTCCCTCTTTCCGCCTCGGTTTTTGTCATCCAGATCTCTATCTGTCCGTTGATGTGTCCCTTAATATATTGTCACTGTATTTGTGTATGTCCCGGCAAATATTTATAAATTGGGCATACAGGCAAGATCATTGAATAGTAGAATAAAAGGCTGGCAGTGGAGAAATGTTTATTTACTTCTATATATGGTGAGCAGGCAGCAGTATTGAATTTAGTTCAGGTCTGGATGAACCTCTGTAAATTATTAATTTCTCATATCAAACTGGTAACAAATGCTACAGTAGATAAAAATTAATAATTCAGCAGCCAGGGAAAGAAATGTTCTAACATTTTAAAATGAAATGAATCTGACTTGGGGAAATACCACAAAGCAGACAAAGAAAACAAACGGTGGGCTGAACTAGGCGACTCCTGTCACAGCACCACCATGAGGACTGAAAGGCAACAATAGTATAAAGTATAATGGCAATTTTAACAGCTGTTACAACTTAGTCATTAAAATATAACCAGGCGTTACTTCAAGCATTACCAAGTGTCACAGGAAGTAAGTTGACAACAGGAAGTGTGCAGTCACAAGAAAATTAATATATTACTAGTAGATTTCCCTTGGTGTTGCTCCCAGTGAATCCTCTACCCCCATAAATTTGTCCTGTGACATCTCTTGCCAGAATCTTTCTCTGCCTTTATTTTTATGTCTTTGCACCAATTGCCTGTCCCTTGATTTATCACTGTAGTTTTCTCATCATCTGTGATATTGATGTCTGTCCCTGATCTCTAACTTTATGTCCCTCTCACCTACCTCACTGTCTATCTGTGATTTTTTCTGCCAATTTGTCTTTTGCCAATCTATTGCTGTCATCTCTTCAACCTCTTTGTCCACCATATCTCTGATATTGTTGTCTTCCTCTCTAATGTTTTCTTGCCCAACTTGCTCTCTGCCCTATGTTACTTTATCATGTCTTCCAACCGTCTCTCTCATTCTACTTCCATGTCACTTTCTTTCTCCCAAAATTCGCCCTCTCTCTCTCCCTGGCTCATCTCTGCAAATTTCTCCCTATCTGTCTGTCCCCAAATCCTACCCCCGTCTCATCTGTCCCTATGTCTCTCATTTCTCTGCCCAGCTTTCCTTTTCTCTAGCCCTGACGTGTGTGTAAACAAATCTAACATGCTGATACAGCCAAAGCAGTAGAGCGTCAGTTAAAAAGAAAATTCACTGTCCAGTACAGATGAAGGCGCAGGGACCGGGAACAGCACTGGAGTGTCTGGTGGGGCAGAAATAGGAGTGGGGGATCTGGCTGGCAGACTCTTGAGAGAAAACTGCCAGTTATCAAAGCGGGAGCTGGAGGGAATGAGCTGGGCTCGAACACACTCCAACTGTATGTGTGTGTGTGTGTGGAGGGGAGCTTTCTGAGGAGGGAAGGGAGATGGGGAGTGTGAAAGGAGTTAAGGGAAGGGGGAGTACAAAGAGAAAGAGGGAGGAAAAAAGGGAGGGAAACAAAGGACAAGGAGAGAATGAAGGCGAGCAAGACAGACAGGGAGCAGAAGGACGATGGCAAAAGGAGGACAGCAGGTTGGCTTCAATCAGCTAAATGATGCTTAGTAGGTGGCGGGAGGGAAACGTGTTCAGGTGAGGAAGGTGGGTTCCAGTCTTGGCTGAGGGGAGTGAGTTCCAATCACGGAGATAATGCTCAGGTGGAATTGGCTCCAAGCACCGAGGTGATCCTATCCCTGCATTTCTGCTTAATGGGAAGATTATTGAGAACTTGTTGTGATCTAGGTGGTGAGCAGTTTCTTCTCGTCGGAGTGGGGGTTAACATCTATTTCAGCTCACCAGGGGGGCAGTGGTGCCATAGATGGAGTTGTTATACCAGATGTTTACTGGCTTGAATTTTACCTTTACTGCTCAGATGCCATTCTGAGCTGATTTCATGCTCTAGAGCAAAAGCCACCAGATGCCTGTTGAACTTTACAGGTTTATGTTATTCGGCTTCTGCTGTGTCTCAACGGTCACCTGTATTCAATAATAATTCACTGGGCACCACAAGTGCATCTTCGACTAGGTATATATTTATTGGAGGAGTGGGTGGCATCACAATTTACTGGCTTGCCCGTACCTTTACTACTCATGCCATTTTGCAGGGTTTTTCAAAGACGATCTCGTGCTCCAGTGCGAAAGCCACTCAGTGGCTGTTTTGCTTTGCAGGCTTAGAATCCTCAGGTTCTGCTGAGTCCCATCAGGCTTCCGTATTGCCTGATGATTCACTGAGCCCAGTTTGGGGTGTTGCATATTAGGTCCTGCCCCATTGATCTCCATTATTCACATAACGTTATGTTCACCACACCATCTATAGGCACAGTACCTCTGAAATTCTAAGACGACTTATCATTTTAATGACGAGGTAAAACCAGACAGAAATATACAAGACTATTCATATGAGGTAGTGAAGGGTATCATAATCCTCTTGTTCACATACCTATGCACTTTCCAATAGACATCACTGGATAGCAACCAGGAGCAAGAACCCTGACTGATTTTTCTCCACCCTAGCTTAGGCCTACTGTAGTTCTTTCAATAGTGCCTGGCTCCAGTCAGCTAAATGGGCACAGAATCTGCAACCTTCCTCATCTTTGCAGATCAGTACCTGGCTATTTATGCTGGGTAGATTTTACGTGCCCCCAAATGATCTTGTGGCCGAGTGTCCCCAGGATAAATTTCGTAAGAATCTATCCTGGCGTCATTGTAGCTAGAGGCTGTTAAAGTGATTGTTTAACTATGAAGATATCTTGGTCAGGATATGCAGTTAATATCCAAATAAGACTGAATGTTGATTTTGTCGGTCATTCCATAACATGAAATTGACAACCTAGCGACCGCCCCGTGATTTTACAGCAGTCTCGTTAAGGAGGAAAAGTTACATCATGCTACTCTTCATATTGGCAATGGCCAATACATTGCAGAAATCTTTTTAGCATTCCACAATACTGAAAAATGTAGGAAATATCACAAGACAGATGTAGAAAATATATGGCCTCACTTTGAGCATGGCTAATATTGTACCCAGAACATTTTGCTTTCAATTCAATCACTAAGTCTGGAATTCTACTTGCTCAGCTCCAGATAGCCCTACAAGCCAATATTCTTAGCTGGATAAGCACGTAAGCTTACCAGTGCTCTGTGCAGGTAAGCTACATGATTTCAATTGTTTGTACTCCTTCTCATAGCTGTCTTGGCTCTTGCCAATTCTAACAAAAATAGATTTTTGGCTATGTTCTTTATTGCTAGTAACAGCATGAGAGATTAGAAACCTAATCACACAAGGCACTTCTCAGAGGAAAACCATGAGATTAGAGACCAGACAGCCTGTGGTAGGGTTCATAAAGTTCCAAATTGTTAAGTAAAATACAATTGGTAGTCTAAGATGCTAATTGGGTTAAATGGTCCAATTTCCCATTACATGGCAAGCATCCTATACCAGTGCCAAAGACACTGAGGGAATTTAATACTGAGGGAAATGCAGTTTTCGGTCATTATTTCTTCAAAGGATGTTGAATGATGTATCTAGGTTGACTTCAGGCTAGTAAACAGGCAGTTTCTAGGTGAACAGACTACTTTTCACCCAGCAGAAAAATTGCGTTGAGTTGAATATTGTTCAAACCCGCAGAGAAGCTGGGCCAGTTTAATAATGGTCATGCTTCAGTGAACTTCTCTTCCAAAGTTTGTGTATAGAGAGAAAGCGAGTAGCATCTTTATGATTTTATGTATCAAGAACAGCAAAATATATGGAGTAAAAAAGCAAAATACTGCAGCTGCTGGAAATCAGAAACAAAAACAGAAAATGCTGGAAATACTCAGATCAGGCAGCATCTGTGGAGAAACAGAGTTATGGGCCCAGAAATTCAGGTCCCCACAGGTGAGTAAGGCCAACGAAAGTGCCGATTTCGCACATGCGCTGGAAACCAGAACTTCCATTCCAAGGGAAGGGGTTCACAGGTCAAACGCGTGCGCCGGAGAGGCAGCGCGTAGACCTGGAACTTCCGCCTTTTTTTTTTTTAAACACAGGTTTCTCCGTGCGGATAAGTCCCTAGCAGCTGCGTGTGGAAAAAGCAGGCGCAAGGCCTGCTTTTAACAAGAGGTGAATTAAGTCAAATTGAAACATTTTTTCCCCCACAGGTTTATCATTTTTAAATACTTTAAAAGGTAAGTTTATTTTTAACCCTGTTAAAAACTTTAATTTTTTCAAAAATTTAAATTTTTGTTTAAAATAGTTCATGTAATTTATAGTTATTTTTAAAATGTGATTTTTTTTAAATTTATTTGAAGTTTTACTTAGATCGGCCCTACAACCTTAGATTTGACAGGTCTTCCTGTCAAACCTATGAATGGAGATTCCCTGCTCTGATTGGCTCCCCATAGCCCACGTGATCCCAGGGGACGCTGCGAACTAGTTGCGCCCCCTGGGATACGCGAGCACTGCACACCGGCAGCTGGAGGAGACCCAGGATCGGAATCCCACGCGGGCCCACAGCACAACGGCAGGCGCGCGCTATGCAAGTGCAGGTCAGGGACTTGTGCCCGCAGGAAGCCTCCGTCCCAAATTTCTGGGCCAACGTTTCAGGTCGATGACCTTTCATCAGGACCTCAACTCTCCTTCTCCACAGATGCTGCCTGACTTGCTGAGTATTTCCAGCATTTTCTGTTTTTATTTAAGTATATGAAGTACATTGTTTTACTAAAATCATGAGTCTCAGACGGATTGGTTGTGATCTTCCAAAATTCTAGATTCCAGAACAGTCCCAGCAGATTGAAAGCTAGCAAATGTAACCCCACTATTCAAGAAAGGAGAGAAAACAGGGAACTACAGGCCAGTTAGCCTGACATCAGTCGTCAGGAAAATGCTGGAATCCATTATTAAGGAAGTGGTAACAGGGTACTTAGAAAATCATATGATTAGGCAGAGTCAACATGGTTTTATGAAAGAGAAATTGTTTAACAAATTTTAGAGGTTTTTAAGGATGTAACTAGCAGATAAAGGGGAACCAGTGGATGTAGTATATTTGGATTTCCAAAAAGCATTCGATAAGGTGCCACATAAAAGGTTAAGCAAGATAAGGACACAGGTGATTGGGAGTAATATCCACACACTCACGAGGTCGAACTCCAAACCATCGTCAACACCTTCACAGAAGCATACGAGAGCATGGGCCTTACACTAAACATCCATAAGACAAAAGGTCTTCTACCAACTTGTCCCCGCCACACAGTACTGCCCCCCCGATTATCAAAATCCACAACAAGGCCTTG
This sequence comes from Squalus acanthias, assembly GCA_030390025.1. Lineage (NCBI taxonomy): Eukaryota > Metazoa > Chordata > Chondrichthyes > Squaliformes > Squalidae > Squalus > Squalus acanthias. The sequence goes on along the minus strand of CM059425.1, from coordinate 80,127,406 downwards.
GACAACGTGGACCACTTTCCATACCTCGGGAGCCTGTCAACAAGGGCAGACGTCGATGACGAAGTCCAACACCACCTTCAGTGTGCCAGTGTAGCCTTCGGTCGCCTGAGGAAGAGAGTGTTTGAAGACCAGGACCTCAAACCCAGCACCAAGCTCATGGTCTACTGAGCAGTAGTGATTCCTGCCCTCCTATATGCTTCAGAGACATGGACCATGTACAGCAGGCACCACCAATGCTGCCTCCGCAAGATCCTGCAAATCCATTGGCAGGATAGGCGCACCAACGTCAGTGTTCTCGCTCAGGCCAACATCCCCAGCATCAAAGCTTTGACCACGCTCGATCAGCTCCGATGGACGGTCCACATCATCCGCATGTCCGATACGAGACTCCCAAAACAAGCGCTCTACTTGGAGCTCCGACACGGCAGGAGTGTCCCAGGTGGACAGAGGAAACGCTTCAAGGACACCCTCAAAGCCTCCTTGGAAAAAGTGCAACATTCCCTCCGACACCTGGGAATCCCTGGGCCAAGACCGCTCAAAGTGGAGAAGCATCCGGGAAGATACCAAACAGAGTCTCTTCGCCAGGAGCAAGTGGAAGCCAAGCGCAAACAGCGAAAGGAGTGCACCTCAACCCAAACACCCCACTCACCCACCCCTTCAACCATCATCTGCCCCACCTGAGAGAGACTGTAGGTCCCGCATTGGACTAGTCACCTGAGAACTTATTTTTAGTGTGGAAGCAAGTCATCCTCTGTTCCAAGGGGCTGCCTAAGAAGAATTAGCATGGATAGAGGATTGGTTAACAGTAGGGATAAACAGGTTCTGGTTGGCAGGCTGTAACTAGTGGGGTTCCGCAAGGATCAGTGCTTGGGCCTCCGCTATTTACAATCTATATTGATGACTTAGATGTGCAATGTATTCAAGTTTGCTGACGATACAAAGCTAGGTGGGAAAGTAAAATGTGAGGACACAGAGCCTGGTGGAGCAGGCTCAAAAGGCCATATGGCTACTCCTGCTCTTATGATAACTGGGCCTTACTATAATTTACCTGCGTTTTGGGAAGAAAAAAGGTACACGTCAACAACAATTTGCATTTTTTAGCACATTTAACGTAGTTAAGTCAGAAATCACTTCACAGATGCATAATCAGTCAAAAATTGACAGAGCCAAAGGAGACACTAGGACACGTGACCAAAAGCTTGGTCAAGGAGGTAGGTTTTAAGGAGGAAGAGATGCGGAGAGGTTTTAGGAGGGAATTCCAGAGCTTAGGGCTAAATTAGTTCAGAGCTGAAGACACGGCCGCCAATGGGGAGGCCATGGATAGAGAGATAGGAAAATCAAGGCATTGCTGGACCAGGAGCCAATGTAGGTCAGTAAGCACAGGAGTGATGGGTAAATGGGATGTTGCAAGTTAGGATATGGGCAGTAGAGTTTTGGATGAGCTTAACTATATTGAGGGTGGAAAATGGGAGACCGGCCAGGGGAGCTTTGCAAGTCGAGTCTTGAGGTAACAAAAGCACGAATGATGGTTTAAGCGTGAATGGAGACGTGAATTAGAGGTGGAAGTAGGTAGTCTTTATGATAGAGAGGACATGGAGTTGGAAGCTCAGCTCACGGTCAAAGAACACTGAGGTCGCAAACAGTCTTGTTCAGCCTGAGACAGTGGCCAGATGGAGATGGTATTAGCGGCTGGGGAACAGATTGTGTGTCGGGAAACGATTCCATTCCTGTCCCTGACCACCGTCTTAGGCTGAATCAGACTGTTTGCAACCTTTGTAATGTCGCCAGTCTTCATATCTGGTTCAGCCCATCTGCTGCTGAAACCCTCATCTATGCTTTCTTTATCTTCAGACTTGACTATTGCAAAGCTTTTCTGACCAGCTTCCCATCTTCCACCCTCCATAAACATAAGAGATGCATTGTCTGCTAACACTAAATCTAATAAAAGATCTAGTGCAGAAACCCCCAAAATGGGACACCAACATTCTATGGGTTTAGGTAAGGTGATGCATTCTTATAGGAAGAGTGCATATACTCCACATCTGGCAAACAAACTCTACCCATGTGCAATTTTCAATAATGTTGATTTGAGCCTCAAGCATGGTGATAAGGTTCCCAGATGACTCAAAAAGTATGATATATGCACTTTAATTGGGCAGGAATGTCAAGCTTTAAATTTTACAAAAATTGGTCATTGGGACACAGAAAATTTAATCCCCATTGTTGGGGTGCATATATTCCAATACAAATATTGTAGGGAGTATAGCACAAGAACAAACAATGATGAACGATATCTTTACCCACTCCAATGTTCTCTCTTCTGCTTACATCTGTTGAGGAGATAATTTGGGAATTGGTGATAGGCCCCAGATCACTGGTTAGGCCCCAGCTGGAGTAATGAGTCCAATGCTGGGCATCAGACTTTAGGAAGGATGTCAAGGCCTGAGAGAGGAGTGTAGAGATTTACTAGAATGGTACCAGGAATGCACGACTTCAGTTACATGGAGAGACTAGAGTAGCTGGGGTTTCATAGGTGTTCAAAATCATGAACAGTTTTGATAAGAGTAAATAAGGAGAAACTGTTTCCAGTGGCAGAAGGGTCAGTAACCAGAGGACACCGATTTTAGGTAATTGGCAAAAGAACCAGAAGTATGATTTTTTTTTAATAAACACAGCAAGTTATGATCAGGAATGGGTGGTAGAAGCAGGTTTAATAACTTTCAAAAGGGAATTGGATAAATACTTGAAGGGGAAAAATTTGCATGGTTCTAGAGAAAGGGACTAATTGGATAGCTCTTTCAAAGAGCTGACACATGGGCCAAATGGCCTCCTTCTGTGCTACATTATTTTATGATCTGTCCTGTTTTAAATAACTATCTTAATATTTCTTTCTAGAAAATCAATTGGTCACCTGCTAAATTTAAAAAATGTCTTCAGAAATCAGTTGGTGTCTCTGCATCAAGGCAAACATGTTTTTCTCGTTAATGCAGCTTTAAAGCGACAGTCACTCTTGCTTTTGTATCCCTAACTGTGACCATTTACAGTACTGTAACTGCAATCCAGTCACACACACACACAGGAATGAAAGAACTTGCATTTATCTAGCACCTTTCAGGAGCTCAGATTGTCCCAAAGTGCTTTACAGCCAATGAAGTACTTTTCAACTGTAGTCACTACTGTAATTCAGAAAACATGGCAGCCAATTTGTATGCTGCATGGTCCCACAAACAGCAATGAATTATTACCAATCTGCTTTAGTGATGTTGGTTGAGGGACAAATATTAGCTAGGACACCAGAGCAAATTCCCCAGTTCTTTTTCAAAATAGTGCCATGGGATCATATGTCCACCCAAGCAAGCAGTTATCAGTTTAACATCTGATTCAAAATGTAGCACTCCCTCAATACTGTGCTGAGGTAAGGAAACCTGGAATACGTGCTCAAGTCTCTGGAATGAGACTTGAACCCATAACTTTCCAACTCAAGGCAAGAATGTTACCACTGAGCCAAGGCTGACACCATTAAAACAGTTAAGTTCACTCTGCAAAAATCATTATTCATTTAACAGCTTTGCTCTGTGTAAAGGATCATTCAGGCAGTTTGTGTAGCCCTGAATAAGTCTGCTTGGTAGTGTGTAACTGGGAAGATTCAATGGTATCCCTTTGTTCCAGTTCAGATTTCAAAGCAATGGGGGATAATTGGAGCCCCACAATTAATGATGCTGCAGTGTTGCTCTGCTTTGCCAGGCAGCTGTGTCAGAACTAAAACATTGCAAGAGTATAAACTTTCACAAACTGCATTGCAGATCTTGGTCTAAATAAAGTATAGCTACAATATACATGCTTTGTAATAGATTCTAAACAAAACACTCATTTATTCATCTGCTAGTGTTTGGACCCCTCTAACCACTCCATCTCTAGCCTCTACTGTTCAAGCGTTAAATTACAAGGACAAGTTGCATAGACTAGGCTTGTATTCCCTTGAGTTTAGAAGATTAAGGGGTGACCTAATTGAGGATGATGGGGTAGAGAGAAACCAGTTCCTCTGGTGGGAGAATTCAGAAATTGGGGGCATAACTTTAAAATTAGAGCTAGGACGCTCAGGGTGATGTCAGAAAACACTTTGCATGCAGGGTTGTGGAAATCTCCTCCAAAAAGCTGTTGATGCAAGGTCAAGGCTAGGTTAATTGAAAATTTCAAATCTGAGTGATAGAGAATTCAAGGGAACATTGGTACCACGGGTTACGGAACTACAGTGGGTAGATGAGTCAAGATACAGATCACCCATAATCTAAATGAATGGCTGAACAGACTCAAGGGGTTCAATGGCCTACTCTTCCTAAAATAAAAATTCCATATAAAGTTATTTTATTTTTCACTAATCAGTTGCCTAATAAAATACATGCCTAAATTGAACACTACAATCTACCATTTACAGTACTGTAATTGCAATCTAGTACTAGCTATATACACAAGTTAAAACTGATAAAGGAATGATAAAGTTTTAAAACCAGAGTAAAGACACTTACAAATTTCAGCTAGACACTTTTATTTTGGTAGTAGAACATGATAAAACCACATTTAGCAAAACTATAATTTTACAATGAAACATAGCATATGAGAAATACCAGATTCTAGTCCTCATACTGAAGGACAAAAATATTTCCCCTATCCTTTCCAATAATGACAGAAGGCCTGCCAGGAGGGTTTTTTTTTTTTTAAACTTTATATATGGTACCTTCAAGGTAAAGTTTAGTCCCTTTAGTGGGCTTCTATACAAAACTGACAGTTGAGCATGTATTAATGTTCACAGAAGATACATCACAACACAATATAATTCATTCTATAAGTTCTTTGGGACATTTGAGACATGACCAGGTGCTATATAAATGCAAGTTTCTATGCACTGCCACTGGTGGTTTTGAGAGAAATAATTTGCAATTTATATCCAATATGTATAGACCTTGAAAATGTTTGAAGAAAATACAATAGATTAACTTTCCCTTTCCTGAAAATGTTGACTTATGATGGACAGGTCCATAGACAATTACCCTCCACCATCATGGATAAGTGGCTATTCTTCACATGTAAATTCAGACCCTAGAGTGCAGGAAGACTATAATTGTTTGGGATGGGGAATGATTACTATGCCAGATACAGTGTACATGGGCCATCCACACTTATATTTCCAAGAGTAATTGGCAGAGCAACAGCAGGAACTCAACTGATTTCCCCCCTCCCTAGTGCCCAAAGATCACCTCTCATTGAACCCAAGTTGTTCTCCTTTGAATGGCTTAATTACATATTGCCTTTACAGCTCATAAATACACTTCATGGTCTGGTGTTTTGCACTGGAAACAAATTCCTTGAGCTCTTGAACTAATTCATGTGTTCAAGATCAACCTCAAGCAAGTCCCTTTCATATCTATTAACATTCCTTTTAATCTTGATCAGCAGTTGATAGAAATAATGCCCCTTTATATAGCAACTCAACAGGTCTGTCTCAAAGTGATTTTATAGGAAACGCAAGTCAATCATTAATATCCATCAGCTCCGCAACGTGTTCTTCATATTCCATATGCAATAATAGCAGAGCTCCCCCGTGGTTGTTAGTAACTTTAATGTTAAACATAAGGTCCCAGATTCAATTCTAATCAGTGCTACATTAGCTCCCAGTGACAAGCAAAATGGAAATTTGACTTCAATGGTTGTTGTACTAGTGGTGTTCTTGAAACTTTAGTTATATAGCATGGTGATCTATGCTTTGCTAAAGAGGGCAGCATGTGGCTTCCCAGTGCTGAGTTTATCCATATACACCAGGTGCTACATTTGACCCCATCTGCACTGACTTAGCTGCTTTTAGTCAGAACTGTAATACAGCAACTACATGGAGCAACAAAACAGCTAAGGTACTCACAGCTACTGGATATAGCAAGCAAGATCGGTCAGAACTCTGATGTCATGCTGGATGTCCAGCACATGGATGTCAGGCAAGGGTAGGCCCCTGTGGTGTATTAGCCTTTTGGCAATCACTGTAAAGGCTTACTTACACTTGAATAATGGATACTTGGACCAAGTACCAGAGGGCAAGTAGCAGCTGTGGAATTGTATCCCAGCAAGGAGCAAAGGATTGAGAAAAGTGGCAAGAAAAACAGTAGCATGATCGAGGCCATAACACTTTTATCACAATCGATTGGTCTTCAAAATCTCCCAGAAAAGCACCCACTCCCACCCCCCCATGGGGGTTGCAGTTACATAGGCTGAAATTAACAATTTGCCTAGCCCACACCCCATGATTAAAGCAGTAGTGTAAGCAATAGTGTGGAGGGACTTGTTCTTAGGATGTGGTCCTTCTTGAGTACTGTATACAAAATAGTGGCTTCAGTAGAAAGTTCCCTACTAAAAGTATCAGATATTCAATCCCTTCTGGGGAACTTAAGGTCTTGACAGTGATTTATATCACATGCTGAATATCTGATTTGTATGCCACATTCATTTTTTAACTGCATTGAAAATAGTTACAAAAATGTAGCCTGCTGTTCACTTCAAGCATCATGGGTGGAGATTATACTGCTTCAGAAAGTAATTTACTTACAAGTGAGAACACCTGCTTCCCAGAATGCAAGGGAAAATTTATTACAGTTTGCAGTGTTTCAGGTTTGAGAGAAAGTAAAACCTTTACTAAATTTGGGCAATTTCACTGTTCCAGATTAATAGTCATAAATTTTGTTCAAGACAACCTGCAACATACACAATATTCTGTGCAATGTGTTCATTATAATTCTGTTCTTTTTAATAGATAAACAAATCTACATTTGTTCATTATAAAAACCTGACTAGACATGAGGGATGCAACCAAATATTAAAGACTTAGTGCAGTGAAATAGGAAGTCTTAACACTCCCCCAATGATCAGCATTATGATTGGTCTCAACAAGGATTAAGTTCAAGGGTTGTTACGAGGAGAAATTACACAAATTAGGGTTGTATTCCCTGGAATTTAGATGGTTATGGGGTGATCTGATTGAAGCTTAAGATATTAAGGGGAACAGATAGGGTAGATAGAAACTATTTCCACTGGTTGGGGATTCTAAGACTAGGGGGCATAATCTAAATATTAGAGCCAGGCCCTTCAGGAGTGAAATTAGGAAACGCTTCTACACACAAAAGGGTGGTAGACGTTTGGAACTCTCTTCCACAAATGGCAATTGACACTAGATCAATTGTTAATTTTAAATTGGAGATAGCTTTTTGTTAACCAAAGGTGTGAAGGGATATGGGCCAAAGGCAGGTATATGGAGTTAGGTCACAGATCAGCCAAGATCTAACTGAATGGCAGAGAAGGCTCAAAGGGCTGAATGGCCTACTCCTGTTCCTATGTAACAGCTCCCAATCACTATACAGACATCAGCTGAGGACATTGGAGGTAAGCCCCAGCTCCCCTATTTGAAAAGTCAAAACTATGTCCAAAAATAGCCACTTGACCAAGGCTGCTTTCACCCAAGAGTCATACTATAGCATTAATCACCACTTCCAAGGGAAGAGAAGAAAATTTAGCCAAGCTCAGCAAAGATAAGGGATGAAACTTGAGTCCTTTTGGTAATTAATATTCAATCAAAACTAATTTCTGGAGCTGCATAGAAATAAATTGGATTTCTTTTATCAAAGTAGAAATGCTTCATTGTGTAATACCTGACATTGAAAATTCTCCCTCCATCTTAGCTAGGGAAGAGAAACATTTATTCTCATTAGCTCTGCACGTATCTCTTGGACATACTGAGCCAGTACAACTGTGAAGATACTGGTAACTTTACCATAAATGTTTCAACACTGCAACTATCTGGGAAGACAGACACGATTCATTCCTTAGCCTGCTAAGTATTACAGTAAGTTACTCAAATAAAGCACCTCTACTCAAGACAATTATTACATTTTCCTCTTAATTTCCTGTACCTAAATACTAAAATTACAGGAAAAAAAACAGGTGTTATACAACATTGTTTCTCAGCCCAACTTAAAAACTTAGTGGTGTATTGAAGATTTGCTATAAAAGAATCTTAAACTTACCTAGTGATGAGAAAACACTCACCATCGGTCAGATGATATGTAGGGTCAAGGCCCAATTACAGAAATGTGGCTTGTGTAACCCATTATAAACGCACGCCTTTTTTGTGGAATATTTATTTAAAGCAATGCACAAGAAAAACAATTTTATGAAATTGCATTCAATATTACAGATAGATAAAAACTAAACAAAGATCAGCTAAGGAAATCAACGTCAAAAACAAGCCGCACATTAAGTGGGTAAAGAAATTACCATATTCTGAATAAAAATGTGAACTATAATCAAGTCAAAAGTATTTCCAATAGCTACACATTGTGGTTTTAAGTAAACAAATGAAGATCTGTACTCTGACAGAAATTCACCACTTCCTACTTACCATATTTTACATCAACTTTCACTCACTTGGGGGTAAAAGTCCACTTTACGACATTAACATTTAGTCAGCACTCTCAACGGAACGCGATCTGGATCGGGAACGCGATTTTGATCGTGAACGAGACCGGGACCGAGAACGGGTTCTTGCACGCTCCGCTGACACTGGCGATTTGGATGGTGAAGGGGAGCGGCCTTTCTGCTCCTTAGCAGGAACAGGCGATCTACTACGAGAACGCGATTTACTGCGACTCCTACTCTTTGACCTACTGTAGGACTTGCGGCCCCTGGAACGAGATCGACTACGTGATCGGCTACGAGATCTGGAAGAACTGCGACTACGGGAACGGGACCTGCTGCGAGATCTGAAAATAAAAAGAAAATGAGAATAGACCTCAAGTATCTCTGTGCAGGTATACACAGAGACAGGAAGAAATTAAATTCACACTACATCAATCAGCTTCATAGGCTAACCAGCTGCTCTGGATTTAATTTTTGGAAATGAATTAGAGTAGGTTGCTCTGACAGTATACATGCATTGTACACTAAACAGCACAAAATTCAGGACAAGAGAGACTTCCTCCATCATTACGATACTAGTGTTACTATCATAGGACATGGTCCTCTTTTAAAAAAAAACTAGCATTCGCTGGGTGCTCTATACAGTGTACCACTAAGAGCTCAACCTAGAGTTCTTGATTTCTCTACATAAACCCCAAAATATTGTAAAAAGTTGTAAACCACACACTAGGGTTGTCTTTCTGGTATGTACAGAGTATTCCGAACATTTACCTGTACTGTTTACGTTCTTCAATCAGTCGGATCCTCCTTCCATTAAGTTCCGTGCCCGAGAGTTTGTCAAGTGCATTCTTCAAGTCACTATAAGAGGCAAACTCTACAATCCTATCAAAGAAAACCAAGTAACTATCAGGAAAACCTGTTCAAACAGGGCTCTTTTCTCTTGAAAAAAGACCAAGAGGAAACCTGATAAGAGGTCTTTAAAATTATGAAGCAGTGTTTCCACTTACAGGTGAGTCTAGAACAAAGGGACATAAATATAAGACAGCAACTAACAAATCAAGCAAAGAATTTAGGAGCAATGACTTTACACAGAATGGCAAGAATGTAGAACTTGCTGCCACAAAGTGGTTGAAGCAGATAGTTTGACACTATGGGGAGGCATGAGGGAGAAGAGAATAAAAGGGATATGGGGGTAGGGTGGGAGGAGGCTCGTGGAGTATAAACAGTTGAGCCGAATGGTCTGTTTCTATGTAGATTCTAGGTAAAAGTAAAGCAAAAGGTAAAATATATGTGTTTTCCAAGAGAAGCACGGATCCAATTTTGTACCATAGCCGTGGACTTCCAAAACTACATACTATTGTATAAACAAAGTTGCACAACCAATAACAGCACCATAAATAGTAATTTGCTAGTTATTTGCCATTGATTTGGACCATTATCTGTAACCAAACAAAAACAAAATTTGCCAGACCTGCAGAATTCTGATCAATTTAATCTTTCTCTGCAAACAGAACTGAGAAACTGGTCAAGATCTGACTGACGTTCTATGTTCAGCAGTCAACAGGTAAAAGATAATCAAAACCATGCAGAGTCCATTACAGTATCTCCCTCATTCACAAATAAACAAACTACTAAAAAAAACTACAATTTATATCTATATAACTGGAACTATGGGCAGTCTTAACCAAATTCCTAGCAGGTGCAAGCTCACAGCAGCAAACGCAATATTTGCTTCATTTCAGTATCTGAACTATGCTTCTAAGCAAAACTGACATGCCAGCCTAAAGTCTGCTCAGGTTGTTTTTTTCCCCCCACAAACTAAATACTAATGTTCAATGTATACAATTACATTTTCGTGTGAGAATACCAACATCCAGCAGATTGTTCAGATCAGCAGTATCAAGCTGTTAAAATACCAACTCAACCCATTCCTTTAACTTACCCTTCATTGAGTTTGTGTCTGTGTGCATCTGCAAAGGTTACTTCTCCAGCCTGTCTCATAAAATCTTTCAGGTCCTAAGTAAGATCAGATCAGTTAGGTAAAAAGGAGCACATTAAGACACTTATTCTGTTATTTTCCAATATACAAGATTATTGGAAAAAATGTTTTAAAAAAGCAATTCTAATTTTATCAAAATTTTTATTACCTTCCTGTACAATTCCCTAGGCTATTCACCCAGCCAAATGCAAGAAGCACTCGCAGAGGTACCACCACGACTGGAGACCAGATGGTGCTCTTCACCACCCACTTGACCGACGCTACCATTCGATGCGAGCCTTCCCGGACATCACCCTACCTTAAAGGCAGACGCTGACGTTGCCATGGGAACAAACATTGCTACTCTTGCGCCGTGACCAGGGACTCCTCACCTCACTCCAATCGAGCTTCCAACCAACCCTACTAGCGAATTTCTCCCATTTCTTTCAACCAAGGACCTCATTTTAGAGTGGGCGCCCAGAACTCTCGACTTTAGGAAGACACCATTTTCGGGGTGCAGCACGGAACACTGGCATTAACCAAGTGCCCACCATGTAGGTCAGACCACCACACACAGATCTAGATCACCAAATGACAAACGTAGGAGCGGACTGGCATTTCAACTAGGCCCAAGAGACCAAGCCAGAGCGATTAGGAAAACCAACGGCACTCCTCGTCACAAGGCCAACGACATAACGAGAGGCTGGTAAATAAAGGTTTTAATATTTGGTTAAACTTTGTAAACATTTAAGCATAAAAACCAAACAAATGTCATACTTAAGGCTTTCAAGGTTAACAGACAAACAAGATAAACTGACTTTACTGTACTTCCAGAAAACTTTAACTGACTAATAGTGCTGCAAATTAAACAGTTCACAATCTCCTCAGTGCCACACGCTATTTACCTGCAGAGGGGGCAGGTATGCAATCAGCTCTCCCACTAAATACTGATAGCAATATGCCCAGTACCTTCCTTCATTGTGGGCAAATGTCTACTTCTCCTCCCCAGTCAGCTGAGAGAAGGAACTACCCGTGAGTAATCATGGGTACAGACCCACAACTCACTTCAAATATTCCTGTTCCACCTCTTCCCTCAATGAGGCCAACAGGATTAGCATCACCTCAGACACTCAGCAAATCATATTCAAATGTAATAGGGCTGGAGTTCTGAGAGAAGAACAATTCAGGTCAAAATGAAGCCTTCCAAAATGATAAGTTAGCTAAGATTTTTTCTTTTACAAAACTAAAAACATTAAACTGTGCGCAAGAAAATACTTAATATCAACAATAGAGTGCTTTCAACAGCTCACACAAGGAATTACAACTACTTAAGGACAATAGGTTATACTTGACCAAGTCATTTTACAGTAAAGGGAACACACATCTGTTTAATTTCACTTTAAATGCCCAATTTGAAATATTATGCAGATCTGGTAGGATTATATAACTTAATGGATTTGTAAATGTCACTATCCACAGGCTTGTTTACAATTCTGTGGAAGAATTCAGCTAGCTAATTAAATGCCTTCCAGGAAGGCAAATACAGCAACAATTTTCCCATCTCCAATGCCAATTTAGCAGCAGCTTACTCACTAACAAATTGCAGTCTGTCCAAGTTATTTGAAGCTGCATGACAATTACTTTCATTTGACAATCTTTTCTCCTGATTTATTAGCTTTTTATTTGGTGAATGGATGAGTTCTTAGCTAACCCAGGAAGAGACAGACATGATGTCACAAGTGTGTGCCCTTCACTGTAAATAGTCTTGACTAACCTTGAAAGCCCTATTCATATTTAATCTAAAAGGAATTACCAGTTTCATTTCATCTTACAATGTCAGCAGTTTACACCACAAAAATACAATTTAATGTTACACATAACATACCTGCCAGCTAACTCTGGAGGACAAATTCTCAACAATCACTCGGTTTTCTGTACGAACTGGAGGCCCATTTCTGAAAGACAATAAATGGCGATCTCTACTTTATCAAAATAGACTGCTGGGGTATTTGAGTCGAGTCAATTTACAGAAAGCAATGACTTACTGAAAACAGTCAATTGATACTGTTCAGTACAGGCTTAGATGCTCCTTCATTGGCTCAACGATTAACTTCTGAAGCAGTGTGTGCTGAGCCATGAACAGCAGAAAGGTCCCATGATCGAGCCTCGATTTTAATCAACCTGAACAGTGGTAGCTATAATTTTACACAACTGGCTTCAACATCCCATGGGAAAACACAACAGCGTTTTGTCACTGGCACACATCACTGAAATGAAGCGGCGCAGATTAACCCTTTGGAGTACTGAATGTCTTTTGGAACTTGCACGTTTTGTTAACTGCCAAAAAAAATTATTTTCTCCTATTACCCATTTCTATCCACTGCCAACTATCAAAAATATTCAGAATATGCCAGACTTAGCTGTGGTGGTTCCTGCAGCTAAACCTCAATGTATAAACTCAGGAATGGCCACGCAAGGTACTGGGAAGTGAGGGAAAAACTACACATTAGTCATAATGCCCTAAAACATACCATTATTCAGCTGTGCTGTGGACTTTAAGGTAGTTATTTTATTACACCGAGTCAAGCAATTATGAATCACGTTTATCAAATGGAAATATATATTCAAATTCAAGTATGATCCAATTGTATTAGTCTCTTGCAAAATTGAGTAGCTGTGCTCTACATAAGTTATTTCTTTAAACCACAACACTGGGCTCACCTTCCTCCTCCTCCTCCTCCACTTCCTCCACTACTACCACCACCACGAGACCAACGTTGGTTAAAGCGACCTTGAAATCGTCCCCCTCCACGTCCTCCTCTAGGGCGTGCTCTGGCATGTTCAACTGTAACTCTGAAGATATTAAACCATTAATATCCATAATTAACCAGGTACATGGACTATAAATTAATTTTTTTTAAATATACCTTTCATTGCACAACTCTTTTCCATCCAGCTCATAAACTGCATCATCTGCATCTCTGTAATCTTCAAATTCCTAAAAAGAATTGTATTTTTCCATTAAAAAGGCTAAATGTATAGGTGTCCTCAATCAATTGCTAGCATTTATATACACAACAGTAAAATAAATACTCAAAGTCAAGACACTTCCAAATATTCAGCAGTTCATTCAAAAGATGGTGACCAATACAAGAAAGCTCAGAAGCATTGGTATGAATGAGACTGCAAATAAATGGAAATAAAAAATGACCAAAATAGCAAGTTTGGATCATATTTCCCAGACAAAACCTTACTGTCATTAGCCAGATCTTGCATCAGTTGGCTTACCAAATGTCCATGACTTCTTACCCCTCAACAGCAGCATCTCTGCCCACAAATTGTGCAAGTGCATTCCCCATGGCTTTGCTTGTTATACAGGAGTGTTAACATGCAATAATGTATTAACCTGCTGCTGTGGCAATGTTGCACATAACTTGGCTATTAAAGCCATCATCAAAATGCTGCAAAAGGCACATACTGAGAGGTTATACTCATCAGGAAAGATTATTCTGATACGGTCCGGTTTTATTATTGAAGCTGTGCTTCTCTTTCCTGCCAATCAGTTTCACTGCCTGTTGCCTTTCATCCTCATTTCACTTGCTCCCCGATGCTAGTTGTGAATCTTAGTCATAGACTGAGCACCAATGATACCAACCTACTAACCTACCTTTGGACAACCATAAAATTATCAAAACTGATGACACCTTTCAGCCAAGGCAGAAGGACATGTATTACAAACTAAATGCCCTAACACTAAACAGGCTGGGCTCTTTTCTGTGGAAAAGAGAAGGCTGAGGGGTGACCTAATAGCGGTCTTAAATTATGATAGCGTTTTATAGGATAGGCATAGAAGATGTTTCACCTGGTGGGAGAAGCCAAGACTAGGGGGTCATAAGGCAGTCACAATAAATCCAAACGGAATTCAAGAGAAAATTCTTTAACCAGAGAGGCATTAGAATGTGGATCTCGCTACCACAGGGAGTCGTTGAGGCAACTAGCATAGATACATTTAAGGGGAAGCTAGATAAAGAATCAAGGGAGAAAGGAATAAAAGTAGATTTTGATGAAGACCAGGGGGGGGGGGGGGGGGGGGGGGGAGAGAGAAGAGAGAAAGAGAGAAAGCTTGTGGAGGCATGGACCCGTTGGGCCAAATGGCCTTTTTCTGTGCTGTAACTATGGGGTTACTATGCAGGTTACTGCTTGTTACTTTGACCAGTTTCAGTTAAGAAAACACCCCGAATTTGTTAATTCCACACAATGCACACATTGAAACTAAGCCAATAACCAACACAGATATGTAGCAAGAATAATCAAGTAATGGCTTTTGGCAATTTTATTCTATAGCTATATACTTGTAGAAAAAAAACCTTACCACAAATCCAAAGCCATTCTTCAAATCAATTTCCTTAATTCGTCCATATCCTTTGAAGAACTTCTCAACATTTTTCTCAGTGGCATGAGGGCTCAGTCTACCAATGAACACCCGGGAACTCATTCTGAACAATGAACACTTAAATAAGTGAGAAAAAAAAGTTTTTTAAAATCCTTCTGCTGAGTCTCCAGTTGCATCAGCCTTACATTATTCAAGGATAGACAGATAGTTGAGCATTATGAACATGGTCATTTGAGGACACCTATAGGAGAACAATAACTTAGTAAAGAGTCAATGCTGTCAAGATGTGGAAACTTTGCCATAGATTTTTTTTTGGGGGGGGGGGGGGGGCAGGAGAACAGCACAGCTAGTCTTGTTCATCTCTGAACTCCTCCAGCGGGAGGGTCATGAGCAAGATATATAGTAAAACTATAGACTTGAGGGGACCAAGTGCAATATATCCAAAGTCTGCTGACAATACAAAGCTAGGAGGGAAAGTGAGTTGCGAGGAGGAAGTAAAGAGGCTACAAAGGGATATAGACAGGTTAAGTGAGTGGGCAAAAACATTGCATTTCTTGCATTATATTGCATCTGCCAAGTTATCCATACTGATAGGAAAAATAGAAAAGCAGAATCTCAAATGGAAATTGGGAAATGCTGGTATTCAGAGGGACCTGGGCACTCTTGTTTGCAAATCACAAAGAGTTAACATGCAGGTACAGCAAACAATCAGGAAGCCAAATGGTATGTTAGCTTTTATTACAAAAGGATACAAGATAAAGAAGTCTTATTGCAATTATATAGGGCCTTGGTGAGACCACACCTGGAGTACTGTGTACAGTTTTGGTCCCCTTACCCAAGGAATATACTTGCCTTAGAGGGAGTGCAATGAAGATTCACTAGACTGATTCCTGGGATATTTGGGGGGGGTGGGGGGGGAAAAGAGGATTTATCCTATGAGGAAAGATTGAGTAGACTAGGCCTATATTCCCTAGAGTTTAGAAGAACAAGAGGTGATCGCATTGAAGCATATAAAATTCTTAAGGAGCTTGACAGGGTAGATGCTGCGAGGATGTCTCCCTAACTGGGAATTCTAGAACTAAGGGTCATAGTCTCAGAATAAGGGGTTGGCCATTTAGGACTAAGATGAGGAGAAATTTCTTCAAAGGTTGCAAATCTTTGGAATTGTCTACCCCAAAGGGCTGTAGAAGCTGTCACTGAGTATATTCAAAACAGATTGATGATCTTATTGAATGGCAGAGCAGGCTCGAATGGCCTACTCCTGCTCCTATTTCTTAAGGTCTTATCTTATCAGTGATCAGCATTCTGGTGGGAAGCAGTCAACTCAAACTTCCACATAACAAAAATGACAAGCCTCAGCAAGATCCAGTAAATATTTCCATATACTTAAGGGAAATAAAACTTAATGCATCATGGATCAATCATTTTTTTTTAAACTTCCAAGGTCCTGAAAACACTTAAGTGACTACAAGCTCCTTCAAAAATGTTTAATATATTACAAAGTTCCAATAAACCACTTATAACTAACAACTTTAATCAGTAGAGAACAAAAAGTAACAGAAAAAAACATACTTTTCAGATGCAGTGCGAAAAAAAACAAATTTTGCTTCATCTACGCAAGTCACCAAAACGGCTTCAAAAAGATATTTACTCGGGAAATTGAGACACTTTTTTTAAGGGCGCTTTTAACTCGTGGCCTTTCCCCCATGGCTACCACCATTTTAACCCATTGGGAAGGGACGGACAAGCCACCAATTTACATCCGAATGCTGTTATTCTAGATACTGGAAAAAGAGTACCTTTTAATCTCCACGTAGACTTACGTAGGAAAATGAGGGTGGGGAGACAGCAAGGCCAGAGAAAAAGGTGGTCTAGGGTTCCGGCTCGGTAGCCTTAACAATGCTTACTTACGAGTACTGTATATATTTTATGCCTTCATTACTTTGTGAAGGGCGGGGGAAGAGAGATCTGCTTCGGTCGACTGTGGCCAAAGCTAGGGGTCCGCGACCGCTCGGAGCTGACGCACAGGTTTTGCAAGAAGAGGGAAGTTGGCATCGTGCAGTCCCGCGGGAGGGGAGTGGGGGGAGGGGAGGAGGAGAAGAAAAGGTAACCGGGAGAACGGGGCATCAAGGTGGGAGCGACCACCATAAACGGACACAGATTCGCCCTCCCGTCTGAGGCCAGCAGCCCACCCACCCAGTGAGCGAGCGAGTGAGAATCTCGAGCCGTCGCTCAAAATGGCGGCGCGGCTCCCAGCCAGCCGCTCCCTGGCGGCACCGGCTCTGTGGGGCCTGCTGCTCCAGCGCCTGTGTGACGGAAACCCAACTCTCCGCGCCTTGGATTATAAAACACGAACGAACCAAGTTGTTCTGCAGCACCGAGTGCATACGCGGACATCTATACCAAACACGGAGATTTAATTCCGCCCACGTAGCAACCATCAGCACCGGCGGCGGCACGACGAACCGCAGCTAATTACCGCAGGTGGTGGCAAAATTAAAAACCTTCAGCATCTCGACAACATTTCCCAAACGCTTTCATTTCGTGTAGAGAACGCAACAACAGCAAAAAGCACATTTTGACCATGACATACATTTCCCCCCGCCGTTACCTGCACGGAGCCTCTGCTCGAATGACGCAGTTAAAATAAAAACTGATCACAAAATGGAGCCCGCCCGCCAGCCCATCCACCCGCCGCTGCGTCACTTCCTGCTCCTCACCCGGTGGGGGAGGGGCACTCTGTAGCCAATGGGTGGGAGGAAGGGGAACTCTGACTTGCTTAGAAAACCCATAAGCAGACAGTGGATTGCCCCAGTGTCATCAAACAAAAAATCCTGGGCCTGCCAAAAGTGGTCATTAACTGGTCCAGGCAGCGGGGCGGAGGTGTCGTTCGGCCCGACTACCTGCCTCTCTTCCGAGGCCACGTTCGCACCCGGGTGACCCTGGAGATGGAGCAGGCGGTGTCTGCCGGCAAGCTCGAGGCCTTCCGCGACCGGTGGGCACCGCAGCGACTGGAGTGCATCATCATCACTGGAAACTAAATTTTAATTTAATTTGTTAAATTTCATTTGTTGTGTTTTTTTTTTGTTAAGTTACAGTTTTAAGTTGATCGCACCAAAACAGGATCAAACAAAAAAAAAACCTAAACCCATAAGCAGACTGGGTTGCCCCAGTGTCATCAAAAAAAACTAACAAAAGAGCCCTCTTTTTAGAGGGGCACGACTAATAGAAATCTAAATCATTAAAAAAAAACAAAAGAAACTTATTAAATAAAAAATATTGCCACCCGTGTCCAATATGCCCTCCAGTCCCTCAAGTGTAACGGTGCACGCCGCATGCTCCTTCTCCAGGGCCACCCAGGCACAGTCATAGCCGTGGAAGACAGGCAGGCGACCAGAGCGACCCCCCACCCACGGGCTGCGTCCAACCTGGGCCTGGGGATGGCCACCTTGGCCAGGCCCAGGAGCAGCCCCACGAGGGGGTCCTCCAACTTGCACCACCCCTCCAAACCGGGTGTCCCAAAATTAGGAGCATGGGACTGAAGTGGAGCCAGAAGTTGAGGAGCAGCACCTCCAAATAATGAAATGGGCTGCAACCACACACACACACTCTGTAAATGTGAAACATGGACTCATCCAGGCTGCAAAAATTACAGGGGGCCTGGGAGTCAGTCAAGTGGCTTAAAAAAATGGTTTGATTGAACTGCTCTGTGCAACACGCTCCACCCCAGATTCCCAGATGGTGCAGGGGAGGACTCCCGTGTAGAGCCCTGCAATGGGGGCCCCCCGCCTCTGCCGGATGGCAAGATGGAAGCGGAAGTATATCTTGCTTCTCTGACAAGGAAAGCCATTCAGCTCCTTTTCTTTCACCCAGCTATACAAAAGTTACTGTCATCCCATTGGAGAATTCAACTGTGTTGCAAATTTTTTTTAGTGCCTTGAAATTGGGCTTTTTGAATAGTAGCAAATGAATGTTTACTATATTCATATGAAATTGCTTGGTCAGATATTTTAAAGATATTTAGAGGTGCTTAGCTGTTTAAAATAAATGGGTTAATGGCACCATTAAAATACTGGACAAAGAAATGCGTAAAGCATTTGATTTTTCTGCTAATAATTGAAGCCACTAGTTACAAGGCACAAGGTTTTTGCCACTACGACCCTACCTGGAATAGGTAGGTTTGCCAACTCTGGTTGGATGCTTTGCTGGAGGTGTGATCAGATGTGGCATCTGAGCACGTGGCATCTATAAATGTTATACATTTACCTTATAAGGTTGGGTGCCCTGTAGTTCAGTATCTTGGCTTGTGGTTTCGTGCCAGCAGCTGTTGTGTGAGAAGTTCCAAGAACCAGGAGGTCACACGTGAGTAGGCAAAGAAGGAAAACTGAAGCGGGGGGGGGGAGCAGTGGCAGGGAAGAGGGGAAAACCTTGACTTCTGCTAAAAGTTTTGGAACCAATTTCTTTTTACCTGATAAGGTGTCTCACAAGAGGCAAAATTCAGGTATAAGAGGAAATTTAGCAGCATGGATAAAATGTTGGTTAACAAGCAGGGAAAAAATAGTTCAGTAAGTAGGTACTAAAAGCAGAAAATGCTGGAAACTCAGCAGGTCAGGCAGCATCTGTGGAGAGAGAAACAGAGTTAACGTTTCAGGTCGATGATCTTTCATCAGAACTGGAAGAGGTTAGAGATGTAACAGTTTTTAAGCAAGTACAGAGCCAGGGGGAGGAAGGAACAAAAGGGGAAAGTCTGTG
This sequence comes from Squalus acanthias, assembly GCA_030390025.1. NCBI lineage: Eukaryota > Metazoa > Chordata > Chondrichthyes > Squaliformes > Squalidae > Squalus > Squalus acanthias. The sequence continues at coordinate 80,107,829 of CM059425.1, read as the reverse complement.
ATAGGGTGGAGGGCAGGAGTGATTAAATGACAAAAGGAATGATGGTGCAAGGTAACAGGGGTGGTAATGGGACAAGTAAAGAAACAATCAATGAATGAGCGTAGGTCCCTTGCAGTCAGAATCAGGGGAATTTATAATGGGGAACAAAGAGATGGCTGATGAATTAAATACATACTTTGGTTCTGTCTTCACAAAGGAGGACACAAATAAACTCCCAGAGATGTCGGGGAACATAGGGTCTAATGAGAGGGAGGAATTGAATGAAATCAGTATTTGTAGGGAAATGGTGTTAGGGAAATTGATGGGATTGAAGGCCGATAAATCCCCAGGGCCTGATAATCTACATCCTAGGGTACTTAAGGAAGTGGCCCTAGAAATAGTAGATGCATTGCTGGTCATCTTTCAAAATTCTATAGACTCTGGAACAGTTCCCATGGATTGGAGGATAGCTAATGTTACCCCACTATTTAAAAAAGGTGGTAGAGAAAAAACAGTAAGCCTGACATCGGTAGTGGGGAAAATGCTAGAGTCCATTATAAAAGATGTAATAGCAGAGCACTTGGAAAACAGTGACAGTATCGGACAAAGTCAACATGGATTTACAAAAGGGAAATCATGCCTGACTAATCTACTGGAATTTTTTGAGGATGTAACTGGTAGAATAGATAAGGGAGAAAAAGTGGATGTGGTGTATTTGGACTTTCAGAAGGCTTTCAATAAGGTCCCGCATAAGAGACTAGCATGCAAAGTTAAAGCACATGGGATTGGGGGTAAGGTACTGATTTGGATAGAGAACTGGTTGGCAGACAGGAAGCAAAGAGTTGGAATAAACGGGTCTTTTTCCGAGTGGCAGGCAGTGACTAGTGGGGTACCGCAGGGATCGGTGCTAGGACCCCAGCTATTCACAATATATATTAATGATCTAGACGAGGGAACTAGATGTAATATCTCCAAGTTTGCAGACGACACAAAGCTGGGTGGGCGTGTGTGCTGTGAGGAGGATGCAGAGAAACTCCAGTATGATTTGGACAGGTTGGGTGATTGGGCAGATGCAGTATAATGTGGTTAAATGCGAGGTTATCCACTTTGGTGGCAAAAACAGGAAGACAGATTATTATCTGAACGGCAATAGATTGGGAAAAGGGGAAGTGCAACGAGATCTGGGAGTCCTTGTGCACCAGTCGCTGAAGGTAAGCATGCAGGTGCAGCAGGCAGTTAAGAAGGCAAATGGTATGTTGGCCTTCATAGCGAGAGGATTTGAGTACAGGAGCAAGGATGTCTTGCTGCAGTTGTACAAGGCCTTGGTGAGACTACACCTTGAGTATTGTGTGCAGTTTTGGTCGCCTTATCTGAGGAAGGATGTTCTTGCCATGGAGGGAGTGCAGCGAAGATTTACCAGACTGATACCTGGGATGGCAGGAATGACGTATGAAGAGAGATTGGGTCGATTAGGCTTATATTCGCTAGAGTTTAGAAGAATGAGAGGGGATCTCATTGAAACTTATAAAATTCTAACAGGACTAGACAGACTAGATGCAGGAAGGATGTTCCTGATGGCGGGGGAGTCCAGAACCAGAGGTCACAGTCTAAGGATAAGGGGTAAGCCATTTAGGACTGAGATGAGGAGGAATTTCTTCACCCAGAGAGTGGTGAACCTGTGGAATTCTCTACCACAGAAGATAGTTGAGGCCAATTCATTAAATATATTCAAGAAGGAGATAGATGTATTTCTTAAGGCTAAAGGGATATGGGGAGAAAGCAGGGACAGGTTACTGAATTTGGATGATCAGCCATGATCTCGTTAAATAGCGGAGCAGGCTCGAGGGGCCGAATGGCCTACTCCTGCTTCTATGCTTCTATGAATCTAAAGAAGGTGTAAATGGCAACAGCAGAATAGCAGAGGGGGAGGGAAGCATCTGGCAATGAGGAGAAGGCTCCAGTGGCCTGGGAATGTGGTGGAGTAAGACGAGTCGACCCCAGGGGTGCAGACCATCCTGCCGGCCGTATAGGGTATCCCCACCTCAAGCACCAGTCCACACCTCCTCCACTCCCAGTGGCTCTGCTGCAGCCATCCAGTTGCTGGTAATGATTCTGCTTTTGTCATTTCCAGCTCCTCTAGACCCATCCTTTCTTTCTTTTATTGTCCCATTACCATTCCCTTTTGCCTTGCACCATCATCCTTTTGTCATTTAAAAACTCCTGCCTTCCACCCTATCACAGACCTTCCCTTTTGTTCTTTCCTCCCCTCCCCCTTTCCCTGCTTCTGTACTTGCTTAAAACCTGTTATATCTCTAACTTTTTCCAGTTCTAATGAAAGGTCATCAACCTGAAACGTTGGCCCAGATATTCCTATCGCAGGCCTCCCGCGGGCGGAGGACTGCGATCTGGAAAAATCTGCGCCCTTACCTGAGGGCTCCCGGGAGGCGCAGAGTTACGCTGCTGGGCCTCTCCAAACTGCCGGTGCGCAGGGCCCACGTATCCCAGAGGCGCAGGTAGTTCGCAGCGTCCCTGGGATCACGTGGGCCATGGGGAGCCAATCAGAGAAGGGAATCTCTGGAAGACCTGTCAAATATATGAATGGAGATCACCCCCAAAACATAGTAAAACTTTAAATAATTTTTTTTTTAAATCACATTTTTAAAATGACTTGAAAGTACAATAAATTAACTATTTTAAACAAAACTAAATTTTTGAAAAAAATAATAAAAATTTTTACAGGGCTAAAAATAAACTTACCTTTTTTAAACTATTTTTAAATGATAAATCAGTGGAAATTTTTTTTTAAACTTTTTTCAACGCTTATCCTGGTAAAACCAGGCGCAAGAATTGTAAGGGTTTTCTGCGGGCGGAGGGTCTCCAAAAAGCGGAACTATCCGCCCGCAGAGGCCCTTCTCCTGGGCAGCCGGAGGATCTGTCAAGAGCTTTAAGAACATAAGAACATAAGAAATAGGAGCAGGAGTAGGCCAATCGGCCCCTCGAGCCTGCTCCGCCATTCAATAAGATCATGGCTGATCTGATCCTAACCGCCAATCTACTATCTGTCACAGAACCATCTCCTGCATCTAACAGAATTGCACACACGAAATAGGAGCAGAATCAGGCTACACAGTCCCTGGGCCCGCTCCACTACCCACAGGGCCATGACCGATCCGAACCTAGACTCATGTCCAAATTCCTGCCCGCTCCCCGTAACCCTTAATGCCCTTTACTTCTAGGAAACTGTCTATTTCTGTTTTAAATTTAATTAATGTTGTAGCTTCTACAGCTTTTTGTGGCAGCATATTCCATGGACCTACCACCCTCTGAGTGAAGTAGTTCCTCCTCATCTCAGTTTTGAAAGCTTTCTTGACAGATCGGAAATGCCGGTTTCCAGCGCATGCGCAGTGCATGCCTGAAACCGGCATTTCCGATGTCCCTACGGGTGGGTACACAGTGCGTACCCACCCATAGGGATCGTAAAATCCGTCCCATTAACTCTGTTTCTCTCTCCACAGATGCTGCCTGACCTGCTGAGTATTTTCAGCATTTTCTGTTTTTATAAAAGCAAGATACTGCAGATGCTGGAAATCTGTTTTTATGTCAGGTTCCACATGTATGCTGACGACACCAAACTCTACCTCACCACCACCTCTCTCAACCCCTTTACTGCCTCTGATTCATAAGAACATAAGAAATAGGAGCAGGAGTAGGTCATTTGGCCCCTCGAGCCTGCTCCGCCATTCAATAAGATCATGGCTGATCTGATCTTGGCCTCAACTCCACTTTTTTGCCTGTTCCCCATAACCCTTGACTCCCCTGTAGTCCAAAAATCTGTCTATCTCCGCCTTGAATATATTCAATGACTTTTGAAGCAAGTCATCCTCGGTTCTGAGGGACTGCCTAAGAAGAAGAGAAGAATTCAATGACTCAGCCTCCACAGCTCTCTGGGGTAGAGAATTCCAAAGATTCACGACCCTCTGAGAGAAGATATTTCTCCTCATCTCTGTCTTAAATGGGCGACCCCTTATTCTGAAACTATGCCCCCTAGTTCTAGATTCCTCCACGAGGGGAAACATCCTCTCAGCATCTACCCTGTCAAGCCCCTTCAGAATCTTATATGTTTCAATAAGATTACCTCTTATTCTTCTAAACTCCAATGAGTATAGGCCCAACCTGCTCAACCTTTCCTCATAAGACAACCCCTTCATCCCAGGAATCAACCTAGTGAACCTTCTCTGAACTGCCTCCAATGCAAGTATATCCAGTGCTATTACATTCTTTCCTAGTCAAGTCACATAAAAATAGAGAGTCAATCAATTGGCAGTTGCAGCAATTTACTGAAATATGTGAGAAGCTATTTAGAAGCGCCCTGTGTACTGGCAACTGTTAACTAGAAAAGCTGGAAACATAAATACAGGAAACAAAAACAGAACACTAAAGGGCCCTGTGCTCATGGCAGGGAACCCACATTCGATGTGAGCGCATGGGGAGCGGGCAGGGAAGTGGACGTGAGTCTAGGTTCGGATCAGCCATGATCCTATTGAATGGCGGAGCAGGCCCGAAGGGTCGTATGGCCTACTCCTGCTCCTACTTCTTATGTTCTTATCCCTCCTTAAATAAGGAGACCAAAACTGTACGCAGTACTCTAGGTGTGGTCTCACCAATGCCCTGTACAGTTGTAGCAAGACTTCTCTACTTTTATACTCCATCCCCCTTGCAATAAAGGCCAACATTCCATTTGCCTTCCTAATTACTTGCTGTACCTGCATGCTAACTTTTTGTGTTTCATGTACGAGGACACCCAGATCCCTCTGTACCGCAGCATTGTGTAGTCTCTCTCCATTTAAATAATATTTTGCTTTTCTATTCTTCCTACCAAAGTGGATATCCTCACATTTTCCCACATTATACTTGATCTGCCAAACTTTTGCCCACTCACTTAATCTGTCTATATCCCTTTGCAGACTCTTTGTGTCCTCCTCACAACTTGCTTTCCCACCTATCTTTGTATCATCAGCAAATTTGGCTACAGTACACTCGGTCCCTTCATCCAAGTCATTAATATAGATTATAAATAGTTGAGGCCCCAGCACTGATCCCTGTGGCACCCCACTAGTTACAGCTAGTGCCAACCTGAAAATGACCCATTTATCCCGACTCTCTGTTTTCTGTTAGTTAGCCAATCCTCTATCCATGCTAATATATTACCCCCAACACCATGACCTCTTATCTTGTGCAGTAACCTTTTATGTAGCACCTTATCAAATGCTTTTTGGAAATCCAAATACACTACATCTACTGGTTCCCCTTTATCCACCCTGCTCGTTACATCCTCAAAGAACTCTAATAAATTTGTCAAACACGATTTCCCTTTCATAAAACCATGTTGACTCTGCTTGATTGTATTATGATTTTCTAAATGTCCTGCTACTACTTCCTTAATAATGGATTCCAGCATTTTCCCAATGACAGATGTTTGGCTAACTGGCCTATAGTTTTCTGCTTTCTGTCTCCCTCCTTTCTTGAATATGGGCATTACATTTGCGGTTTTCCAATCCGCTGGGACCTTTCCAGATTCTAGGGAATTTTGGAAGATTACAACCAATTCATCCACTATCTCTGCAGCCACTTCTTTTAAGACCCTAGGATGCAGGCCATCGGGTCCAGGGGACTATTCAGCCTTTAGTCCCATTAGTTTGCCTAGTACTTTTTCTCTAGTGATAGTGATTGTTTTAAGTTCCTCCCTCCCTTTTGCACCTTGACTTTCCACTATTATTGGGATGCTTTTAGTCTTCTACCATGAAGACAGATACAAAATAATTGTTCAAAGTCTCTGCCATTTCCTTGTTTCCCATTATTAATTCCTCAGTCTCATCCACTAAGTGACCAACGCTTACTTTAGCTATTCTCTTCCTTTTTATATACTTGTAGAAGCTCTTACTGTCTGTTTTTATATTTCTTGCTAGTTTACTCTCAATCTATTTTCTCCCTCTTAATTATTTTTTTAGTCATCCTTTGCAAGTTTCTAAAAATTTCCCAATCTTCTGGCCGACCACTAATCTTTGCAACATTGTATGCCTTTTCTTTCAATTTGATACCCTCCTTAACTTCCTTCGTAAGCCACGGATGGTTCATCCTTCTCGTACAGTCTTTCTTTCTCACTGGAATATATCTTTGTTGAGAGTTATGAAATATCTCCTTAAAAGTCTGCCACTGCTTATCTACCGTCTTACCTTTTAATCTATTTTCCCAGTCAATTTTAGCCAACTCTGTTTACATACCCTTGCCTTTATTTAAGTTTAAGACACTAGATTCAGACCCAAGTTTCTCACCCTCAAACTGAATGTGAAATTCCACCATGTTATGATCACTCTTCCCTAGAGGATCATTTACTATGAGATCATTAATTAATCGTCACACTGCTTGTCCGTCTTCCAGTATGGGATGAGCAGAGATTTCCTCCAACTAAAAATTGGGACGACCGAATCCATTGGCTTTGGTCCCCGCCACAACCTCCATTCTCTAGCCACCAATTCCATCCCTCTCCCTGGCCACTGTCTGAGGCTGAACCAGACTGTTCACAACCTTAGCGAACTATTTGACCCTGAGCTGAGCTTCCAACCTATATCCTCTCCATCACCAAGTCCGCCTAATGCCACCTCCATAACATCATCTGTCTCCGCCACTGCTTCAACTGATCTGCTGTTGAAACCCTCATCCATGCCTTTCTTACCTCTAGACTCGACTATTTTAATGCTCTGCCTGGCCAGCTTCCCCCACCTTTCACCCTCCATAAACTTGAGCTCATCCAAAACTCTGCTGCCCGTATCCTAACTCGCACCAAGTCCCGTTCGCCCATTACCTCTGTGCTCGCTGACCTACATTGGCTCCCAGTCCAGCAACACTTCGATTTTAAAATTCTTATCCTTGTTTTCAAATCCCTCCATGGCTCCTTATCGCTGTAACCTCATTCAGCCTGACAACCCTCTGAGATCTCTGCGCGCCTCCAATTCTGGCCTCTTGCGTATCTCTGATTTTCATTGCTCTGCCTTTGGCGGCTGTGCTTTCAGCCACCTGAGCCCTAAGCTCTGGAATTTCCTCTCTAAATCTCTCCTGCCTCTCCCTCATCCTTTAAGACGCTCCTTAAAACCTACCTCTTTGACCAAGCTTTTGGTCACCTGTCTTAATATCTCCTTATGTGGCTTGGTGTCAAATTTTGTTTGATAATGTTCCTGTGAAGCGCCTTGGAAATTTTACAATGTTAAACGCACTATACAAATGCAAGTTGTTGTTGTTATTGAACGGAGCTGTTCAAGCAAAGCGATCACCCAATCTGCGATTGGTCTTCCCAGTGTAGAGGAGACCACATCGTGAGCAGCGAATACAATATGCCAAGTTGGAAGAAGTACAAGTAAATCGCTGTTTCAACTGTAAGGAGTGTTTCGGCTGTGGACAGTGGAGAGGAGGTGAAAGGGCAGGTGTTGCATCTCCTGCGCTTGCATGGAAAGGTGCTGGGGGAAGGGGAGCGTGTTGGGGGTGATGGACGAGTGGACCGGGGAGTCCCAACTTCTCTGTCCATTGTATCTGTTCTGACGATGCCACCTTCCATACCAGCGCTTCCATAACGTCTTCCTTTTTCCTCAGCCAAGGATTCCCCTCCACTGTGGTTGACAGGGCCCTTGACTGTGTCCATCCCATTTCCTGCACTCCTGCCCTCACCCCTTCCCCTCCCTCCCAGAACCATGATAGGATCCTCTTTCCACCCCACCAGCCTTCACGGATCATCCTCCATCATTTCCGCCACCTCCAGCACGATGCCACCACCAAACACATCCTCTCCTCCACTTTCAGCATTCTGAAGGGACCATTCTCTCTGTGACACCTTGGACCACTCTTCCATCCGCAGTATTTTGCTTTTGTTTTAGGGTAAATAGATGTTGCTCAGATTGGAGAAGGGTTGGAAGTGGTGTATTCCAGGGGCAGGGGCACTTTTGTTCTTGGTATATACTTGTTCTTGGTTACAAGAAGACTGCGGCAAAATACAAGAAGACATTAACAAACGTGCAGAATGGGCATGTAAATGGTGAATTAATTTCAATATAGATAAGTGTGAGGTGGTGCGTTTTAGTAGGAAGAATAAGGAGGTCACTTCCCCTTGGAAAATAAGAGTCTAAATGGGGTAAAGACGCAAAGGGATCTAGGGGTATAGATTCACAACTCATTAAAAGTAGCAATGCAGGTTGACAAAAAGTGCAAACAAAGTTCTGGGCTTTATTTCTAGCTGATCTTCTACCTCAACTCCACTTTCCTGCACTATCCCCATATCCCTTGATTCCCTTAATATTCAAAAATCTATTGATCTCTGTCTTGAATATACTCAATGACTGAGCCTCCACAGCCCTCTGGGGTAGAGAATTACAAAGATTCACCACCTTCTGAGTGAAGAAATTTCTCCTCATCTCAGTCCTAAATGGCCGACCCCTTATTCTGAGACTGTGACCCCTGGTTCTGGACTCCCCAGCCAGGGGAAACATCCTCCCTGCATCTACCCTGTCAAGCCCTGTAAGAATTTTGTATGTTTCAATGAGATCACCTCTCATTCTTCTAAACTCTAGAGAATAAAGGCCGAGTCTACTCAATCTCTCCTCATACGACAATCCCCCCATCCCAGGAATCAGTCTGGTGAACCTTCATTGCACTCCCTCTATGGCAAGTATATCCTTCCTTAGGTAAGGAGACCAAAACTGTACACAATACTACAGGTGTGGTCTCACCAGGGCCCGATATAATTGCAGTAAGACGTCTTTACTCTTATACTCAAATCCTCTTGCAATAAAGGCCAACATACAATTTGCTTTCCTAATTGCTTGCTGCACCTGCATGTTACCTTTCGTGATTCATGTACGAGGACACCCAGGTCCCTCTGAACACCAACATTTCCCAATCTCTCACCATTTAAAAAATACTCTGCTTTTCTATTTTTCCTACCAAAGTGGATAACTTCACATTTGCCATGTTCTTGCCCACTCACTTAGCTCGTCTATATCCCCTTGAAACCTCTTTGCATCCTCCTCGAACTTACATTCTCACCCAGCTTTGTATCATCAGCAAACTTGGATATATTACATTTGGTCCCGTCATTCAAATCATTGATGTAGATTGTGAATAGCTGAGGCCCAAGCACTGATCCTTGCGGTACCCCACTAGTTACAGCCTGACAACCCAAAAATGACCCGTTTATTCCTACTCTCTGTTTTCTGTCCGTTAACCAATCCTCAATCCATGCTAGTATATTACCCCCAATCCCATGAACCCTAATTTTGTTTAATAACATCTTGTGTGGCACCTTATCGAATGCCTTCTGAAAATCCAAATACACCACATCCACTGGTTCCCCCTTATCTATTCTGCTAGTTACAACCTCAAAAAACTCTAACAGATTCGTCAAACACGATTTCCCTTTCATAAATCCATGTTGACTCTGCCCAATTCTATTATTATTTTCTAAGTGCCCTGTTACCACATCCTTAATAATAGATTCTAGCATTTTCCCTACTACTGATGTCAGGCTAATTGGTCTGTAGTTCCCCATTTTCTCTCTCCCTCCTTTCTTAAATAATGGGGTTACATTTGCTACCTTCCAATCCACGGGAACCGTTTTAGAATCTATGAATTTTGGAAAATGATATAGGTCAAAAAGCATAGTATCCACTATCTCTATAGCCACCTCTTTCAAAACCCTAGGATGTAGGCCAACAGGTCCAGGGGATTTATCAGCTTTCAATCCTATTAATTTCTCCAGTACTATGTTTTTACTAATACTAATTTCTTTCAGTTCCTCATTCTCGGTAGACCCTTGGTTCTCCACTATTTTCGGGAAGTTTTTTGAGGTTGTAACTTGCAGAATAGATAAAGGGGAACCAGTGGATGTGGTGTATTTGGATTTTATTACAAAAAGGATACAAAGGAGTTGATAGGGTAGACAGAGATAAACTATTTCCTCTGGTGGGGGTGTCCAGAAGAAGGGGGATAACCTTAACATTAGAGCTAGGCCTTTAAGGGGTGATGTCAGAAAGCACTTCTGCACACCAAGGGTAGTGGTAATCTGGAACTTTACCCCCCAAAGCTGTTGAGGCTAGGTTAATTGAAAATTTTAAAACTGAGATTGATGGATTTTTGTTAGGCAAGGGTATTAAGGGTTATAAAACTAAGGCGGGTAGATAGAGTTAAGATATAGATCAGCCATGATCTAATTTAATGGCGGAACAGGCTTGAGCGCCTGAATGGCCTACTCCTATTCCTACATTCCTATGTAAATTAAGGATATATCACAATCAGCAAATTAAATCATCACTGGTGACAAAATCACAGGCAAACGTCTATCATATGGTGGCAATAATTCACACGTGAATACGCTAGTCACATAACATGCAGTGAGATAAAATCATGTTCCATGACAATTCAAGTCACACACAGCACTTTAATTTGAATCCCATGAATCAGTCAAAGGAGCCTGCCATGCACTCTGACTTCACTTATTTATAGAACAGTTTGCACTTGGCTTCTGGGACCAATAATGTGGAGCAGATGCACAGGCAAATCACCTTGTTCCCTTGATGTGTAAGTACCTTGGGTGACAGGGTAAATAGAAGAATAACATGTTAAAAATCAGCAGTCCAAACTGTAGAGTTTCGCAATTATCGTGATTCAAATAATATGAGAGAAGCAGGTTCAATTGATCATTTTTATTAAACGGAATGCTGTCCTGATAATAAAGGACACAGAAGCCTGTAAAATGGCCGCCGCGCATCGTGGCAGAAGCTTCCAGAGACACAGTGGGCAGACAAGATGGCGTCGAATATACATTCAGTATGAGATCGGATCATACTCGGTACACATTGAAAAGGCAGGATGCAACCCGTTTGCATCCTGGACAATAACAATGATATAAGTGCTGGAATCGTTTCATACGCACAGTAAGGATCATTGAATTGGGCCATCGAGAACCCATCCAGACACATCAATACACAAATACCACCCCCCGGCTCAACAATGAGAGAGACATTGGCGGGTGATTAAGCCAGTATTCGGGGGGGCCCCAAAACCAGTCGAGGAGACGATTCATACACATCCTGGCTGGCTCAACAATGGAGAAGGTATTAACAGATAGTTGGCCAGTTTCAGGTGTTACCGAAACCCGTTAAGAAGATAATCACCCCATGCTGGGAGTTTTGGGCGCCAAAATCACACAAAGAATAAACGTTTAGATTTGAGCGGGAGATAAGGCGGACAAGGCAGTATAACTATAGGGAACAAATGTCCATCGGTCTCTTCCTTGACTCTGGGCTCTTGACTCTCTCGCTCTCGGGCTGGACTCTCTCGGGCTCTTTTGACTCTTGACTCTTCGCTGTGCTGGTCGGTTATTCGAGTGTTGGGTGGAGCTCAATCGGAACGAGCCGCCTCGACAGGGCAGGTAACAGGGTACACCATCCCGAGCGTCGGTAAACGGTGTCCGGACCCAGAGGCCCGAGTAACCAGAAGAAAAACAAGAAGAAAGACGAGAAGAAATTCCACGTGCCGCCGCGGTCAGTAAACCCCGACCGCGCACGAAGATATAACGACAGAATCCATCTTTGAATTCTACAGACTACTACATGAACCGTTTTCTTTGAATTCTACGGACTACTCCACGATCCGGTCTGAATCCATAGACCACTTCATGACATCAGGGAATCTGGCTTACCCTTCGCGGCAGCGAGAGTAAACAAGTGGGGTGCAGAAACCCTTACAACCACGTGACAGTCAGGCGCTGCAGCGAAACGAGCTGAGTGCCTCATTTTAAATTTCCAAAGTGAGCCGAGTGGTGAGCATGTTTTCCGATCCTACAAATCCAGACGTAGTTTAGGTATATTAAGGGAGGGTGGTTTCTAAGGTTAATGTATAATGTGTTCCCCCTTTTACGATGTGTTGTGTGTTCCCCATTTCCATAGACCAAGTTTTATGAACGTGTGTATACTGGTACTCTCTTTGATCTGCGCCTATGACATGTATTTCATGATTTTAGACGCCATGCAATAAAGACATTCATTTCGTGCTATTCAACCAGGTCTATTTGAGTCTTTTTCTCTGCATCACTGCTCCTTGCATCTAAGTCCAGGTGTCAGAACCGTAAGGGCGAGTGGGTCGAACCACTCACAGGTGCTTATTGCAAAAGTCTGGCCGGAGACCAGAGCAAGCAATAGTATAGGCAACGAAAGCCTCACCTCGCACCAGTACCGTGACCCCTTACAAAACAGATCAAACTGCTTTGTGAATTCCTACAATTATTTCTCTACACATGTCATGCACTGCAACAGAACAAACTTTTACAATACAGTTTAATTTTTAAAAAGTGAAGATCGTATTGTTTGTTTTAAGATTTAAAGCTCTAAAACTGGGAATTTAGAAAAGCATTAGAATGCACCTGAGCACCTGCAAGATACCTTCTCACTCTTTGGCCAGGAGGTAGATCAGTTAGTATCAAGATTCTTAATGCGTTTTATTAAGTAGACATACAAGTTAAAAAAGCATATACACACTAAGTTTATGGGAAGATGTCTACAATATTTTGGGCTTATTCAATCACGAATGGATCTCCAATGATGTTGCAAATATTAAGTAGGAAAATACGGTCTCTATCTTGCCTGTCTCTGTTGTTTTTGTATTTCTGTGTTGCTCCTCTTCTGTTGCTGTCTCTCTCTCTCTCTTTCTCTTCGCTCTTCCTAGCTTATCTTTTTGCTTTCCCTTCTACTTTCTCCTGCTTCTCTCTTTTTGTCTTCTTTTCTTTTGGGAAGTCTGGCTTAGAAAGGAGACATCACTGGTTGTATGATGCATTTTCAGTGGGATTTGCAGAGCAAATGTGTCCGTCAGTGGTTCCCTTCCCATTTCCTCCTAATACTATTTCTGCTTCCTCCTACCCCTTTGATCCAAATGTGTCTGTCAGTGGTTCCCTTCCCATTTCCTCCTGATACTATTTCTGCTTCCTCCTACCCTTTTGATCCCATCGTGTCCTCTACCACTTCACCTTTCTACTACCCTTCTCCCTCCTACCACCCCTCAATTCCCGTTACTATCCCTATTCACTATCACCACCCTGAACTACTCACTCAACCACTTTATTCTCTTCTCCTCCATAGCCCTTTATCCATCCCCACTCACTCCCTCCAAAGGTGGATGGTGACAGGCCAGAGGACCTCGTGTTCCTATTCCTCCCCTCTGCTCTACCCTCCTTCCTATTTCCCTCAAAGAGGCTTTGTTTGCTTTCAAAATTCAAAGAATGAGGAAACACACTGCCTCTTTCTCGCTCTCTCTGATGTTAAAGAATAAACTTGTATTTACATAACATCTTTCAAGTCTTCAGGATATCCCAAAGCGCTTTACAGCCAATGAAGTGTAGTTATTGTTGTTTTGTAGTCAAACACAGCAGCCAATTTATGCACAGCAAGGTCCCACAAACAGCAATAAGATGAATAACCAGTTAATCTGTTCTGATGGTGTTGGTTGAGGGATAAATGTTAGTCAGGACACTGGGAGTACTCCCCTGTTTTTCTTCAAATAGCGCCATGAATCTTTAATGTCCATCTGAACAGGCAAACTTTTGTTTAGTGTCTCATTGAAAAGACAGAGGCCTAGAAATTGGATCACGACACACCTGTTTACAAGCGCTAAAGGGGCGCATAAACATCCAATATGGCGGGAAGGAAGTGCATGCTCATTACGAGCCAGAAGTGGGACGCCCGCCATATTGGATCAGGCTTCTCCGTAGGGGTCCAGCACGCTCTTTAAAGCAATTAATAAAATATTTTTGGACTTTCCCCAGTGCCTGACTCACCACATGATAAACTCGTTCAGCTACTCGTAGCGCTAACAGGCAGGCAGCAGTGCTATTTAAAGAGATCATGCAGTACTTACAGGTTAGTTGCTGGTTTGTCATTTTAGGTTGTTGATTAACACCTGAGTGCTTTTTGACCTGTTATCTGACTCTGGAAAGTTTATTTTCACTGCTGAGAACAAGATTTTGCTGGTGTTGCACTGTTGTTGGCTGCCCTCTAAACAGTTTGACTGTAGTCATGGATGGTCTGGTCGGCTTTCCTTTAGGGTTGGAGGAGCAGGGGGAGCAGCAAGGAAGACAGTAGAGAGCGGGATCTACAAGAGAGAGGAGGAGGAGGAGGAGGGCACTCTGCAGGATGCCATACCCACAGCAGGTATTCAGGGAGTAGCTACTTTTCAGAGGATCAACGCATGAGGCGTCTTCGCTTCACAAAGGAGGCTGTCACCGAGCTATGTCACCTGCTGCAGCCACAACGCGAGCTTCCAGGGCATGGATAGCAGCTGTCAAGTTCACCGTGGCCCTTAACTTTATGCCATAGGCACCTTTCAGGCTGCAAGTGACATCAGTGACATATCACAGTTCATAGTTCACCATTGTAGCAGGTAGGTAACTGGGGCTCTCTAAGCCAGGTGGAACAGGTACAGCTCTTTCCCCATCGACAGAGAAAAGCAGAACAGGAGGAGGCTTTGCCCACCTGGCAGGCTTCAAGGTGCCATAAACTGCACCCACATGCCTTACGTACTACTCCCCATAACCAGCCTGGCATCTTTATCAACCAAATGGAATTCCACTCTCTCAACATACAGCTGGCTTGCAACCACAGGCATCTTGCAGTTCTGTGCCCGGTATCCTGGCAGCCGTGATGGCCAATGTTCCCTCTAATTTTGTTTGGTGCCGTGCGGGCCATTCAAAATACTGCGCATGCAGTTTTCTTATTGAAAACCCGGCAAACCGGCTGTGCGGCCGCACAGCTTACATGGAACATTGGTGATGCCTCATTCATCCTGCGGCAGTCCTCTGTGCCATCTTTATTCCAGCCAGGCTGTCAGGTTCGGAGGTAGGAGACAGAGAGTATGGATAAAGGGAAAGGACTGTGATTGGTGGGATGTGACAAGTGGTGGTCCCAAGGATCTGTACTGGGGCATTAGCTTTTTACTATATGTATCAATGACTTGGATGAAGGCATAGAGAGTTGTATACCTAAGTTTGCAGATGACACTAAATTAGGAGGCACAGTAAGCTGTGTAGATGGGAGCAGGAAGTTACAAAGGGACAAAGACAAATTAAGTGAGTGGGAAAAACTGTGGGGATGTGTAAGATCATCCACTTTGGATCCAAGAAAGACAAATTCTTGGATTAAGAATATTTTCATAATGGCAAGAGACTAAGAACTGTGGATGAGGAAGCGATTTGGGTGTCCAGGTATACAAATCACTAAGAGCTAGTGCACATGTACAAAAGTAATCCAAAAGGTCGGCTGTGCAGTCCATTTCCTTCTCAATGGAATCAGCTAAACAAAGAGGCAAAGCTAGCCAATTCTACAGATTAGCAGAGTACCCACAGATACAAGGACTAATCAACAGAAAGCATGTGCCACTCAAAGCCCCATATGAGAACACCACCAATTTCATGAACAGGAAAGACTTTTATTCAATTCATGTGTAACTAATGTATCTTTATCTCAAGATGGCTGGAGTACAAAGGGGATAAGTTATGCATCAGTTGTACCGAGTCTTGGTCAGACCCAATGTCCCCTGTAAGCTGCGCTTTGTTCTGTGAGGCCTGTTTCTTTTAGTGCGCAGTCATGCATTTACATTTCCGTGCATGTGCGGTATTTAAATCCGGTGAGCAGCCTGCGCGGGACCTTTCCCATTACTGCGCGGCCGCGCAGCTTAGAGGGAACATTGGTTAGACCTCATCTGGAACACCGAGTTCAGTTTTGGGCACCGCACCTCAGGAAGGCCTTGGAGGGGATATAGTGCAGATTCACCAGAATGATACTAGGGCTTAAAGAGTTAAATTATGAGGACAGGTTGCATAAACTTGGTTTGTATTACCTTGAGTTTAAAAGTTGAGGAGTGATCTAATTGAGGTGTTTAAAATAATAAAAGGATTTGATAGAATAGATATAGAGAAGTTATTTCCACTGGTGGGAGAATCCAGAACAAGAGGACACAATCTTAAAATCAGATCTAAGCCATCTGGAGTGCTAGCAGGAAGCAATTTTTCACACAAAGGGTAAGTGGTAATCTAATCTCTCCCCCAAAAAGCTGTGGATGCTGAGCCAATTGAAATTTTCAAGATTGAGATCAACAGGTAAGGGTATCAAGGCTACATGGATGAAAGGTGGGTAAATAGAGTTGAGGTACAGATCAACCATGATAATTGAATGGCAGAACAGGCTAGAGGGGCTGAATGGCATACTCTGTTCCTGCCACTGCTCCTGATCTTGTGTGCTCACCTCCCCACAACTGTTCCTCGGATCAGCTCACTTATCTGCACTGATCCTGTGGATT
The DNA here is from genome assembly GCA_030390025.1 of Squalus acanthias. NCBI lineage: Eukaryota > Metazoa > Chordata > Chondrichthyes > Squaliformes > Squalidae > Squalus > Squalus acanthias. Next base: position 80,091,464 of record CM059425.1, on the reverse strand, counting down.
TACCTTTCACCGTACCCTGGACTTCACTGTTCTTGGATTTTTGGTTTTACTCCTACTGCTTCTCGTTCCTCTGCTGGTATATCGGATCCACTGGTGTACGCTGTTAACTCCTGAAGCCACTATGCACCATCGCTGGATGCCTGGATCAACCTCTGCTAGCTCATGGTTGACCCTTTACTCCCCCTTCCATTAGACAACCTTCAGCAGTGTGCCCACTGATAGTCTCTCCTCAAACGGCTCCTTGGTACACCAAACTGACTCCACCCTGTCTACAAGTCCACTTCATTCCAGCACAGGACTTCAGAATTTAACTTTGGACAATTTCATATTGTCTCCTCCCTATCCTGGTTATGACATGGGCATGTCTCTCCTAATCTCTGCCATACCTATGTAATGTGAAAACGCTGTGTCCATTACTTATATATTCTTTCTTTTTCTCTCTTGGCCACTCTCGAGCCCTTCTGTCTTGTCCCCTCCCCTTCCTGTTACCCATTCATGCCATCTTTCATTTCTCCCCTCTTGGGTACTTTGCCCTACCAATCCCGATCCCAACCCATCACTACCTTCCTATCTTCAACTCTCCTGCCACCATCCCAGTCTTGAATTTCGGTAGAATACGCCTAGTTATCCTCTGTGCCTCACTAGGCATTCTCCTAAGGGCCCAGCAAGGCACCCATCGCTGCCTCCTTACAAGCAGCAACCCCAACTGCCCCATCTCTCTTGCCGATCTTCCCGGCCAGTGCACCCATTGTGGGCTGACCTTACCAACATCTCTCCTGCTCCATTCACTCCACCTATCACTTCTCTCTTGGACTCTGGACAGCAGATCACCATTCATCGTCTCTCTCCATACTTCCCTCCAGAATGTCCGTTTATTCACGCACAAGACTGCTCCAGAGACTTGAGCACATAATCCAGGCTGCAGAGATATCCTCCCTCAGCCTCAGCACTGAGCGAATCCTCATCCTTGGCAACTTCAATCTCCATTTCAGCTCCCCTTGTCCTCTATCCTGATTTCACTACTCTCTTGTATTTCCCAAACATCTCCCTTCACAGAAACTCTCCTACTCATACTCATGGCCACCCCTCAACCTTGCCATCTCCCCTGGTCTCTCATCACAGACAATGCCATCTCCAGCCACTTCCTTATATCCCTCATCACCCACACCCCTACTCACCATTGTACCCCTCTTGTTTCTGCATCTAACCCTGGGAAAAAATTGCCTCCCAAATCACTTACAACTGTATTGTCACTCCCAACTGCCAAACTTCTGGTCATCCATTTGCCATGATACTTCTGTAGCTGTTCACCCACTCCCTCATTTACACCTCTGATACCCTTGTCCCCAGTAAAACCTTTACTCTCGTCCACTCTGCTTGTTCCCCCTGGTCTTTCTCATCCAAGGGGCGCAGACTTGAGCACATCTGACACAGAATTGGTTTAGCCATCCATCACCAGATCTGGCTGGACCACATCAAGCACTATAGGACCCTGCTCTCCTCTGTCAAAATCTCTTCACTAGTCCAGGATTATCCTGGAAAGCAAAGATAATCTTCTGCTTCTTTTCTCCATTACCACCATCTCCTTAAAACCCTCTCCCCATCCCCACCTTCACTTCCAACAATTGCAAGGAACTCATGGACTTCTTTGTCACTAAGATTGAGACCATCCATTCAGCTGCTTCCCCCAAGCCATACCTCCATCCAGGCTCCACGCCCCCCCGCCCTAGTCCTGAACTCATATTTCTCCAGTTTCTCTCCTATCTCCCCGTATGCCCTCTCTAAATTCATCTTGTTCATGAGATAAATCTCTTGCAGTCCTTTGGCGACATCATCCACGCATGGGATCAGGTTGCACATGTATGCCGAGGTCACACAATGCCACATCTCCACCACCTCTCTGGGATCTCCACTGTCTCGGTGTTACATAGATACATAGAAGATAGGAGCAGGAGGAGGCCATCCGGCCCTTCGAGCCTGCTCCGCCATTTAATGAGATCATGGCTGATCCTCCAATTCAGTATCCCGTCCCCGCCTTCTCTCCGTAACCCTTAACCCCTTTTGCCTGTAGAAATATATCTAATTCCCTCTTAAATATATTTAATGAGCTGGCGTACACTGCCCTCTGTGGCAATGAGTTCCACAGGTTCACCACCCTCTGAGTGAAGAAATTCCCCCTCATTTCTGTCCTAAATGGTTTAGCCCTTATCCTTAAATTATGTCCTCTAGTTCTGTTCTCACCCGCCAAGGGAAACATTCCTTTTGCATCTAGTCTGTCTAGACCTGTCAGAATTTTATACACTTCTATGAGGTCCCCTCTCAATCTTCTAAACTCCAGTGTGTACATCCCTAAACTACATAGTCTCTCCTCATAGGTCAATCCCGCCATTCCTGGTATCAGCCTGGTGAATCGCCGCTGCACCCCCTCCATGGCAAGAACATCTTTCCTCAGATGAGGCGACCAAAACTGTACACAGTACTCAAGGTGTGGTCTCACCAGTGCCCTGTACAGCTGCAGCAAGGTATCCCTGTTCCTGTATTCCAACCCTTTTGCTATGAAGGCCAGCATACCGTTTGCCTTCTTGACCGCCTGTTGCACCTGCATGCTCGCCTTCAGTGACTGGTGTACAAGAACACCCAGGTCTCTCTGTACTTCCCCCTCTCCCAATTTATTGCCATTTAAATAATAATTTGCCCTCCCGTTCCTGCACCCAAGGTGGATAACTTCGCACTTGTCCACATTATAGTGCATCTGCCATTTATCCGCCCAATCACCCAGTCTGTCCAAATCGCTCTGGAGCTTCCTGGTCTCCTCCTCTGAGCCCACCCCCCCCTCCTAGTTTAGTGTCGTCTGCAAATTTGGAAATGCTGCATCCGACTCCCTGATCCAGGTCATTAATGTAAATTGTGAACAGCTGGGGACCCAGGACAGATCCCTGTGGTACCCCACTTGTTACTGCCTGCCATTCAGAAAATGAGCCGTTTATTCCAACTCTCTGTTTTCTATCTGACAGCCAGTTCTCTATCCACGTCAATACTTTCCCCTTTATCCCATGAGCTTCAATTTTCCATGCTAATCTTTTATGTGGGACCTTATCGAAGGCCTTTTGGAAGTCCAGGTACACCACATCTACTGGCTCTCCCCCATCTATTTTACCAGTTACTCCCTCAAAAAATTCCAATAGATTAGTCAAGCACGATTTACCCTTTGTAAATCCATGTTGACTCTGTCCTATCCTGTCCCCATTTGCTAAGTGCTCCGCTATTTCATCCTTAATGATGGACTCCAGCATTTTGCCCACAACTGTGAAGCTGTCAAACACTGACATTCTATGTAGTTTGATGAGTTCTTGAATTCAAGACCTCATCAAACCTTTCTTTTGCAGAAATTAGATGGTTGTTGCATTGGAGGATGCAACGGCCATCTGTCATCTCTACCGCAGAGGTGCGAGACTCTCTGCATACCCACCGATTGAAGCCTTCAGGAAGAAACAAAGGCAAGTAAACCTTTTCTAACACATTCCACTTACCTCACATACTCACCCTCTCCACACTTGCACCCGTCACTTACCTTCACAGCGCACTTTTGCACCCCTCCAACTCCCGCAGACCCCACTACTCACCTCGGTGACCCTGGCGGGTTTCGGTGCCTTCGGGAAGCCCGCACCTGTGTGGACAAAATGGGGATAATCCTCTTATCTGCCTGTTAACTACCTGTTAACAGGCAGTTAAGTGGCTGTAATCCCTTCCTGCCTCCAAGGAGACGGGACCCGGCGCGGGACGGCTACCCGCCTCCTGGCAAGATGGCACGGAGGTGGGTTGGGCACCTGCCCCCAAATTCTGCCATTTTCCCAGCAGTCCCAGCTCCCCAGGGCTGGCAAAATCCAGCCCATTGTCTCAGACTGAACCAGACTATTCGTTACCTCCTATTCAGGAGCTTCTGACCTCATATCCTCTCCATTACAAAGGCTGCCTACTTTCACCACTGTAATATTATCCACCTCCACCCCTATCTCAGCCCTGCTGCTGAAAGCCTTATCTATACCATTCTTGCCTCCAGAATCAATTATTGCAATGCTCACCGGTCAGCCTTCCATCCTCCATATACTACGGACTCCTTATGCAAAGCTCTGCTAGCTGTATCCTACACCACACCAAGTGTCACTCACCAATTACCCCAGTTGTTGCTAACCTAGATTGGCTCCCAGTCCCCCAACACCCGCAATTTTAAATTCTGATCCTCGTGTTTAAAACCCTTCATAGTCTCGCCCGTGCTCATCTCTGTAACTGCCTCCAGCCCTCCCTGATTTTATGTCGCGCTGATTCTGACTTTTTGTGCAATTCCTCCTCCCTTCGCCCCACCATCAGCAGCCATACCTTCAGTAAACATAGAAACATAGAAACTAGGAGCAGGAGTAGGCCATTCGGCCCGTCGAGCCTGCTCCACCATTCAATACGATCATGGCTGATCATCCAAATCCAGTACCCTGTCCCTGCTTTCTCACACAGAATCCCCATCGAGCCTGCACCGACACATATCCCACCCTATCCCCGTAACCCCACGTATTTAATTCCCCCTACATCCTATCCCCGTAACCCCACATATTTAATCCCCCCCTAACACTAAGGGTCAATTTATCGTAGCCAAATCAACCTAACGCGCATTTTTGGACTGTGGGAGGAAACCGGAGCACCCGGAGGAAACCCACGCAGACACGGGGAGAATGTGCAAACTCCACACAGACAGTCACCCGAGGCCAGATTCGAACCTGGGTCCCTGGCGCTGTGAGGCACCAGTGCTAACCACTATGCCACCGTGTTGCAGTCTAGACCCCACACTTTGGACCTCCCTGCTTAAGCCCCTCCAGCTCCCTTTTCCTTCTTTGATCAAGCTTTGGATCACTCCTCCAAATAGCAGCTTCTATGGCTCGGCATTTATTTCTGATTACTCCTTTGTGAATTGCCATGGGATATTTTCCTGTTGAAGGTGCTATATGCAAATAAAAGCTGTTAAACCTTCGTAATTCTCAGAAAATGCCGACAACCACACCCAGCTACTGGAGCAGATCTGAATCATAAGGTTGCAGATTAACTGACGGTGTAGAATACTTGCTATGAATCTTGCTATGTCTTTGATATAATGCCTTCCTGACTGCCTTTTATCACACCTCAGCAGAGAAACAATCAGGTCAGTCAGAAAGATTAACTGTAGTCGTCTGACATTGTACGCTACACAGGCATTGTTCTCTGTCTATATATGCTTTGCCGATTCGTATTCCTTCACTTCACCTGACGAAGGGGCAGCAGCTCCGAAAGCTTGTGATTTCAAATAAAACTGTTGGACTATAACCTGCTGTTGTGCGACTTCTCACTTTTGTCCACCCCAGTCCAACACCGGCATCTCCGCATCGTGTAGAATACTGATCACTGTTTGAGTCAGGATTTCATGAAGAACAGATATTTAATAAAGGCTGCTGGGTTGCTGAATTTCTCACATCTTTGCAAGATGTTTTTTCTTCTTATCATAAAGTAACATTGTTATCCTGTAAATATTTAGTTGAGATTGGAACTAGCGTACTATCTCAGTAGCGATTTCAGTATGTCACTACTACACTTAAACAGGGATATCTGCACGGCGAGCTCCACATTTTCTAGTGGCTGAGGGGTTCTGGGAACACTAGGGCAGTTCCTGGTAGCAGGGATCACTGAGTGAGGGATCATGTGATCTGGGGCATTATGGCAGGAGGTCTCAACAAATCTGGAAACACTGGGGTGTTTCTGGATTGGGGAGCACTGTTAACAGTCTAGAGGCATTCACTCAAAGGAGTCCCAGGATCTGGGGAGTCTGGAAATTGGCTCCAGCAGAAGTATTGAAGGACCAGAGTCTTCCAAGTATTGGTGGGTACTGGGTACCTAGCAGTTTTGAGGAGAGCAGGGTCTAACAACCTTGTAGGGAAGGGGATGCATGAGAATGGAACAAAGCTGCCATTGGGCTCTTTCAAACCATCAGGTCCCACCCCCTATCTGGTTCCTGACCATCAGCATTCACCGGACCCTGCTGCAGCCCTGTGTACCCCCTCAGGTAACCCTCACCTGCATTTTCCTGATCAACCAATTCTTGCCTTTTTCTTTCTGCCTTAAAGCATTGAAGTGTAAATTTTCTGGCTCTTAAAACAGAGATGGAAAATGGGCTGGGGATTTGTACTCCCAGTGTGCAAGAAATTTAATGCACCATTAGTGAGCTTGGCAACTTACTAGTCTTCATGTCTCAAAACCAGTTTAGGAAAGAGATCTAACTCAGTTTTCAGCAGCAAACAGCAATTCCATCTCTTCAAAAATCTGATTTATATCATGGAAAAAAACCACAATGACAGGTGTCTTTGCTTGTGCACGTCATTCTCAGGTGTTATTTATCTGAGGAATTTAAAACAGTAAAGCAATTGCTAATACATTTGTAACAAATGTCATTCACTTGCTTGAAATAAAAGCATTGAGAATTCAATCTCATGTTTCTTTCAAAGTCTTTTGAAAATACCAAACTCTCAAACCCTGACAAGATGAGGAGAAAGTAGGGGCTGGTGTTTGGCAGGTGCCAGCTCAGTGAGTCAAGCAACTAAGAAAATCATTCTTTTCTTGCAGTTTGACAGAATTGTTTATTTGGCTTGCCATGTGGTTTTTAATGATTCTCAATAGTGCACACAGCTCAACTCCTGGTCAGTTTCAAATAGATTTACTCAGCTTTCAACAAAATATTTTGCTATGCTTGAGTGGCAGGATTGTAGGACCTCTGGATTTTAATTTATTCTCTTGTGACTATGTACTGGTGGGGTGTGTTATAAATTCAGTAGTCATCTCTTTCTCCAACTACAAACACAACACACACAAATATCCCAAAGAGTTTCGATTCTAGTTGGATCAAGCAATTCAGAGCAGTGCAGCAAATCTAGAGGATCAACGTTAATTGCAACACATCATGAAAACAGGACTGGGGCAGTGGGGAAGAGAAGCTTAAACTGAGGCCCGTCTGCTCTCTCACGTGGACGTTAAAGATCCCATGGCATTTTCCTTAGAGGAGCTGGAGAGTTATCCCCGGTGTCCTGGCCAATATTTATCCCTCAATCAACGTCACAAACAGATTATCTGGTCATTATCACATTGCTGTTTGTGGGAGCTTGCTGTGCAAATTGGCTGATGCGTTTCCTACATTACAACAGTGACTCCACTTCAAAAGTACTTCATTGGCTGTAAAGCGCTTTGGGACATCCAGTGGTCGTGAAAGGCGCTATATAAATGCAAGTCTTTCTTTTTCTTCAATAGAGATTGGAGTTCCTTGTGCTGAAGCAGAAGACAGCTCATTTTCCCTATTTATGGGCACCTTAAAATTTGAGTGCAAAATTTTTACCTGCAATTGGAGTGAATGGAATAGAGCTTTGGTGCCAAAGCTGGCGGGAAATAAAAACTGACCTAACTGCATGACTTATTTTTAACCAAATTTAATAATACAAGACCATAATTCTATCTACAAACCCAGTACATGAATACATTTCTATCCAAATTGGTTTACTTGCTTCATTTTCATATTTTCAACATATTGTGGGTTTAAGTAGCATATTAGATCTGAATTAGTTTTGTGCCAATTCAAAGCAGTTTGATGGGGTGAAATCAGTGATTACTGCAATGCAAATCTTTTTGATCATATAAAGCCTATTTGATAGTCAATATTTCAGATGACTTGCATGGTAAGCAAATCCTTCCTGTAAATCTCTTTCAAGTGCAGTCCTGACCCTCATGCTCAATTTTGTTAGGTGCGTTATCTTTCAATTTTAGCGGACACAGCAGCAGGCTGCAATCACATGCCTGCATGTCAGGACAGCCACCTCATAAAAGTGACTGACAATTGGAGAAATTGTACTGCATTACAAAATTGGACTTCCCACAGCCCAATCTATATTCCCTTTTCTAGCTTCCAATGGGAAAATAGAGATTCCACTCTTGAAAATCTCTAAGTATTAAAAAAAGTGAAAAGATGCAATAATTGAGGAATAAAATAAGTCAAATAAAGACTTTTTAATGAAAGGAAAAAAACTGAGCATCACTGTTTATATACACCAGAGGTACATAAATCATGGAGTTAGTTCCCCCCTCCCCCCGCAAAAAAAAATGCTACTATGAGGAAGCTATTGGCACTACAAACCTACATTTCTGCTGTAGAATGAGGAATACCAAAAAAATCCGAAGAATGACGGACTACACAAAACAAACATTTACAGACCGAGAGAAAAATGACTATATTTGTCAGATGAGTATTCAATCCATTCTATACAATGAAATATCCACAAGTCCAGATGGGAAAATGAGTGCATTTTTAATGAGTTAAACTTGCAACTTTGATTTGAAGAAAAACAATATAATGAAATACAATTATCACAGGAAAAGAACGGTTTAATTCAAATTTAGATGCATCTTTTAAAGTAATATATATTAATTGCACATTATGGTGGAATAAATGAGGATCTTGTGCATACATTTTCTTTAAGTACTGCATATGTAAACAATACAATTTAAACATACTTCCAATAATTGCAAGCACTCTGGTCCCAAGTAAAACAAATTAAGTTTCATATTTCTTTTGACAGATATTCACTACTTTCTACTTACATCAACTTCCATTAACTTGGGTAAAAGTCCACTTTTACTATGTTAACATACTAAACACGCACTGCTTAATCTGCACTTGCAACAGAAGGCGACCTTGACATTGACCGAGAGCGCGAGCGAGATCGAGATCTTGGCCGCTCCAATGATGCAGGAGATTTGGATGGTGAAGGCGAACGGACTTTCTGTTCCCTGATAGGGACACGAGATCTACTGCGAGAACGGGATTTACTGCGGCTTCTACTCTTTGACCTACTGTAGGATTTGCGGCTCCTGGAGCGAGACCGACTACGAGATCTGGAAAACGTACGGCTACGTGAACGCGACCTGCTGCGAGACCTAAATATAAAAAGGGGAAAACAAGAACTGCCCATTTACCATGCTCAGTCAGTTTTTCTTGACAGTCGTTAAAAATTTTTTTAATTCGGTTTCAAATAGACGCTATCTCAGCTGAGAGGGTCAACACCATTCCTTGCTGAACTGATTTTCAAAAGTGACATCTCACCTCTTCATTACTGGTGCCAACATGGCAAAATATGTAACAGGTCAATAAGCACCCCCCCCCCCCCACGTCAGCATACAATCCTCCACTTTTTTAAAATTCATTCATGGGATGTGGGCGTCCCTGGCATGGCCAGCATTTATTGCTCATCGCTAATTGCCCTTGAGAAGGTGGTGGTGAGCCATCATTTCAGAGGGCAGTTAAGAGTCAACCACATTGCTGTGGGTCTGTAGTCACATATAGGCCAGACCGGGTAAGGATGGCAGATTACCGTCCCTAAAGGACATTAGTGAACCAGATGGGTTTTGAACGATAATCCGGTAGCTTTTTTCAAAATTCCAGATTTATACTAATTGAATTTAAATTCCCCAGCTGCCGTGGTGAGAGTTGCACTCATGTCTCTGGATCATTAGTCCAGGCTTACTAATCCAGTAACATAACCACTATGCTACCGTACCCCTGTGAGGTATACCATCCTTCAACTGCATTGTATAGGTTTGAAAGCTTGACATCATCTTGGGAAACAACTGCTTTAAGAATTTTCTATTTTTGCATTAAATCCAAAAATTTCAGCACATTAATGTATGTCACCAAGTGAAACTGTACAGCAATTCTGATCTATAACTAATGGAAGCTGTGATGTTTCTGTATCTGATACTTCAACAATGCAATTGTATAACCTTTCACTTGGACATAAAACCGAGATGACATTAATTTGTGTGGCACTTACCTACGATGTTTAGGTTCCTCAATCAGTCTGATCTTTCTTCCATTTATTTCTGTGCCAGAGAGTTTATCAACAGCATTCTTCAAGTCACTATACGAGGAAAACTCAACAACCCTAAGAAGAGTATTTAATTTTTCCATGAAATTGCTTTTTCAATTTGGACACATCAAGGAATCTATCTTTTGGCACACTGATCAAGCAGCTGGAGAATGTCAAAATGCTCAGATCCTAAGAAAACTAGTGGTACTCAGAACTGTTCTGCTGTAACACTGGCTTCCTGCTCTTAGATCCTCCAAATGAACCACATAAATGTTGAAATTTTCCAGTGTCAGAAAGAGTACGGTAACAACACTGTTCAGACTTCACTATACATCCCACAAGCAAAGAATAAAAAGGTCTTGAGTAGAAGATATTACAAACAAACTATAAACTTTTTCACAACTAAATCCAGCAGTAAAGGTTTTGGATTCAGCAGACATTCAACAACTTGCATTTACATAACAACTTTAACATAGAAAAACGTTCCAAGGCACTTCATAGAAGCTTAAATCGGACAAAAGTTGATGCCGAGCCAAATGAGGTGTAACTAAAAGCTTGCTTAGAGAAGTGGGTTTCAAGAGTCTTAAAAAAAGGTGTGAAGAAGGGATTTCCAGAGCATAGGGTTTAGATGGCTGAAGGCACAGCCATCAACGGTGGGTGCCCAAGAGGCCAGAGTTGGAGGAACGCAGAGTTACTGGAGGATTAAAGGGCTAGAGAAGGTTACAGAAATAGGCGAGGCCATGAACAAAGTTAAACACGAGGATGAAAATTTTTACATTTGAGACGTTGGGGAGACCGGGAACCAATGTAGGTTAGTGAGCACAGGATTGATGGATGAGCAGGATAGGATATGAGTTTTGGAATAGCTAAAGGTTATGAAGGGTGGAGGATGTGAGGCTGGCCAAGAGAGCATTGCTGTAGTCAAGTCTGGAGGTGACAAAGGTGTGAATGGGGATTTCAGCAATTGAAGGGTTGATGCAAGGGAAAGAGCCAAGTGATATTAGAGGTAGAAGTGGGCGATCTCTGAGGTGGAGAGGTTATGGAGTCAGAAGCTCAGCTGGAGGTCAAATAGGACACCAAAGCTGCGAACAGTGTGATTCAACATGTGACAGTGGCCAGAGAGGAGGATGGAATTGGTGGTGGGGTTATGGAGTTTGTGGTGGAAGGCAAAGATAATAGCTTTTTGTTCTTTCATCCTCTCCCCCCTTTCCCAGCCCCTACACTTGCTTAAAAATCTGTTCCATTTCCTGCTTTTTTCCAGTTTGACGAAAGGTCATCGACCTGAAACGTTTACTGTTTCTCGCTTCACAGATGCTGCCTGACCTGCTGAGTATCCCCAGCATTTTTTGTTTTTATTTCAGATTTCCAGCTTCTGCAGTATTTTCTTTTTGTGATAATAGCTTTGATCTTCCCAACGTTTAACTGGAGGAAATTGCAGCTCATCTTGGACTGGATGTTGGACAAGCAGTCTGACAACAGAGACTGTTGGGGGGGCAAGTACGAGGTGGTGGAGATGTAGAGCTGGGCGTCATCAGCATACATGTGGATTTGACCCTGTTTCTTTGGATGATGTTCCCAAGGGGCAGCATGTAAATGAGACTACAGCAATCAAAGTTTGTCTCAAAAGATTAGCATTACTGCCATCAAGGGCAGTAACTCATATACTATTTGGTGCAAGTTTTTAAAATGATTTGGCAACCCGTGGCCTGACCGACAAAGACCAGCTTCTTTTGCGGAGTACTATTGGCAAATTCTTCCAATTTAACTATCAATCTTTTGTTAACACACCAACTTAATTGATTCATTTAACTTACCCTTCATTCATTTTGTGCCTGTGTGCATCTGCAAATGTAACTTCTCCAGCCTGTCTCATGAAATCTTTCAGATCCTGTGCAAGATCAGATTAGTTAGTTAAAACAAACCATAGGCACACTTACTGTCATCTTCTAACAAAGTCACTACAAAAGAAACCAAAGCTAATTTCATCAAAATTTATTACCTTCCTGTACAATTCCCTAGGCTATTCAACCAGCCAAATGCAAGAAGAACTTGCAGAGGTACCATCACGACTGACGACCTGATGGTGCTCTTCAGCACCCACTCGACGCGAGCCCTCCCGGACATCACCCATCCTAAAGGCGGGCTTTGGCGTTGCCATGGGAACAGGAATTGCTAAATCTTGTGTTGTTACCAAGGGCTCCTCACTCACTTCAAATCGAGCTTCCAAACAAACCTACTAGCGAATTTCTTTCAATCAAGGACCTCTCATTTTAGAGTCAGCTCTCAACTCGACTTTAGGACACCTCGTTACCAGCATTTTCAGAGGCGCAGGAACGAACCCCAGCACTTAAGCTAGCGCCCACCAATGTTGGTCAGACCAGCATAATACAGATCACCAACTGATTGAAACGTAGGACTGGCAATTCAACTAGGCCCAAGAGACCAAGCCAGAGCGATTAGGAAAACGTCACTCGTCACAAGGCCAACGATACGAGAGGCTGGTAAATAAAGGTTTTAATATTTGGTTAAAGTTTGCACACAATTCAACACAGAAACCAAACAAAAATGTCACACTTAAGGTTTGCAAAATAAGTAAGCAATTCAGACAAATTACTTAAATTACATCATTATGAATGTTAACTGTTAAAACTCCTAAAGTTGCAGTAATATTTTGTAAATGGAAAATTTTAAATTAGTTTGGTATAGTGCACCTTCAAATCAGTTTCCTTTGCTGCTGTTCCTCCTTCCCTGGGGAGGCCATCTATGGTCAGGCTTAGTGGCACAAGTTTGAGATCAAATGCAAAGAATTTAGGTTCAATTTAGGCCAACCTTCCAGACAATTGACCCCCCCACCCCACCAACCAAAATCATTATTTCAAAAAAATCACCTATTTTTTTAAAAAGGAAATTAGTAGTGGATTTCAATTGGGTTGGCACTACAAGCAGCATTTAAGAAAAAGAAATCTACCATGGCGCTAATTCCTGACCACTATCCAGCAACCTCTGTTACAAGCATGCATATGGGCAAAATAATATCAAGATTGGGCATGACTGCAATAAACTCCAAAGTAGAATTGCTCGCCATTGGTCACCATCCAGCCTTATATACACACGAGAAGAATCGCAACTTGGGCAGGGTGCTGGAGAAACAGTGCTCTCCATGGAATCATATCCAGCATGAGTCACTGGCTTCAAGAGAGAAAAAAGAAAAATCTGAGGGACAACAGGAGGTAGAAAAACATACATCTAAAATTAAAGAACATTCTATTACTGCCTTTAATGATAACTTGTTCACGAAGATTGCACATTTGACATTTTTAGTCTTGCAAGTTATCAGCAATCTCTTTAAAAGGCAAATTTTGAAAATGAGTAACAATTACATTAATTAAGCACAACTGGCAAGATTTTACACAAGAGTCAGGTCATGAAGTTTCTGCAGTTTTCTTCTAAAGATCCCGAATACTACTAGGAAGACGCAACATAGAATGGCATCTTCTGTTTGTATGAACAAAAATAGCACCAAATAGTTTATCTATGAAATACATCCTTTTGTGGTAATCCTTTTGTTAGAAGTTAAACTCATTACTCATCTATCTCTCATTATTTACAATCCATTAGTACCCATCTAGCACACAAAATTAACTTTACCACAAAAGTTAACTAGCTAATTCCACGCATTCCAACAGGGCAAGACAAATTTCAGTTTCCGATCATCGATTTAGTGCCATCAACTTTCTCATAACTAGTAATATAGCAGTGTAGGCTTTGACTGACGTTTCCATTAAAGATTTTGCTAGTCCCCATTACATAGGTCTTCACCAATAATAGTGTCATACCCAGCTGCTTTTTACTGTAAACTCAGCTAACCTTAAACACTTCATATTAAATTACATTTCATCTCAGAACAAATTTAATTATAGCAATTAAATCACAATTCACCATTATAGTGCAACATACCTGCCAACTAACTCTCGAAGACAAATTCTCAACAATCAATCTGTTTTCTGTACGAACCGGAGGTCCATTTCTGAAACAGATTGCAACAAATTACATTAACTGAAATTCACAACTGTGTGTCGGGATTCCTCCTGTGTTTCATATCTATTAGCCAAACTTCAAGTCATGGATTTTTGACATCTGATAATATATTAGCAGGATGTTCAATGTGACTACTGGGCACCAATTTACTTGTATGGACTTTAGTACATTTCCCATAAATAACTAGAACTTCTGTCTGACGAATTGGTGTCCAGCAATGAGCTGGAAAGACAATGATGTTGATGCCATCAATGGGATAATTTGCAGGATTACGTTACCCAACAAAAATGCCTCGTCTTATTTGAAGCATCAGTAACACTCAAATGAGATATAAAACTTTAAATCAATCCAAATACTTTACCGAGAACAGGGGCACAGCCAGCTAATGAGAATTTAGAATTGTTAAGTGACGTTCCACATGCCCCTTCTCAAAAGGACCAGTATTTAATTCTTTTCATTTCTCCAGCCAGAATTTTAATGCACTTCATTGTACATAAAGCACTTTAGGGTGTTCCTGAGAGATGTAATAAAGCACTGTATCAATGCAATTTTTTTTTCACAATAGCTATTCATATATAAGAAATCTATGGCCTCGATATTAACCCCCACACAACACATGTGAGAGAGATGATTGAGGGTTAGAGTTAAAAACGGGGAACGTGTCCCGAACCTGCAAGGCATGGCGCCTTTTTTAGGGTGACGATTATCGGGGCGTCCGAGTGTCCCACAGTGGAGATGTGGGTCACTTAATTGACATATTTAAATCTGGCTCCCGCAGTGCAATTGGGAGCCCGAATTAAAATTCACTGCATTTGAGAGAGTTTCCCAGGGGTGGGGAAACCCAGCAGTGGAAGGGAGGCTGGAGCTGCCAGCTCCACAAGCTAAGTGTCTTTTCCAGCACTCCTTGTGGGCCAGGAGGAGCAGGAGTGCTCTCTCCTCTCTCTCTCCCCCCCAACCCCTCCAGGAAGCCTTCGGCCTCCTCCCTCTTGATCGCAGTCAGACACCCCCCTCGTGATTGCCGGGGACGGCATAAAGCTTACTTAGAGAATAAAATATCCTCACATAGTGCAGTGGATCAATGCGGCAGCTCACCACACATTCTCATGGGCAATTGGGAATGGTCAATAAACGCTGGCCTTGTCAGCAACAATGAATAAAAACAATCCAGATTGTAGTTAACAATATACATTATAGCCAGTCCATGGAAATTTATATATGACACACAAGGTACTCTATTCAAAAATTGTTCCCTATTTTTAAAGGTTACATTCATTCTGTTCTTTTGCATTCCTCCAATGCTCTTACTCATCACCAACCAACGAGGAAAGCTGATCCCGACTAGAGTGAAAATTTCGCATCTGCAACCACAAACCCATGCCAAGCACACATTGTGAACGCACAAGCAGATATTGATTATAGGTAATCCCACAATAATTCCCACCCCTAGTTTCACCAGCAAGTTGCCCTCTTGGCTAGTTTTCACACAAGACTTAACATTAAAGGCTGCATGGCACCACAACAAGCCTGATCCCACTGTCACACATGCACTTCCAGCAGGTTTTGCTAAAATGTAATCAAGATTGGGAACAATGTCCAGTGTTCCCCTCCCTAATAATTGACACCGAGGCCAATTGTAGCACCCCTACTGCTGCTCTACCCAATATACCCAGAGCATGGTACATCGGCGAGACCATGCAGACAGAGACAACGTATGAACGGACACCGCGCAACAATTGCCAGGCAGGATGGTTGCCTCCCAGTCGGGGAACACTTCAACAGTCAAGGGCATTCAGCCTCGGATCTGCGGGTTAGCGTTCTCCAAGGCGGCCTTCGAGATACACGACAACGCAAAATCATCGAACAGAAACTGATAGCCAAGTTCCGCACTCATGAGGACGGCCTCAATAGGGATATCGGGCTCATGTCACGCTACAGAACGTGACTTGACATCGTTGTCTGTCTTTCCAGTTTAAAAAAAAAACTAACACAAAAAACAAACCCAAATGGAGAGGATATGCAGACAGCAGGTTTTGACACGTTGGACCCCCTGGGACACATCTCATTGTCTTGGCTGTGCTCTTGGTGTGTCTTTGATGTAAGGAAAGATTGTATCTCTGCATTTTCTCTGTGTTTATATTCTGTGAATTTTTGTAGATTCACTCATAGTAACTTTACCTGAAGGGGCAATCGATAGCTCCGAAAGCTTGTAATTTTAAATAAATCTGTTGGACTATAACCTGGTGTTGTGTGACTTCTCATTTTTGTCTACCCAATATCAGCACAGGCTGGAGATCAAAGCTTGGGCTTTCCCTGCCTGTTGCTCACTGGATAATCTTGGTGAGCCAGCAGTGCAGCCCTTAAATAAAATTTATTATGCTCCTGTAAAACTGTCTCACCTTCCTTCACTACGTGGGCGGCGTGGGCTAAAGCGACCTTGATATCGTCCTCCTCCACGCCCTCCTCTAGGCCGTGCTCTTGCATGTTCAACTGTAACTCTGTAGAAACAAAATATTCACTTAATGAAACTCAACCTATTTTAATAAAAGTAACTAGAGCAACCCATTTTGACTTTTCTTACCTTTCACTGCACAATTCTTTTCCATCCAGTTCATAAACAGCATCTTCTGCATCTCTGTGATCCTCAAACTCCTAAGAGTAGACACAGTAGTAATAGTTTGACAGTATTTAAAGTATAGCTAAATTTATATACACAAGTTGATTTGCTCTTTTAAAGGCTCTCAAGTTTAAGAATATTTTATTGGTTTGTTACAATCTGCTGAATTGAAAAGCAGCCTTACCACAAATCCAAAACCATTCTTCAAGTCAATTTCCTTTATTCGCCCATATCCTTTAAAGAATTTCTCCACATCCCTTTCTCTGGCATGAGGGCTCAGTCTACCAATGAACACACGGGAGCTCATTTTACCTGGTGGCATTCCATAGAAAATAAAGTTAGTCACAAGAAGATGCTCTATTAATTTTGAATGTTGAATGCAGAACTCATTTTATATATATTTAGTAGACACACAAATCAAAACAGACCTATCGTGGCATTGCTCAGTGAGCTGAATGATCTGCCGTTTTACGACAGTAAGGGTGTTATGCCATATATTGGGAAGTAAGGTTGCATAGACTATGCTTGTATTCCCTTGAATATAGAAAAATGAGGAGTGACCTAATTGAGGTGTTTAAGATGATCAAAGGAGTTGACAGGGTAGAGAAAGAGAAATGATTTCCTCTGGTGGGAGAGACTAAAACAAGGGAACGTACCCGTAAAATTATAGCTTGGCCGTTCAGGGAGTCAGAAAGCACATCTTCACACAAAGGATAGTGGAAATCTGGAACACTCTCCCCTGTTAAGGCTACGCCAATTGAAAATGTCAAGAGTTTTTGGGCTACGGAACCAAGGCAGGTAGATGGAGCCATGATGCAAATGAATGGTGGAACAGGCTCAATGGCCTACTCCTGTTCCTACTTTTGAAAGCACAGGACACACAGCAAGATAGCAGGTACACAGTAATATTGGAGATGTGAGGGTAATTGGAGTTGACGGTGTGTGGAGAGGTGCTGGGTTCGGTAATACTGGAGGTGGTGCTTCAGCCTATCACTATTACTGTGGAGAGTGATGGACATTTTGGACAGTGGTAGGAGAGCACAGGAAGGAGTTAAATGTATGGGTACTTAGTGCAGGAGGTGACAGTAGTGGCAATTGGCAGGAAGACAGATGTTTAGAGTTGAAACTGGAAAAGGTGATGAGAGAAGGAATATATTGGTGTTTGGGGCAGGAGGCAATAGGAAGGGACAGAAATATATAGTTGTTCAGGATGGGAATAACAAAATGTACAAAGAAAGTGGGAACAGGAAGAAAGATTCAACCATTTGGGGGGTGGGAGGTGACAAGAGTGTATGGGGGGGGGGGGCTTACAAAATGTGGGAGTGATGCATGAGCAAAAGGCACTCAGACAGTTGGCACTTGAGTGTTGGAGAATTGTAGTGGCTTTATAGGATGTGTGTAGTTACTGGAAAGAGTATTGTGGAGTCACTCATTCCCCCACCCCGCCTTCTTGAAACAGTCTTCTCCATTCTCTCTCTCTACCACCTCTTTCCCGATCACTCCCCTGCAGCTCATCATTGCCTCATTTGTCAATCCCAATCTTGGTTGCTCTTAGCTTGGTGTTCACCAGCAAAATGGCAATTTTTAACTTTAAAAAAAAATTAAAAGTGCTTAAAATGCAAAAACACCTTAAAAAGAAACTGCTGATTTGTAACAAAGACCACATGATGAGGATAAGCATACCCATCACAGGACAGGCCAAGGGCAAACAAAAGCAGGACCAGAACTGAAATCTGGTAGATAATGCAATAGGCGGTGATAGACTGATGCAGGAGCAACATGAGGACTAAGCGTGCTTACCACAAAGTGATAACTCAGGGCAGCAGGAAGTTGGAAGCAATACAAATACACACAATAATACAGTAATCAACTACCACTTTCAAGAGTATTTATTTGATGTGCCTGAGGGACATGGGAACATTTATGTACAATAGCATATTGTTCTCTTATAAATCACAAAACCCTTCTGCATTGCAGGAGTTGCTTATATACATTGATTCACTTTGTTCCACTTGGAGCCCTTTGCTTTCATGAACAAAGTTTTGATTATCCAAGTAGCTTGTTACTTAAAATCATGTAATAATACGTGAAACTCTAAAAAAAAAGTTTAAAAAAATTCCCAGCTTCTGTTCGGAGTTAGCGGATCTTAAGAGGGGCACTACGATTCAATCATCGGAATCAACTACGATCAGCGCGGGGGAGGGGGGGAACATTTATGCACAACAGCATATTGTTCTCTTATAAATCCTTTATCCCTACATCCCAAACTTTTGCTGAAAAAGCATCTGCATACGGAGGACGTGAGGAAAGGACCAGGTTGGGCTGTAATTTCCCCCACACTCAGTATTGTAGATACTGCATGGCGACGAGGGCTCGTGGAAGCAGATGCCAGCATTGCTGTGTGCCAAGAGGGGGGGGGGGGGGGTGGAAATCAGAGTGGGGAAGAGATGGTTTTACTAGTACCGTAGGAAATTCAGACCGTTTAAATACTACAAGGCCTGAACTCAACTTTCTGACCAAAAAGGCGGAGATGGGGGAGGGGGTTAAGCGACAGTGCAATGGGGAAGAGGGATTTGCAAACCGAGTATTCGCGCACCCACACAGGCAGGCCCCTGCCCTCCGCGCCACAAGATCGCATGTCTTTCTCCTCGCCACCCTAGTGGCCAACAACTCCGCGCAGTGTAACACGCACTCCTCCTCACCCTCGACCACCCCAGACAAAATGGCGCGGACCCTGCTTCCCGCATCGAGCACTCGGCGGATTCCCATCACTGAGGATCCACATGTTTAGTTACAGCGGGAAATGCGGATTTACTCTAGTGGACGAATATAGAGCAACTCCGGGGCCGAAACAGTGCCTCGGTTCAATAAACACAGAGCGGGCTCGATCGATCACAACAGAAAACGGTGAAAACAACAACATCCACTCGGTAGTCGGCTTCGCGCCTTTTCGATCCGCACCGTTAAAACGAAGCGGGCCTGCCGCTCCCCCACCCGTTACCCGCTCCCCATGTTACCTGCTCCGACGCTCGGCTGAACTGACGCAGGTGAAATAAAAGTTGATGCACAAAATGGAGTCCGACTCCCAGCGGCAGCCAATCCGCTCGCTGCTGGTGCGTCACTTCCGGACACTGTTTCGTCACTGGCCGATTGATCCTCGCTGTTGAATGCAGCTGTGCTGCCCCAGTGTGTCAGAGCTGGGCAAATCGAGCTGCATCAGTCGGGGTGGCGCTGGGAACCCCAGTGTCACTGGAACGAGATCAGTATCTTTCCTCTAAGCGGGTGCCACTAATAAAATAATTTAACCTGAGGTCCAATCAACAACAACTTGCATTTATATAGCGCCTTTAATGTAGTAAAACATCCCAAGGCGCTTCACAGGAGCGATTATCAAACTAAATTTGATACTGAGCCGCACAAGGAGATATTAGTCTCTTCCGCGGCCATGTTCGCGCCCGGATGGCCCTGGAGATGGAGCACGCGGTGTCCGCCGGCACGCTTGAGTTTTTCCACGACCGGTGGGCGCCGCGGGGGCTGGAGTGCATCGTCACCCCGGACTACCAAATTTTAATTTGATTTTTTAAGTTTCCTTTAAAGTTTTATTTAGTTACAGATAATTGATTGGTTTTACATTAAAAGAGGAAGGAGATATTAGGACAATTTTGGTCCAAGCGGTAGGTTTTACGGAGCGTCTTAAAGGAGGAAAGAGAGGTACAGAGGCGGGGCGATTTAAAGAGGGAATCAAACTGAAAGGATAATGCAAACTAAATCATTATTTCATTATTGTGGTCGATTACACAATGAACGTCTTGTGGTGCCCGCTGGCTGTGGAGGGCCTCGAGCCTACCGGTGGACG
The DNA here is from genome assembly GCA_030390025.1 of Squalus acanthias. NCBI lineage: Eukaryota > Metazoa > Chordata > Chondrichthyes > Squaliformes > Squalidae > Squalus > Squalus acanthias. Next base: position 80,071,033 of record CM059425.1, on the reverse strand, counting down.
CCACAGGGAAATCTGGTGTAAGATACTCAGTAGCTGGTCAGCACATAAATGTTGAATGGCCTCCTCTTGTGCTGTAAAATTCTACTTCAAACATGCAGCATCATTTCAAGTGTGCAACCAACCCCTGTACTTCCCTCACCACTCATGCCTCAGACATGTTTCTGTTGCCTAGCAAACCAATGTGCTGTATCTGATATCCACTGTTGACAATCTTACATCTGGAACTAGCAATGGAGTTCTGAGTTTCCCATAATACAGAGTGGCAGGAAAAGTACTACGAGCTGCCAACCATTGTGAAGGTTTATCAGCCAAAATGAACTACTTTTGTGAATGCCAGACGAACGGGATTCAAAACTATTAGAGTGATTGAAGTTGGCCTTTGCCTATGTAACAGTTGTGGAACTTCAAAAGTAATTCATTGCGTACAGCATATTTCAAAATAAATATACATATACATATTTCCACCATCTACAAGGCACAAGTCAGGAGTGTGATGGAATACTCTCCACTTGCCTGGATAAGTGCAGCTCCAACAACACTCAAGAAGCCCGACACCGTTCAGGACAAAGCAGCCTGCTTGATTGGCTCCCCATCCACCACCTTAAACATTCACTCCTTCCACCACCGGCGTACCGTGGCTGCAGTGTGTACCATCTACAAGATGCACTGCAGCAACTCGCCAAGGCTTCTTCGGCAGCACCTCCCAAACCCGCGACCTCTTACACCTAGAAGGACAAGGGCAGCAGGCGCATGGGAACACCATCACCTCCAAGTTCCCCTCCAAGTCACACATCATCCTGACTTAGAAGTATATCGCCGATCCTTCATCGTCGCTGGGTCAAAATCCTGGAACTCCCTACCTAACAGCACTGTGGGAGTACCATCACCACACGGACTGCAGCGGTTGAAGAAGGCGGCTCACCACCACCTTCTCAAGGGCAACTAGGGGTGGGCAATAAATGCTGGCATTGCCAGCGACGCCCTGATCCCATAAACGAATTTAAAAAAATTAAAAAAATTATAAAGTTCTGTAATATTACATTTATATGGCACCTTTAACATTAAAGAGTTCCAAGATGCTCCACAAAGAGAACTAAGTAAGAGAAACATTGAGCCAGGAAGAGTGATTAGCAGTAGTAACTGAAAGCCTACTTAAAAAGTTGGGTTTTGAGGTGGAGATTTGGTGTAGCAGAGGGGCTTAGGGAGAAGGGTTGAGGCAGCTGAAAGCTCAGTTACGGTTGGTGGGGCAAAGGTCGGGAAGTCTACATAAGGCCAGAATCAGAGGAATAGAGCATGCAGGATAGGATACAAGGCTGGAGGATATTGCAGAGATAGGATGGAGCAATTTGAAGACATGGATTTAAAATTGAGCCATTCGGGGACAGGGAGAAAAGGGAACCATTGATGATACCAGCTAGCATGGGAGCCAGGAAGTGGGTTTGAGAGGTTAAGAGTTGATTGGGGAGGAGGGTGACCATAAGAACATAAGAAATAGGAGCAGGAGTAGGCCATTTGGCCCTTCGAGCCTGCTCCGCCATTCAATAAGATCATGGCTAATCTTCTACCTCATCTCCACTTTCTTGCACTATCCCCATATCCCTTGATTCCCTTAATATTCAAATATCTATCGATCTCTATCTTGAATATACTCAACGACTGAGCCTACACAGCCCTCTGGGGATAGAGAATTCCAAAGATTCACCACCCTCTGAGTGAAGAAATTTCTCCTCATCTCAGTCCTAAATGGCCAACCCCTTATTCTGAGACTGTGACCCCTGGTTCCAGATTCCCAGCCAGGAGAAACATCCTCGCTGCATCTACCCTGTCAAGCCCTGTAAGAATTTTGTATGTTTCAATGAGATCACCTCTCATTCTTATAAACTCTAGAGAATATAGGCCTAGTCTACTCAATCTGTCCTCATAGGACAATCCCTCCCATCCCAGGAATCAGTCTGGTGAACCTTTGTTGCACTCGCTCTATGGCAAGTATATCCTTCCTTAGGTAAGGAGACCAAAACTGTACACAATACTCCAGGTGTGGTCTCACCAGGGCCCTATATAATTGCAGTAAGATGTCTTTACTCTTATACTCAAATCCTCTTGTAATAAAGGCCAACATACCATTTGCTTTCCTAATTGCTTGCTGTACCTGCATGTTAATTTTCAGTGATTCGTGTACGAGGACACCCAAATCCCTCTGAACACCAACATTTCCCAATCTCTCACCATTTTAAAAATACTCTGATTTTCTGTTTTTCCCATTTCTCCACATTATATTCCATTTGCCATGATCTTGCCCACTCACTTAGCCTGTCTATATCCCCTTGAAGCCTCCTTACATCCTCCTCACAACTTACATTTCCACCCAGCTTTGTATCATCAGCAAACTTGGATATATTACATTTGGCCCCCTCATCCAAATCATTGATGTAGATTGTGAATAGCTGAGGCCCAAGCACTGATCCTTGCGGTACCCCACTAGTTACAGCCTGCCAACCCAAAATGACCTGTTTATTCCTACTCTCTGTTTTCTGTCCGTTAACCAATCCTCAATCCATGCTAGTATATTACCCCCAATCCCATGAACCCTAATTTTGTTTAATAACCTCTTGTGTGGCACCTTATCAAATGCCTTCTGAAAATCCAAATACACCACATCCACTGGTTCCCCCTTATCTATTCTGCTAGTTACAACCTCAAAAAATTCTAACTGATTTGTCAAACACGATTTTCCTTTCATAATACTGTGTTGACTCTGCCCAATCCTATTATTATTTTCTAAGTGCCCTGTTACCACGTCCTTAATAATAGATTCTAGCATTTTCCCTGCTACTGATGTCAGTCTAACTGGTCTGTAGTTTCCTGTTTTCTCTCTCCCTCCTTTCTTAAATAGTGGGGTTACATTTACTACCTTCCAATCCACGGGAATCATTCTAGAATCTAAGTAATTTTGGAAAATGACAACCAATGCATCTACTATCTCTATAGCCAACTCTTTCAAAACCCTAGGATGTAGGCCACCAGGTCCAGGGGATTTATCAGCTTTCAGTCCCATTAATTTCTCCAGTACTATTTTTTTACTAATACTAATTTCTTTCAGTTCCTCATTCTCGCTAGACCCTTGGTTCTCCACTATTTCCGGGAAGTTTTTTGCGTCTTCTTCCGTGAAGACAGACACAAAGGGCTCGATTTTATTAATGGAGGTGGGTTGAGAGCGGGCCCTCTGCTCGGCGGCTTTCCGACCCGCTCCTGGCTGCTGCCTCCCATCACTTACTATTTTGGCTTGAGTGGCCTTGTTACGGCCGACATGCGGGTCCCTCCAGGCAATTGCTTGGAGGCTGTCAGTTTCTTGCGTCTGGTGACGCGTTGTTTGAATGAAAATTTAAAGGGGCCATGTCCCCTTTGGAAAAAATGTCAATGGGATGGATTGGTGCTGTATTATATAGAAAGGGGAGTTGACAGCGTCTGTTCTGAACAAAATTTAATGAATGACACTGAATGACATTTAATGAATGACATACTATTCCAGAAAGATATTAATGATTTTTTTATATATCAATTTATTATCTGACTATGAAATGAAAAAGATGCCAGATTTGTTCCAATCATTTGCTTAGTTTCTAATCATTTCTCTTAAAGGTGCTGGCTGCTGCAAGAACGGCAGCCCCAATAACTAAGGCTGCACCCAGGTTCAATGAGGGCTCCCTCCATGCTCTTGCTGAGGGAGTTAGAGGACATCAGTAGGTCCTCTTCCCTGGAAAAGGAAGGAGGAGGCCTCCTCAGCAAACCAAGGCAGCTTGACTGCAAATTGCTGAGGAGGTGAGCTTGAGGTCTTTGTGCAGACGCACATGGGTTCAGTGTGGGAAAAGGTTTAATGATCTGCTGAGATCACCTAAAGTGTGGCCTCTGTGTTCTGGGAAATGGAAGTTCAAGGGTGAGGGCTCAGGGTGATTTCCATGCAGCATGTTGGTGGTGACACTGAGCGCAAACCACCGTTTATTGGGCAGATGATGCCTGGAGTTTTGAGAATGTCGGACTTATATTCATCTCCATGTGCCAGCCACCTGTGGTTGAAGCATAAGCTTACGCAAATCTGGCATGGATGAGTGCATCCCTTGCCTGATGGCCAGCAATGTGGTCGCCTGCTGCTGGATTGGCCACATCTGGCCCCGCAAGGCGTCACTCCTCATCCTCCTCCTCCTTATCCTCTTCATCTTCCTCCAAGGAGGCTGTGTGCTGAGCCACTTGTTCATCCGGTAGCACTAAGCTGCACTGCTCTTCCTCTGAATCTGACGACCAGGATGAGAGGATGTAAATGGTTTCCATCCCATTGATATAGATTTCAGTTGAGGCAAGAAGCTTGCAAGCGCACATTCAAAGTGGCCTGAAATTATTCCAATCAGGTCACACAGCAGATAGGTGTCAGCTTGACCAGTCACAAGGTCAGTAGATTTGCAAAATCTTATCCCAAACCTCTAACAACAAAGTTGTTGCATTTGAATGTCAGCCATGTTACATGAGCGCTTTTAAAGTGCCGCACCAATAATGACGACAAATCATGTCCTCCGCTAACTCGTCTCCTTGCAGCTGGACGGTTTCTGACACGGGAAACAGGAGCCAGAGGCACGAAAATAGGAAACCTCTGTCAAAATAGGATTATCAAGGCTCTTAACTGCCTTAACTACCTGTCCCACCGGTTGGAGTTGGGTCAGTTTGGGAGCGGCTGACCCGACACTCACGAAAATCGCGTGGGGGTGGGATGGAGGCGGGTTGGCAGTCTGAAGCCATTTCTTCCGATTTTCGCAGCTGACCCGCCTCCTCAAGGCTGTTAAAATCGAGCCCAAAGTATTTGTTTAATTTCTCTGCCACCCAGCGGAAATCACAGAGGTAGCTGCACAACTGGTTTCAATCTTAAAGAAGTTAAAATCCATGAGCTCCTCACATTTGATGTTTGAGGTGAGAATGGAGGGGCAGGGGATAGGGTTTAATTGATGGTTAGTTGTGGTAAAAAAAGGAGCCTAGGATTGTCCTTGTCCTCGAGGGTGTTCCTGGAATTGCAGGCAATTTTGGCTGAGGAGAGAGAGGTGCGGTTATTGGCTGTCATGGTTAGGTCAAATCCGAAGTTTGAGGACTAGCTCTGATTTGAGTATGCAAAAATGGGAACTGGACCAGGGGGATGGCAGAGGTGGGAGGCATTGAAGTATTTGTGCCATAGACAGAGGCGAGGGATCATTAAACAAAATTGACAGCATCAAAGGTGCTGTGATAGATGGAGAGTCTCTAGTTGGGAATTTGCGAGTCAACCTGTGAGGTTGTTAAGGGAGAGTCTTTGTCTTTTCCACAGGCAGAGAATGAGGATAGTAGCTCTGGAGGGAGGATAGAGGGATGTGGGTGGAAGTGCACAGAGATAGTCTGGTCAGTGATCACGAACTTTGGTGCGAGAGCAACGAGAGAACAAGGCTGGCCAAAAATATGGCTGGGAGAGTTTATATCAAGAATGATTGCGAGGGTAGCAGGACAGTAAACTCAGAGCAGAGTGGGCTAGGGGAGTTTGGGTATGGAACAGCGCTCATGCACTGCCAAAAGTACATGAATTCTCCTACACAGGATTATTTCATCAATGACTCCTTTGATCTGAGCAGTAGACATATGCAACCAGAACAAGTGCATGATGGGAAACATCATTTTCTTGACACTTCGCCACTCGGAGCAGAGCATCACAATTTAATTTAATAAGCACCAGCTTATCCTAAACTAGGACATTCAACAGACCTCAATCAGTTCAGACAGTTGTATCGTGCAGCAGATACTCCCCTGCAGAGTCTGGTCTTCCCCTGATAACAATTGACATTGTAGCAAAAACCCAAACTGCTGATTGTTTAACTAGTCTGTTGACTGAAAGAGATGTTTTGTTTGGCACTTATCTCAATGGCAGTTAAGGGGTAATGCTTTATATGTTGTTTGTAAAGTTAATTTATGTACAACTGATGTAGAGCATAAAAATACTTACTCCCCCCGCCGCCCACTTTTTACTTCACCCGATAAATATTGACGTTACCTGGGGCAGTTCCAAGGACACCAGCACTCGTTTGTTACTGCATCCAAGATGTTATTCTTCATGTGTAAGTTACACTGAGTATCGGGAGGCTAATCGACCATGGAAGGCCTTGTAGCCAAGTCCAATGCTGTCTTCATCAGTAGTCCACACAAGAATAGTGATCAGAAACAGGAACCCTGGATGATTCTACCAACCCAACTTTGTCTTGACCCCAGTTGTAGCATCATGACGGAGATCAATTAACTCAGTACACATTGACTATCTGGTCTTTGTTAATATTGGATTGAAAGTTAGCAAGATAATTAAAATGGTCCTCTCTTCCATTTTATCTGTGTTTCATCTTCTCATATTTTTGCTTTCAGTTCTTTGCCTTAATATTTTTTGTCTTGTTTTTCTATCTCACGAAGTTTCTATTTCTGACAAAAGGTCATTGACCTGAAACGTTAACTCTGTTTCTCTCTCCACAGAAGCTGCCTGACCTGCTGAGTATTTCCAGCATTTTCTGTTTTTATTTCAGATTTCCAGCATCCGCAGTATTTTGCTTTTCTATTTTTTGTGGTCTAGTTCTCCTTTCTCACATGTCTTGGTGGGTTTCTCTCATTCCATTTTTCTTCTTGTCCTCTCCTATTAGCTTTCCATTTCTCCCTTTCCTAGTCTCTATATTGGTCTTTCTAGTATTTAAAAGATTGCAAAGGTAGAAGAGATCATTCTGTAAACAGCTCACTTTGAGCAAACATCATTGCTTTGAAAATGCTAGTTATTTTATAATGACTAACTGTTCTGTACTGCTGCCCATATACTTGTGCACAACTTTTGCTGTTCCCACACCGCGATGATCAAACATTATGGTCGAATGGCCTGATCACACTAACTGGCTGAATTCACACAAAGAGTGCCACAAAGGTGAACATAAGAACATAAGAAATAGGAGCAGGAGTAGGCCAATCGGCCCTTCGAGCCTGCTCCGCCATTCAATAAGATCATGGCTGATCTGATCCTCACCTCAAATCTAAAGAACACAAGAAGTAGGAGCAGGACCCGGCCACTCAGCCCCTGGGCCCGCTACGCCACCCACAGGGCCTCGACCGATCCGAACTCAGCCTCATGTCCAATTTCCTGCCCGCTCCCCGTAACCCCTAATTCCCTTTACTTCTAGGAAACGGTCTATTTCTGTTTTAAATTTATTTAATGATGTAGCTTCCACAGCTTCCTGGGGCAGCAAATTCCACAGACCTACTACCCTCTGAGTGAAGAAGTTTCTCCTCATCTCAGTTTTGAAAGAGCAGCCCCTTATTCTAAGATTATGCCCCCTAGTTCTAGTTTCACCCATCCTTGGGAACATCCTTACCGCATCCACCCGATCAAGCCCCTTCACAATCTTATATGTTTCAATAAGATCGCCTCTCATTCTTCTGAACTCCAATGAGTAGAGTCCCAATCTACTCAACCTCTCCTCGTATGTCCACCCCCTCATCCCGGGGATTAACCGAGTGAACCTTCTTTGTACTGCCTCGAGAGCAAGTATGTCTTTTCTTAAGTATGGACACCAAAACTGTATGCAGTATTCCAGATGCGGTCTCACCAATACCTTATATAACTGCAGCAATACCTCCCTGTTTTTATAATCTATCCCCCTAGCAATAAAAGCCAACATTCCGTTGGCCTTCTTGATCACCTGCTGCACCTGCATACTAACTTTTTGATTTTCTTGCACTAGGACCCCCAGATCCCTTTGTACTGCAGTACTTTCCAGTTTCTCGCCATTAAGATAATAACTTGCTCTCTGATTTTTCCTGCCAAAGTGCATAACCTCACATTTTCCAATATTGTATTGCATCTGCCAAATCTCTGCCCACTCACCCAGCTTGTCTATATCCCCTTGTAGGTTTTTTATGTCCTCCTCACTTTCTACTTTCCCTCCCATCTTTGTATCATCTGCAAACTTTGATATGTTACACTCGGTACTGAAAGGCTGTCTACACTTGGAATAACCATACCCTACATGAGTCAGCATCTTTAGGAGAGTGATACAAGGGGAGAAAAATTAGATAACAATTGGAGAATGGTGGGGGGGAATTAAAAACTCATTTTAGTTTATGGCATTGTTTCAACTCCTGAATTAGATTACAAGCTTAGTTTGTTCACTGGTTTCTATATATTGCTAGCTAGACATTTCTGCCAGTTATTGTGATTGCTTATTATAGGTTTTATTACGATAAACCATTAGCACTATTCTCCAGAGCCAATCAACACAGATGTCAGCAAGGCAGGTTCACTGTTGACATACTGAACTATACACATTCAAAAGGGAAGCCATACATCTGACTGGGCAGACATCCTTTAACACAAGGCACATTGAATCAAGAGAAATAAAAATAAATCTCTGGACTTGAACAGAGTGCTTTGGTTGGGAATTTGGAAAGAGTGGGAATTTCTGGTAAGTATTGGGTAAGTAAAAGCTGTAAAAAGATTTTGATTTTAACATAGAAATTTAAAACTTTAAAAACTGTAAACAGAAGCTGACTGCCAGTGGCAGTTAACTGTCAGTCACGTGTAAGTGCTTGACTTGAATAGGCGCTAATCACCAGGAGCAGGGGAGCTGAATCATCACTTGTAAATTGGGTGAGGCGGCAAGTGTGTAAAAGTAAACATTTCTGCAGAGCACAGAGCAGTCTTGAACAGAGTGCTTCGGTTGGGAATTTGGAAAGAGTGGGAATTCAGAGAAAAGAGGGAAGGAGTTGTTGACTTTTGCCTACACTACTTGTAGTGCTTTGTGTTACAGGTAGATATTTAGGGGGAAAAATTCAGTTGGTTGCGCCTCCCGTTAGCGCCTTAAGAGGGCGCTAATGGGGCGCAAAGCATGTAGTGCCCAGGCGCGGCGAAGTTTGCGCCGCTCGCAAAATTAACTAGACATTTTGCGGCGGCGCTAAACACTACCGCCACGATCTCCTGCGCCGGCAGATCATGACGTCACTCGAGTGCGCAACGCCCCGGTATCGCCCCGGAGCAGATATTGAGTGGCGCCCCCTGCCTTACCGCCTGACGCTAGCAACGACATGTTGAGGGGAGCATTCTGCAGTCATGAAGGGAAAGGGGGAGCGCTATTTAAAGGTGACCGCTTCCTGCCTTTTATTGTTGGTGCCATTTTTGAACTACGCATTCTGAGAGAGAGAGGGAGAGACTTCTGGAGAGATTCAACGTTGTGTGAAGGAGTTTTGGGTACTGAGCAGCACTTTGCAGGTTCATTTTGATTTGCCATTCCTTGTATCGATTTAGCAGAGACTGTGGGGGCTGCATTCTGAGATCTTGGCCTGATACTCTCCATTGTTCTTTCCAGCACATTTGATGTGCAGGTCTCTCCAAGCCGAGATTCAAGGTTGCAATGAGCAGGATGTGGATGGAAAGCAAGATTAACCATCCCCTTTAAGAACTGGCCCGTGCCATTGTGTGTGTGTTCCATTGCTGACTGACATTACATGAGCTTCGCCAGCGCTCTGAGGTAGCGCCTCCTTCCTCGGCCTTTGCGCCTTAAGACAGGTGTGAAGCGCCTGATATAGCGCTGCAATCACCTCCAGGGGCGATAAAAGTCAAGTTTGCAGTCGGTGGCGATAATTAGCGCCAGGCGCTAATCTTTGCGCCCGGCCAATAATTGCGCCCCAAATGGGGCGATACTGAATTTCTCCCCCTTAATTTCAGTACCCTTAACTTAATCTAGATCAAGTAAGTAGTCAGGAAACTACACTGTAAACTAAGTTACCTCATTACAAATTTAATTAAATAAATCAAGGTCATATAGGGATGGCAGTGCAGGTGGTGTGCCGCAACTGCAGCATGTGGGAGTTTGTGGAGAACATTGTGATCCCGGACAACCATGTTTGCAGTAAGTGCCTGAATCTCGATGGAATCTGGAACTGTACCCATGGATTGGAGAGTAGCTAATGTTACCCCACTATTCAAAAAGGGTGGTAGAGAGAAAGCGGGGAATTACAGACCGGTAAGCCTGACATCGGTAGTGGGGAAAATGCTAGAGTCCATTATAAAGGATGTAATAGCTGAGCACTTGAAAAACAGTGACAGGATCGGACAAAGTCAACATGGATTTACAAAAGGTAAATCGTGCTTGACTAATCTACTGGAATTTTTTGAGGATGTAACTGGGAAAATAGATAAGGGAGAACCAGTAGATGTGGTGTATTTGGACTTTCAAAAGGCTTTCGATAAGGTCCCGCATAAGAGATTAACGGGTAAAGTTAAGGCACATGGGATTGGGGGCAAGGTATTGACTTGGATAGAGAACTGGTTGGCGGACAGAAAGCAGAGAGTAGGAATTAATGGGTCTTTTTCCGAGTGGCAAGCAGTGACTAGTGGGGTACCGCAGGGATCGGTCCTTGGACCCCAGCTATTCACAATATACATTAATGATCTAGATAAGGGAATTAAATGTAATATCTCCAAGTTTGCAGATGAAACAAAGCTGGGTGGGAGTGTGTGCTGCGAGGAGGATACTGAGAAACTCCAGGATGATCTGGACAGGTTGGGTGAGTGGGCAGAAGCATGGCAGATGTAATATAACGTGGATAAGTGCGAGGTTATCCACTTTGGTGTCAAAAACAGAAAGGCAGACTATTATCTGAATGGCAATAGATTGGGAGAAGGGGAAATGCAACGAGACCTGGGTGTCCTTGTGCACCAGTCGCTGAAAGTAAGCATGCAGGTGCAGCAGGCGGTGAAGAAGGCAAATGGTATGTTGGCCTTCATAGCGAAAGGGTTTGAGTATAAGAACAGGGATGTCCTGCTGCAGTTGTACAGGGCCTTGGTGAGACCACACCTTGAGTACTGTGTGCAGTTTTGGTCGCCTTATCTGAGGAAGGATGTTCTTGCCATGGAAGGAGTTCAGCGAAGATTCACAAGGCTGATACCTGGGATGGCAGGAATGACATATGAGGAGAGATTGGGTCGATTGGGCTTATACTCACTGGAGTATAGAAGAATGAGAGGGGATCTCATCGAAACATATAAAATTCTGACAGGTCTGGACAAACTAGATGCAGGAAGAATGTTCCCGATGGTCGGAGAGTCCATAACCAGGGGTCATAATCTACGGAAAATGGGTAAACCATTTAGGACAGAAATAAGGAAGAATTTCTTCACCCAGAGAGTAGTGAACCTGTGGAATTCTCTACCACAGAAGGTAGTTGAGGCGAAGTCATTAAATATATTCAAGGTTGAGTTAGATATATTTCTTAAAGCTAAAGGTATCAAGGGATATGGGGAGAAGGCAGGTACAGGGTACTGAGTTTGGATGATCAGCCATGATCTCATCGAATGGCGGAGCAGGCTCGAGGGGCCGAATGGCCTACTCCTGCTCCTATCTTCTATGTTTCTATGAACTTCAGCTCAGGGATTTTGAGCTGGAATCTGAGGTGCAGACATTGCAGGGCATCAGAGATGGGGAGAGTTACCTGGACACTTTGATCCAGGAGGCAGTCACACCCCTTAGATTAGGTAGTGGTACAGGTCTGGTTAGTGGTCAGGGACAGGAGGGTGTGACTGCAACTCAGGCAGGTAAGGAGATCCCAGGTGCAGTGCTGGAGGAGCCTCAGCCTTTCCCCATGTCCAACAGGTATGAGGTTCTTGCTGCCTGTGTGGATGAGGGAAAAGCCTGTAGGATGGAAGAGCAGGTTGACCATGGCACCATGGTGCAGGAGGCCATTCAAGTGGGGGGAGTGAAAGGGAATGTAGTTGTGGTAGGGGACAGTACAGTCAGGGGGATAGATACTGCTCTCTGCAGCCGCGACCAAGAGTTCCGAAGGTTGTGTTGCCTGCCCGGTGCCAAGGTTAAAGACATCTCCTCGCGGTGGGAGGGGGAGGATCCAGTTGTCGTGGTCCACGTAGGAACCATTGACATATGTAAAACTAGGAATGAGGTTCTGCTGAGGAAGTTTGAGGAGCTAGGATCCAAATTAAAAAGCAGAACCTCAAAGGTAATAATCTCTGGATTGTTACCTGAGCCACGCGCAAATTGGCATAGTGACAAACAGATTAGAGGTTTAAATGTGTGGCTCAAAGAGTGGTGTTGGAGGAAGGGGTTTCGGTTCATGGGGCACTGGCAACAGTACTGGGGAAAGAGGGAGCTGTTCAGTTGGGACGGGCTCCACTTAAACCGGGCTGGGACCAGTGTCCTGGCGAACCGAATAACTAGGGCAGTAGACAGGGCTTTAAACTAATGAAGGGCGGGGGGGGGATTCAGGAAAGAGTAAATTTAAAAGCAGTGAGAGAAATGTCAAGGCTCTAGAGCAGAGCAGAATTTTGGGTAAAAATAAACAGTGGGTCAGGAAGGGACAGAGAGAATAACAAAGGTAATAAGGCATCAGTGACTAAGGTGACATCAGGGAAAAATAGAAATAAGTCAAAGTTAAAGGCACGATATCTGAATGCGCGAAGCATTCGCAACAAAATTAATGAATTAATAGCGCAGATAGAAACTAACAGGTTTGATCTAATAGCCATAACGGAGACGGGTTTGCAAAGTGGCCAAGGTTGGAAACTAAATATTCCAGGATACATAACTTTTAGAAGGGATAGGCAAAATGGAAAAGGAGGAGGGGTAGCCCTGATAATAAAGGATGGGATAAAGACAGTCGAGAGAAAGGATCTTAGCTCTGAAAATCAAGAAGTAGAATAAGTTTGGGTGGAGCTAAGAAACAGCAAGGGGCAGAAAACATTGGTGGGAGTTGTTTATAGGCCCCCAAACAGTAGTTGTAATGTAGGGCAGAGTATAAATCAGGAAATTAGAGGCGCATGTAACAAGGGTAATACAGTAATCATGGGGGACTTTAATCTACATATAGACTAGGCAAACCAAATTTACAGTAATAGTGTGGAGGACAAATTCATGGAATGTATACAAGATGGTTTTCTAGATCAGTATGTTGAGGAACCAACTAGGGAACAGGCTATTTTAGATCTAGTATTGTGCAATGAGAAAGGGTTAATTAATAACCTTGTAGTAAAGGGGCCTTTAGGGAAGTGTGACCATAATATGATAGAATTTTATATTGAGTTTGAAATCCGAAACTAGGGTCTTAAATCTAAACAAAGCAAACTATGTAGGTATGAGGGGCGAGTTGGCTAAGGTAGATTGGGAAACTACATTAAAAGGTATGACAGTGGACGAGCAATGGCTAGCATTTAAAGAATTAAAACATAATTTACAACAAATATACATTCCTTTAAGGCACAAAAACCCCACAGGAAAAGTGGTCCAACCGTGGCTAACAAGAGAAATTAAAGATAGTATTAGATCAAAGGAAGAGGCTTATAAGGCTGCCAAAAAGAGTAGTAAGCCTGAGGATAGGGAGGATTTTAGAATTCAGCAAAGGAGGACCAAGAAATTGATAAAGAAAGGGAAAATAGAATATGAGAGTAAACTAGCGAGAGACATAAAAACAGACTGTAAAAGCTTCCATAGGTATGTAAAAAGGAAAAGATTACCAAAAGTAAATGTGGGTCCCTTACAGGCTGAGACAGGAGAAATTATAATGGGGAATAAGGAAATGGCAGAGAAATTAAACAAATACTTTGGGCTGGATTTTGATACTGGGGCAGGTTGGGGTCGTGTCATCCACTTTTCGTGTTATCCACCCGACTGCAATTGGATGTGGGAGATTGATGCAATTTTCACCTAATTGGGCAATTGAGTTCCAGCATGCGGGAACCCTTGAACCAATTAATGTTTTCAGTCTGAAAGTCGCCTCTGATGATGTCATCATTGCTGCTGCATTGAAGGTCTTCAGAGACTGCCTGAGAGAGAGGGAGACAGAGAGAGACAGACATTTACCCGCCAGGTTTCGCAATCGTGGTTCAGAACAGGCGTGCTTCACATAGAACAAGGGTTAAAATCACAAAGGCCTTTCAAAATGGCATTATAGAGCCAATTTAGTGCTTGTTAAGGGCCTTAACAGCCTATCCCGTCTCTTAAAGGCGGGACGCAGTCGGGACCAGCAGACACGATTTAATGAAAATTGCGTGGAGGCGGGCTTGTGCCCGCCCGCCAGTTTTCGCAATTTTAACCCCCCACACGCCTCCAAACCCGCCTCCACGGGTCAATGAAAATCCAGCTCTTTGTGTCTGTCTTCATGGAAGAAGACACAAAAAACTTCCCGGAAATAGTGGAGAACCAAGGGTCGCGCAAGAATGTAGAACTGAAATATATTAGTATTAGTAAAAATTAATGGGACTGAAAACCAATAGATCCCCTGGACCTAATGGACTACATCCTAGGGTTTTGAAAGAGTTGGCTATAGAGAGTGGATGCATTGGTTGTCATTTTCCAAAATTCCATAGATTCTAGAACGGTTCCTGCGCATTGGAAGGTAGCAAATGTAACCCTACTATTTAAGAAAGGAGGGAGAGAGAAAACGGGGAACTACAGACCAGTTAGTAGGGAAAATGCTAGAATCTATTATTAAGGACGTGGTAACAGGGAACTTAGAAAATAATAATAGGATTGGGCAGAGTCAACACAGTATTATGAAAGGGAAATTGTGTTTGACAAATCTGTTAGAGTTTTTTGAGGTTGTAACTAGCAGAATAGATAAGAGGGAACCAGTGGATGTGGTGTATTTGGATTTTCAGAAGGCATTTGATAAGGTGCCAGACAAGAGGTTATTAAACAAAATTAGGGCTCATGGGATTGGGGGTAATATACTAGCATGGATTGAGGATTGGTTAACGGACAGAAAACAGAGAGTAGGAATAAACGGGTCATTTTCGGGTTGTCAGGTTGAAACTAGTGGGGTACCGCAAGGATCAGTGCTTGGGCCTCAGCTATTCACAATCTACATCAATGATTTGGATGAGGGGACCAAATGTAATATATCCAAGTTTGCTGATGATACAAAGCTGGGTGGGAATGTAAGTTGTGAGGAGGATGCAAGGAGGCTTCAGGGGGATATAGATAGGCTAAGTGAGTGGGCAAGAACACGGCAAATGGAATATAATGTGGAGAAATGGGAAGTTATCCACTTTGGTAGGAAAAACAGAAAAGCAGAGTATTTTTTAAATGGTGAGAGATTGGGAAATGTTGGTGTTCAGAGGGACCTGGGTGTCCTTGTACACGAATCACTGAAAGTTAAGATGCAGGTACAGCAAGCAATTAGGAAAGCAAATGGTATGTTGGCATTTATTACAAGAGGATTTGAGTATAAGAGTAAAGACGTCTTACTGCAATTATATAGAGCCCTGGTGAGACCACACCTGGAGTATTGTGTACAGTTTTGGTCTCCTTACCTAAGGAAGGATATACTTGCCATAGAGGGAGTGCAACAAAGGTTCACCAGGCTGGTTCCTGGGATGGGGGGATTGTCCAATGACGAGAGATTGAGTAGACTAGGCCTATATTCTCTCGAGTTTATAAGAATGAGAGGTGATCTCATTGAAACATACAAAATTCTTACAGGGCTTGACAGGGTAAATGCAGGGAGGTTGTTTCCCCTGGCTGGGGAGTCCAGAACCAGGGGTCACAGTCTCAGAATAAGGAGTCGGCCATTTAGGACTGAGATGAGGAGAAATTTCTTCACTCAGAGGGTGGTGAATCTTTGGAATTCTCTACCCCAGAGGGCTGTGAAGGCTCAGTTGTTGAGTATATTCAAGATGCGGAGATGCCGGTGTTGGACTGGGGTGGACAAAAATGAGAAGTCGCACAACACCAGGTTATAGTCCAACAGCTTTATTTAAAATGACGCGCTTTCGGAGCTGCTGCTCCTTCGTCAGGTAGAGGTATATTCAAGACAGAGATCGACAGATTTTTGAATATTAAGGGAATCAAGGGATATGGGGATAGTTCAGGAATGTGGAGATGAGGTAGAAGATCAGCCATGATCTTATTGAATGTCGGAGCAGGCTCGAGGGGCCGAATGGCCTACTCCTGCTCCTATTTCTTATGTTCTCTAATTTTGTTTTGTTTTTTAAAGTTAGATTGGGGAGTTGTTCACAGCCCTTTTCCAATGCTTCTCAGTACCTGACTGTCAAGTGAAGTGGGTTGACTCTCAGTTTTCTGTCCCGACTGTGGAGACATTCCGCCCATCCTCAGCACTGTATCTTAGTTGGGATTATGAAGTTGGCGTGTGGAATTGCAGTTCGAATTTACTTTCTACTCCTCACGAGTCTGCCTCTTGTTTTTGCAATACTTAAAATATTTGTCTGGAAAATAAAACTTCTGTATTGATTTAAAAAAAAACTCACCATGCGCATGTGGCTGTTTTTTTTTTTAGGCGAGCACTGGAAGACTATGTCGCAAAACTGTGCTCATCTACTTTTTCCCTTAAAAGGTGCAATGGTCTCTGCCTCAACATTCTGTGTTCCAACAACTAACAGAACCACAGATCTTGAATAAGTTGGATTTCAATTTTATTTATGAATTGATTTAAGAACATTTTACTTGATTTCCTACGCAAGAAAAGTTCACTGTACAAAAGTTCTGAAATATACCTATAAAGTGTAGGTGGTTCAAATCTAGGTATAGGTTTCTGCCAGTGAATAATTAGTCTACAAAACAAATTGCTCTGTGATTCAGTAACATTTATGGACACAGAAAATTAGGACTCAGTTAATCTCGTACAGAAAACTGACACCATATCTTTGTCACAGCACTATTTTCCTCCTCCAAAAGGATGCAGCTCCTTTTGGTCAAACATGTGCAAAACAGAATTGACAACTTCTGCTTTGGCAACAGGAATCAGATAGTGCAAAAGCTACTTGCTTTGAAGAAAAATGAAACAAAAAAAAATTTGCCTTTTATATAGAGCCCTTCACAACCTCAAGACATCCCAAATTGTTTTACAGCCAATGAAGTACTTTTGCAGTGTAGTCATGGTTGTAATGAAGGAAACGCAGCAGCCAGAATGCGCACAGCAAGGTCCCACAAGCAGCAATGAAATAACTGACCAGATCATGTTTTTTTTAGATGCTGTTTGAGGGATAAATGTTGGCCAGGACTTCCCTGCTCTTGTTCAGAGAGCCGTGGGATCTTTTACATCCACCCGAGAGCAGATTTTAATGTCTTATCGGAAAGATGGCACCTCCAATAGTGCAGTGCTCCCTCAGTACTACTGCACTGAAGTGCCAGCTGAGATCATGTGCTCTAGACTCTGGAGTGGAGCTTGACCCATGAAAGAAAGACTTGCATTTACATAGCACCTTTCATGACCACCGGACGTCTCAAAGCGCTTTACATCTAATGAAGTACTTTTTAAAGTGGAGTCACTGTTGTAATGTGGGAATCGCAGCAGCCAAGTTGCGCACAGCAAGCTCCCACAAACAGTAATGTGATAATGACCAGATAATCTGTTTTTGTTATGTTGGTTCAGGGATAAATATTGGCCATGACCTCTGACTTATAGGCAGAAAGAGGGACAAGGTCCTGCAGGCAGATTTTAGGGAGCTATGAAAGAAATTAAAAAGCAGGACCTCAAAGGTAGTAATCTCCGGATTACTCCCGGTGCCACGAGCTAGTGAGTATACAAATAGGAGGATAGAGTAGATGAATGCGTGGCTGGAGAGATGGTGCAGGAGGGAGGGCTTTAGATTCCTGGGACATTGGGACCAGTTCTGGGGGAGGTGGGACCTGTACAGGCCGGATGGGTTGCACCTCAACAGAGCCGGGACCAATATTTGCAGCGGTTCAAGGCGGCAGCTCACCACCACCTTCTCAAGGGCAATTAGGGATGGGCAATAAATGTTGGCTTTGCCAGGGACGCCCACATCCCATAAACGAATAAAAAATAAAAAAATATCCTCGCCATGCTGTTGGGGAGGGTTTAAACTAATTTGGCAGGGGGATGGACACCAGGATGTACCATTGAAACAAAGTGCACAAAGGATTGGGAGAGACAGATAGCACTAAAGAAAGAAAAAAAGACTTGCATTTATATAGCGCCTTTCACGACCACCGGACTTCCCAAAGTGCTTTATAGCCAATGAAGTACTTTTTGAAGTGTAGTCACTGTTGTAATGTAGGAAACTAGAGTAAGAAATAGTAAGGTATTAGGTGGGTTCAGACTAAGAGAATACAAGGAGGTCTAAGACAGGTTTACAGTGCATGTGTGTAAATGCACAAAGAATGGTAAATAAGGTTGGTGAGCTGTAGGTGCAAATAGCTATATGGGAATATAATGTTGTGGCGATAACGGAGACCTGGCTCAGAAAAGGGCAGGTTTGGGTATTAAATATTCCTGGATATAAGGTGTTCAAGATAGGGAAGGAAAGAAAGGAGGGGTGGCAGTATTGGTTAAGGAGAATGTTACAGTGCTGGAGAGGATTACCTGGAGGGGTCAAGGACAGAATCTATTTGGTTAGAGTTAAAAAATACTAGAGGTGTCATTTCACTACTAGGTGTATTCTATAGGCTGCCAACTAGTGGGAAGGATATAGAGGCGCAAATTTGCAGGGAAATTACAGAGAGGTGCAAGAACTATGGAATAGTGATAATGGGGGACTTCAACTATCCTAATATAGACTGGGATAGTAATAGTGTAAAGGGCAGAGAGGGGGAAGAATTTCTGGTGTGTGTTCAGGAGAACTTTCTTGATCAGTACATTCCTGGCCCAATGAGGAAGGAGGAATTGCTGGATCTGATTCTGGGGAATGAGGTGGGGCAAGTGGAGCAAGTGTCAGTAAGGGAACATTTAGGGAACAGTGATCATAGTATCATAAGGTTTAGATTAGCTACGGAAAAGGACAGGGAGCAATCTAGAGTAAAAATACTTAATTGGAGGAAGGCCAATTTCAGTGGGTTGAAAACAGATCTGGCCCGGGTAAATTGGAATCAAAGATTGGCAGGCAGAACTGTAACAGAACAATGGGCAGCCTTTAAAAAATGATTCAGGTACAGTCGAGGTACATTCCCACGAGGGGAAAAGGTAGGGCAACCAGTCAGAGCTCCCTGGATGATGAAAGAAATAGAGAGTAAGATGAAGCAGAAAAACAGATGTCAGGTTGAGAATACAAGTGAGAATCAGGCTGAATATAGAAAGTTCAGAGGGGAAGTGAAAAAGAAAATGGGGACAGAGTATGAGAATAGATTGGCAGCTAACATAAAAGTGAATTCAAAAGTCTTCTATAGGCATATAAAAAGTAAACGGGTAGTAAAAGGAGGGGTGGGGCTGATTAGGGACCAAAAAGGAGCCCTACGCATGGAGGCAGAGGGCATGGCTGAGGTACTACATGAGTACTTTGCATCTGCCTTCAAAAAGGAAGATGCTGCCAACGTCATAGTGAAAGAGGAGGTAGTGGAGATACTGGGTGGGATAAAAATTGATAGAGGTACTAGAAAGGCTGGCTGTATTAAGGTAGATAAGTCACCAGGACTAGATGGGATGCATCCTAGGATGCTGAGGGAAGCGAACTTGGAAATAGTGGAGGTACTGGCCATAATCTTCCAATCCTCCTTAGATACAGGAGTGGTGCCAGAGGACTGGAGAATTGCAAATGTTACACCCTTGTTCAAAAAAGGGTGTAAAGATAAACCCAGCAACTACAGGCCAGTCAGTTTAACCTTGGTCGTGGGGAAGCTTTTAGAAATGATAATCGGGGACAAAATTAACAATCACTTGGACAAGTGTGGATTAATTAAGGAAAGCCAGCACGGATTTGTTAAAGGCAAGTCATATTTAACTAACTTGATTGAGTTTTTTGATGCGGTAACAGAGGGGGTTGATGAGGACAATGCGGTCGACGTGGTGTACATGGACTTCCAAAAGGCATTTGACAAGTGCCACATAATAGGCTTGCCAGCAAAGTTGAAGCCCATGGAATAAAAGGGACAGTGGCAGCATGGATAGGAAATTGGCTAAGTGATAGGAAACAGAGTAGTGGTGAACAGTTGTTTTTCAGACTGGAGGAAGGTATACAGTGGTGTTCCCCAGGGGTTGGTACTTGGATCATTGCTTTTCTTGATATATTAATGACTTGGACTTGGGTGTACAGGGCACAATTTCAAAATTTGCAGATGACACACAACTTTAAAGTATAATGAACAGTGAGGATAGTGATACACTTCAAGACAGACAGACAGGCTGGTGAAATGGGTGGACACGTGGCAGATGAAATTTAGCGCAGCAAAGTGCGAATTGATACATTTTGGTAGGAAGAATGAGGAGAGACAATATAAACACAAGGGTACAATCCTAAAGGGGGTGCGTGAACAGAGAGACCTGGGGGATATATGTGTACAAATCATTGAAGGTGGCAGGGCAGGTTAGGTTGAGAAAGCGGTTAAAAAAGCGTACGGGATCCTGGGCTTCATAAATAGAGGCATAGAGTACAAAAGCAAGGAGGTTATGATGAACCTTTATAAAACACTGGTTCAGCCTCAACTGGAGTAGTGTGTCCAATTCTGGGCACCGCACTTTAGGAAGGATGTGAAGGCCTTAGAGAGGGTGCAGAAAAGATTTACAAGAATGGTTCCAGGGATGAGGAACTTCAGTTACGTGGATAGACTAGAGAAGCTGGGGTTGTTCTCCTTGGAGCAGAGAAGGTTGAAAGGAGATTTGATTGAGGTATTCAAAATCAAGATGGGTCTAGACAGAGTAGATAGAGAGAAACTGTTCCAATTGGCAGAAGGGTCAAGAAGCAGAGGACACAGATTTAAGGTGATTGGCAAAAGGCGACATGAAGAAAAACTTTTTTACGCAGTGAGCGGTTAGGATCTGGAATGCACTGCCTGAAAGGGTGGTGGAGGCAGATTCAATCGTGGCTTTCAAAAAGAAATTGGATAAGTACCTGAAGGAAAAAAAATTGCAGGGCTACGGGGAAAGGGCGGGGGAGTGGGACTAGCTGAAGTGCTCTTGCAGAGAGCCGGCACGGCTCGACAGGCTGAATGGCCTCCTTCTGTGCTGTAACCATTCTATGATTCTATGACTTAGAGGCAAAAGTGTACCACTGAGCCAAGGCTGACAAAGAAAAAGATGAAAATACAGTGAAATCATGCTCTAGTAAAAATGCTTTTATCATAAGCTCAAAGGTCATCATTCAGTTGCACTCAGGCAGCAATGGCAAACATTTCATTCAAAGCCTTTCAGTTGAAGAAATACAAATTAAATACTCTAAGAAAATAAAATGTTGTGATAACTTTTATTTAGTTTCAATCAAAGGTATAATGTTCAGTTATAATTAACAGAAAGACTCTCCAGTTCATATTAGTTTAAGATGTGCCAACAGTTTTCTATGAACAACATTCTGCTAGTATTATTTTACTCAATCTATCCATTATATATTCAATACCAAAACAACATACAACTTTTAAACCAGTTCTAATACAAGCAAATTTATTTTGCATTAGTGGATTTTTGTGTATTAATTAAAGGAAAGAAAAAGTGTCACCTTTCACAGTTCAACATAAACAAAAATCCAGCTGAACAAAGAAAAGCATCCGCAAACTCACAAACAGTCTCAAGTAAAACATGGTAACTATCAGTTTACAGAAGAAACAGCTTTTACAAACATTGTTTAGTCAGCACTTTCCACAGAACGTGACCTGGACCTTGACTGGTTTGTCAATCCAGAAGGAGATTTTGATCTTGAATGTGCCCGGTTATTCGTTGTTGGCTGATCTTTTCTGTCAGGTGATCTGCTGGCAGAACGGGATTTACTGTGGCTCCTGCTTCTGGACCTACTTTCTGACTTTGACGGCCTGGGTGATGGGGACCTACTGCGAGATCTTGAGGAACTTCTCGAATGAGATCTGCTTCTGGTCCTGGAAATTATTAGATTACCAAGTTTTTTATTGTCAAATATTTAGTTACAAGTAATCAACAACTTGATTTATATAGCTCATTTAATGCAGAAAAAAGCCTCAAGGCACTTCAGAGGCATTTGAAAATATTTTCTTCTAAAAAAAAATGTGATGCATTTACAATGCAGTGTATGCCATATACGGTACCAGCAACTTGGACAATCTGTATCAAGATTAAAAAGCTACCTGCTGACTGAGATATTAGTGATTTTAATTGTTTCCCCGTCCCCCATGGAGACAGTGGTATTGAGGCCAGTCGGTGACCAGCTCCACAGCAAATCCGAATTCCTACAGATCAGTGCTTAATACATACTACCAGTTGTCTAAGCCATCAAAATTCAGTTCATGCTCAACATACAGTAGGATGAAACCGTGAATATCTTCCACGCATGAGCTCAGTTTTTTTGGTGAGCTGTGGAGAAGAGCAACTTGTGTGTGTTCTCCTTAAACACTTCCCTCATGTTTAATAAATCCAGAGATGGATTCAAACATTGTGTTAACTCTGGCTTAATTTTAAGTTTACAAATGTCATAATACTGGTCCCACTCATAAAAACAACCAGATGTTGGAGCCAGTCATGTAATAAACATTAGAAGTCCCACAATGGAGAGGTAGCTCTATATTTCTTTAATAGATAGTGGTAACTTCCATTTGGTGTCAGACGAAACTCAAAAGTTGAACCAAATACTAAAACCTGTGACCCGTCACCAGTCCAGTTTGTCTATAAAACAAATGCCATGATGCAATAACATTTACATACAAAAAAATTTAGCACTCAACTCACATCCGACATGCAAGAAAAGAGGTTTCCGGGATCAACTTCTATAATTACTCTGTCTCATCCAAAAATATTTCAAAAATAAAATAAGCAATC
Source organism: Squalus acanthias (assembly GCA_030390025.1). Taxonomy (NCBI): domain Eukaryota; kingdom Metazoa; phylum Chordata; class Chondrichthyes; order Squaliformes; family Squalidae; genus Squalus; species Squalus acanthias. The sequence goes on along the minus strand of CM059425.1, from coordinate 80,048,308 downwards.
CAATGAAGCCAAAGGCATAGCAAATGCATTTTCACTTGAGTTAGAAATATTGGGCACCAGCAACTTCAAAATTCAGTCTTTCCAAGGGGTATAAAATGTCAGGTGCATTCCAGTTCCATATAAGGAATTCTTCATGCAAGAACAGACAAAATCATTCAAATGAGATCATTCAGTGACTCAGTAGTAAATGCACTGAGTGACGTGCTACAGAACCCCAGATAGGTTTGGTTCCTGATTTAACTGATCAAGAGCAGCAATGGGGGTAATGAGCAAGAGTTCCCACTCATTAATATTCAGCGACCCTACTGGAAAGTACACGTGTGACATCACGCAAGTGCAGGATTCGATTGAGCTGTGATTTCCCCCTCCCCACTATGGTCGAGCAGTCTGATATTCATTATCTAAGCATATACGGAAAGGATGGTCACTTGAGCAAGATATTAGAGGAGCCCCTGGAACCTTACAGCGACATAGGAACAGGAGTAGGCCATTGAGCCCCTCGAGCCTGTTCCGCCACTCATTGAGATCATGGCTGATCTGTGACCTAACTCCATATACCCACCTTTGGCCCATATCCCTTAATACCTTTGGTTAACAAAAATCTATCAATCTTCGATTTAAAATTAATTGATCTAGCATCAACTGCCGTTTGCGGAAGAGAGTTCCAAACTTCTACCACCCTGTGTGTGTAGAAGTGTTTCCTAATTTCACTCCTGAAAGGTCTGGCTCTAATTTTTAGACTATGCCCCCTAGTCCTAGAATCCCCAACCAGTGGAAATAGTTCCTCTCTATCTACCCTATCTGTTCCCCTTAATATTTTGAAAACTTCGATCAGATCACCCCATAACCTTCTAAATTCTAGGGAATACAACCCTAATTTGTGTAATCTCTCCTCATAATTTAACCCTCGGAGTCCAGGTATCATTCTGGTAAACCTACGCTGCACTCCCTCCAAGGCCAATATATCCTTCCTAAGGTGTGGTGCCCAGAACTGCTCTCAGTACTCCAGGTGTGGTCTAACCAGGGCTTTGTATAGCTGCAGCATAACTTCTACCCCCTTGTATTCTAGTCCTCTAGATATAAAGCATTCCATTAGCTTTTTTTGATTATTTTCTGTACCTGTTCCTGACATTTTAATGATCTATGTACCTGGACCCCAAGTCTCTGTGGACCTCCACTGTTTTTAGCCTTTCACCATTTAGAAAGTACCCTGTTCTATCCTTTTAGGTCCAAAGTGGATGACCTCACATTTGCCTACATTGAAATCCATTTGCCAGTTTTGCCCATTCACTTAATCTGTCGACATCCCTTTGTAAGTTTATGCTTTCATCCACACTGCCTACAATGCCGCCTATCTTTATGTCATCGGCAAATTTGGATATATGGCTTTCTATGCCATCATCTAAGTCGTTAATAAATATTGTGTCATCAGATACATAGTCATCACACTGAGGAGTGAAAACGGGGGAAGGGGAGGAATGGGAACCAAAACTTTCACCTTTGTATTTGGACTGATCTTATAACATATACATCTATTAGATTTTAAAAATGGCAGGTGGGTCACAGCATTCCATTTTTAATTGGTCCATATTTTCCGATCCCTACGGGTGTGTACGAGATGTGTACACACCCGTAGGGACATCGGAAATGCCGGTTTCAGGCATGCGAAGCGCATGCGCTGAAAACCGGCATTTCCGATCGGTCAAGAATCCTCTTGGCAGATCGCACACCTGCACTGGAGAAGGGCCTCTGCGGGTGGAGAGTTCCGCTTTCTGCAGAACCTCCGCCCGCTGAAATCACTTAAAAAATCTTACGCCTGGTAAAAGCAGGCATAAGGCCTGCTTTTACCAGCATAAGAGTTTAAAAAAAGTAAAAAAAAAAATTCTCACTCATTTATAATTTTAAAATACTTTTAAAAAGGTAAGTTTATTTTTAGCCTCGTAAAAAAACTTTATTTTTTTCAAAAAATTAAATTTTTGTTTAAAATATTTAATTTAATGTAATTTTAACTAATTTTAAAAACGTGATTTTTATTTAATGTTTTGCTGTCTTTTTTCAGTGATCCCCCATTTATACTTTTGACAGGTCTGTCAAAAGTATGAAGGGGGATTTCCTTCTCCTATTGGCTGGCCTGGCCCACGTGATCCCAGGGACGCTTGCGAACCGCCTGCACCCCTGGGATACGTGGGCCCTGCGCATTTTGACTGTGGACAGGCCCAGGAGCGGAAATGGCCGGACCTCAGGAGCCCTCAGGTAAGGGCGTAGATTTTTTTCCCGATAGCAGGCCTCCGCACGCAGGAAGCCTCCTATCGGAAATTACGGGCCAATATATTTGTCAACCTGGTCCTATTAAAAATTCCATTATAAAAGGTCCCTATTTACCTGCAATATCTGTTAATACACGTAAGTGACAATGTGACAGGAGTTTTCAATGTTTAAGTTTGCTAACATTAACACCTTATCTCAGGAATAAATCTGAAGAAATTAGTGCTTGTTCAAAAATGAAACCGTATCAGTACAGCTAGACATATCATTGTTTTTTTAAAAAAAAAATTGTGACCTCTTGAAACACAATATCGGAACCTCTTCACTTCAAAAAATAAATTCTGACCTGCGTAGTTTTTTAAATATTGGGCCCTCTTCAATGTATGAAAAACCGGACCCTCATCATTCATTGAAAAATTGGACTTATTTTTCTTGGGAAAATCAGGACATTTCTCCACCACCGCTCCCCCCGAACGTACTTTTACAACCCCTACCAAGGTAGTTACCTCCCACCCATTCCCCATTGAGATAATTTTGCCTACACCCTATCCCTTTCCCACCTCCCCCTCTCATTTCCTCCTCATGCTCCCCATCCTCTGCCTTGGTCCAATTATCCCCCTGCCCTCTAACCCTCATTGACTTGAAGACAGCACTTGATCTTGACTACCATAGGAGAACAATTAGCAGATAAACATACTAGTTTTCTAGAACAATCTATTCATCTGAGAAGACGAATCAAGCATTTGAAGGACATATGGCTTCAATCAATTGTAAGCAAAAGGTTATAGATGAATTGAAAATGATCAGTGATAGTCCACCTGACTGGAAACTATAAAGTTGTTTGCACGTCACATGGAAACAATAAGTAAGAACTTTTGTAAATTGAATAGACAAATGCTAACAGTCTTAGTAACAATTACCTGCGTTTCCGATCTTCAATTAATCTTATCTTTCGACCATTTATCTCTGTACCTTCCAACTTGTCGAGAGCATTTTTCATATCACTATATGAGGCAAACTCAACCACCCTAAAACAAACAAATTACATTGAGAAATTTACATCTTGTTATACTGATAATCTCAATTAAAGAGTTAATCATGCAGTATTTTCCAATAGCTCAGGTGGTAAGTGCACTGCTGGTGTGAACTAAAGCTACAACAGAAGGTCCCTGGTTTGATCCCCAGTCTGTGCTGAATTAGCACTCAGTCGGTGCTGTCATTTGGGACTATGGAGGATATCAACAAGGGTTCTCAGCCCAATGGCTAAAGTGAATACCTGCTGCAAAGTGAGCCTACATGGACATTGGGCAAGGATGGGGTCAGGCTGGGCTGTGATGCCAGGGTCTGCCGATGTTCACTGTCTGGGCTTACAGGTGAAAAATGGTCACTTAGGCAATGTAGTGGAGGGAACCTGGTGTTCATGGAATCATTGCAAGAACACAGATCAACACCTTCAAGAGAAAGGAAGAAAGAAAATTGGAAGAGTTTCTTTTAGGAAAGCTAATCAACATGTATGGATAGTTCCTCTACACTCCACTATTCCATCCATACTGTAACAAAACCACAAACCTGCCTTGGAGGCTGGTGGACAGTGGCAGGTTGACAGTCTGAATTCCAGAATACAGGTGTGGCTTCTATCCACAAGAAGGGGGATTTCTAGTGAGCCTGAAATCTACTGAGGAATCTCACTGATATCTGTGGTTCTTACCATGATTCTCTTGGAATTGCTGCAGCAGCTACATCAGATGCTCTGGAGTCACATAGGACAATCAGAAAGGAATAGGCTGGATTCCAGTCTTAAGGAATGTGTAGAACAGATTGTGGCTTTATTGGAGACTGCAAGGCATCGTAGGGCTCAGTGAAACCCACATTTCATTGATTTCCACAACACATTCAACTTAATGCCTCATCAACAAGCTGGAAGCCCTGGGAATACGCGGCCAAATCTTGGATTTTATCTGGGATGATCTGAACTCCAGCTCCAAGATCCATGCAAGGGTGGATAAGGTTCTTACTGACCCTAACACTTTCAAAATAGGAGTGAGACAAGGTTGTCACCCATCCTATCTGATGTCATCATTAATGATGTGTTGAAAGACATTGTATGGTATGGACTTGCAGTATCTGTTCCAGGTATTGCTTAAACTATTGTGGCACTGATTCCTGCAAATTAAATTGTGTTGTTGGTAGACTCACCTAGAGATTTACTACACTCTATCAAGCATCTTGAACATTGGGCTAACTTGTGGGATATGCTGTTGGGGGCCACCAAATTCAGTATTATGCTTTGCACAGCCGAAAAGATGATCGCGAAGGTAATGTTTGGAAGATACAGGTGAGCATCTGCTCCAATTGTTGATTCAGATCATTACTTGGGGTCCTGATGAATGAAAACTTTAGTCCTTTGAGACTGTTCAGAAAGGACAAAGGACACTTTGGTTATTCTCAACGTTCTGCAAAATTCAAATGCTGGTAAAGCTCGTGGAATATTACATGTCCAAACCAAAATTCATGGTTCAGAACTCCTCAGACTGCAACAAAATGCCTTCCTCTGGACCATGTGCAAAATCCAGGACCTTACTGTGAGGTGGATTGACAAGCCTGTATGTGACATTTGATTTGGACATCTGCCCTGCGTAGGTTCTTCCACCATGCTGAAGGCAGATAGCTCTTGTACAACTAATGAGGAAACTCTATTGCTGGATGCCACTATCAAGTGTGAGAGCATCTGCTCATATATCGAGTGCTCTGCACCTAACATGGTTGGCTTGCAGAGATGTTATGCTGCTGCTGCTGAAGCTCCACACCTGCAACCAAGGGAACCACCATGGGTGTACTGTGTGTGTCTATGCTGTGGTCAGGAGGATGGTGGCAATGCTATCATACATTTTTCGATGAGTAATCCTGCTCACCATACCACTGACAAGGAGTTCCTGGTACCTGCTGTCCAGCTAATGAAAGCGTAACTTTGCATTTTTCAGTTATCTAATGACCAACTAGTGACTATACTCCTATGGTGAAGTGGCTTTAAGATGACACACATGATGATGGAAGTCAGCCTTCTGTGGTAAACTGGATTAATCCACTACCTGAACCAGGCAGATCCACAGTACTCCAGGATACTAGTAATGAGCGACTAAGCAGCCTGCCTCACTAATGTAACCTGGAGGGGCATGCCGGTCACTGGAGGATGGCATTTTTCCAACTCTGCTCCAAATAACCCCGCAATTCTGTTTTAATAAGTAGGTTGGCCCTACTTGGACAAGCAACAGGAAGCTTGCTAGGGCACTGCACTTCTGAGCGACATGTTTAAATTACAGAAATATCCCTGCACATACCCATGAATCCTAAAATATTAGCTTTACCCTCCTGCATCTAAGCTGTTTGGCTGTGTCCCCTTGGAGAGAGATACCAGGGTGACCAAAAAATCAAAACGACTTCCATTATTGCATTTTACACAGATGCAATGAACAAGAACGCTATAAAAAAACTAAAAACAATTAAAGTGCTCTTGCATGTGTTAGAGTAATTATTTTTCCATTGGTCAAAGCAAAGGGTTGCTTGTTGTCACACTACCAGTTACCCAATGTGCGATAGTTCAAGCTACTTTTCCCCAAACTGTCTTTATGCTTTGATCAATGTAATGCGTTGGTATTCCTGCATTGATTATCCAAATCAATTTCCTTTCTCAGAAGTGACTGGGACAATTAGAATTGGACCACACTTATTTAGTTAGAGAATAATAAATGAGAAAGTGTGTATCTATTGTGAGTATTGACGAATCAGGAACTATTTAAAATTAAGCAATCTGAATGTGCAAAAACTAAAATACACTACCAAAGTTATTAATATATTACAAGATGTATGCTTAATATTTTAAAAAATCCACCTGTATACAATTCTCTTCCCTCATGAAGTTACTAATTCATGCTATACAGTTTCACAGGCAGCTGCAGCCCTTCAGTATCTCACCCAAGTGGTCATTCTTTACATGCCAGAGGGCTATTCAATCAGGCACTCCAGCCAATAGTAGTGCTGCTATTGCCATCCAACTGGGATCAGCTAACTCAGGACAGCTGAGCGATTGAACCTGGACACATTCTGGTGTGGATAGCTCAGTTCCACACTGGGCAGTACATTTACCATCTGTCACCAGAAGAGCCACTTTTGCCTTCTTTAATTGTCAGTTGTTCCCAATTCACTTGACTTCACAGCAGAAACTCAGATGTAAAACAATGAAGGTTCCTAGATGGAATGAAAGTTTATTTGGGGTATTTTATAATTACTCAGCCAATTAGAAAAATTCTAAAATAAAAATATGCAGCATACGTAACAGTGTTCAATCAAATGCTATGTTCACACTGAGCTCATGTTTTCTTTCCCATTCTTATTTACTTGCTGCCAGGGAAGTCTCACAGATTTCACCTCCCCATAGAATCAGCAACATTCCTGAACAGACAACATGACAGAGATTAAATGAAAATAGTCTGGTTCTACCACTACTCCAACTCCTCTAAAATAAAATACCAATTTAACAGCCTGGCTCAACCAACAAGTTGAGGCAAACAACCCCATATTATAACGTGAGTGATGCTGAGGCTCATCAAGCTCCAATGAGGCTGCATCTGGAGTGATGTGTGCTTATGAGACCACATTGAACATAAGAAACATGTTGACTTATTGGTGGCAATCCAGAGGAGAGCTACAAGGCTGATTCATGAATTTAGAGGGCTTAGTTTTGAGGAAAGATAGTTTATCTTGGGACTTTATGGAGAAGAGGAGGACTTTATGGAGAAGAGGAGGATGAAAGGAGACCTCGAGGTCATTAAGATTTTAATGGGCATGGAAAGTTCTTCTGTCAAGCACAGGATTTGAGGAGTAGTAGACATAGGTTAAAGTTAAGTTTCAAAAGAAAATGAGAAATTTAGGCAACCTTTTTTAAAGATAGAGGGTGATAGAATTGTGGAACAGAAATCCACACAAGTTTTAGAAAAGGACTGCAGGAAGTCCCATCAGGAAAGGGCTATTAGCTCCAGAATCACTAAGGAAACTGATGAGTGCTTTGGTAGGGTAGGCTAGATGGATGGGCCCAAAACATTATGATGCTACAATAAACAATCAAGTCTGCAACTAAAACTTACAACCTTCTATTGAAGAGCTGAGCACTATTTCAGTCAGTCACCCATCATTCACAACATCCTTTCAAAGCGTTCTAAATCTGACTTGGGAACCATTCTAGTTTTGTTAACAATGCTCGGGAAGCTGAGCAGTGCTTACCAGAACTAGGCCCAGAAATTACATGATAATATCAGTAATTTTGGAGCCCAAAAAATCGACATGAGCTGGCTGGTGAAAACATGGACTTCTTCATTCACAGCATTCTCTGAATAAACTACAAAATAAAACCAAATTGCAATCTTCATCTTGATATTTACTTTGACACAAAAATGCTAAAGCAGTTATCACTCAGCACCATTACTTCAGCAAGTAGCAACATTGTATAATTACATAGGGTGTTTAAAAATTAAATGCTAAAAAATACAATTTGCAAAACACAAAGAATCCTTTCTAGTTGACATTCTTGGATATACAGATGCATTAGTTTCTTCTTGGATCAGTCAACTTTTAGGGTACATTGAGGCAGACATATTATGACACTGTAATGACAGACTTGTGTACTATTCCATGTTGTGTGAACTTACATTGACAGCATCATTGACAGAAGTTATACAAATTACCCAAAATAAAAACTCTTGAAAGCAATTCAAAAATATAATCACCTCAGTATTGTAAGCATAACTGTTAGTGTTCAGAATAGCTGTCTTCAACTAAGTATTACATGTCACATTCATATATTTCCACAAGTAAACTGTTAGCTAATGAGGATACAGGTCCTTCTCAGCTGATTTTCATTGTACTTGGCTCCAAAACTTAACACTTCCATTTTAGACATCTATTACTTCGATGCAATCCATAGAAGCTTACAGCACAGGAGGCGGCCATTCAGCCCATCATTTTTGCACTGGTTCTTTGCTAGACCAATCGAAAACCAATCCCACTACCTTGATTTCTCCCGATAGCCCTTTATTTACTCTGCTTCAAATGTTTATTCAATAATCTTAACCGCATCCACTCCCTCTGGCAAAGCATTCCATGTCTCAAGAGCCAAAGATTTTCTCCTAACCACTCTTCTCACTCTCCTCACTCTGACTATTTTAAATGATGACCCCTCGTCGCTGACTCCTCAACCAGATAAAATAGTCTTTCCCTGTTCACTATCAAAATTTAAAAAAAAGCTTTGTTAAATCTCGTTAGCCATCTCTGCTCCAGTGGAAATAGTCCCGATATCTCAAGTCTCTCCTCATAACTATTGTTTCCCATCCCTGGTATCATATGGTCAATCTATACTTTCCGCTCCCTATGGCTTTAATGTCCTTTCTATAATTAGGTTCCTAAAATGGCACTCAGACTTTCATGGTATTTGAACCCTAAGTCTTTGTTTATACACACTCTTCAGCATCTTTCCATTAAGTGTATATTCCCATCCCTTGTTTTTCCTCAGAAAATATTATCTCACACTTAGCCACATTAAATTGCATCTGTCACATGTCTGAGAACTCCGTTAATCTATCTACTTACGTTCTTTACAGTCATCCTCACTGTTTGCCAACCCCTACTTATCTGTTGTCAGCAAAATTTGAATTGTGCTGTCCAAATCATGTACATATACTGAGAAAAGTGAACCCAGCACTGACTTCTAGAGTACATCATTTCCAACCATTCTCCCATCTGAGCAACACTCATTTACCCTAACTCACCGTTTCCTGTCAGGCAACCAACTTTCAATCCATGCTACGACATTTCCTCTTCCAGCATACACCTGAACTTTTCTATTAAACCTCTCGAGACACTTTATCGAATACCTTCTGAAAATCCATATACACGTCATCTACTGCATTTCCTTTATCTATGCCATTGATCATTTCTTCAAAACACTATTAAATTTGGCAAAGACCGCTCATCTTTAACAAATGTGTGCTGAATTAACCCATACCTTTCTAAATACTCACTAATTTTATCTCAAATTATGGCATCTAAGAGTTTGCTTATAACTGAAGCTAAACTAACTGATCTAGTTACCCGTTTATCCTTCTCTCCCTTCTTGAACATCGGCTACTCTCCAATCCCACAGCACAATTTGCATATTTAAGGAGAATTGAATAATTGTGGCCAGAGCCTCTGCTATCACCTTGCCGACTTCAACAGCCTAGGCTGCATACCATGAGGTGCTGATGACTTATCCACCTCAAGTTCAGCTAACTTTTTCCAGAAGCAGTTCCTTTTCTACAGTTATCTCTAACAATTGCTAGATATCCTCCTCTAGTACACCTACATTCTGACTTGGACCATCATTTGCAAAAACTGATGCAAAATATTTATTTAATGTCTCCAAGATATCTTCATCCTCCACAATAGACTCCCTTTCATCCTTGAGCAGTGCTATCTCTAACTATTCTGTTACTTTTTATAAGCTTACAAAAGCCCTTACTATTTCCTTTTGTATTACTGCTAGCCTTTTCCATATTCTCTTTCAGGCCTTCTAATCTCTGTCATCTCGCCACTGCACATTCTATATTCCTAATGATTTGCTTAGTATTTTGCCCTAATTTTATCACGTCTCCTTTTTAAGTTTTAGTTTAGTTTTATCATCTTTTTATCCAAGGAACTCTATTCTTTAATGCACTCCCTTTTTGCCTTGTAGGATTATATTTATTTTGTGCTGTATCCATCTCATAGTTGAAGATTTTACACTGCTGATCCATCAACCTGTTTGCTAACTTTCCTACTCTTACATCAGTTATCTTCCCCACTTCATTTCCCCAAATTAATCAAACAATGCTTCTTTACTTTGTTGGACTAAAAAAATTATTGATCTTGGAAGCAATTCGGGATGCTTTCTAAAAAGCATTCTTCACATGCATTACCTTTATTCTGGTTTAAATCATCCAATATTATTGTCCTGTTGTTCTTACATATTTCACAATGTGAATGGAAATAAGAGTGAGTTGTTTGCAAATAAACCAATAACCTAATTATAGCTCATCATAGTCCTTACAGCCAATGTGAACCAGAAAATACACCCACTTCCCCCATCTTTCTTCCATGGAACATTTTAGTATATTTTTACGCTCTTTTCCCATGTTAACAAAATTTTAAATTAAGCAAAATTAAGAAATATCCCAAGATAAGGCTAATATAACATCCTTCTCCTTCAATATCCATCTACAAAATACATCCTTTATTCACTTTCCCCCTATCCCCAAAAAGCACATGGTGGCTAGCTTCTAAATTAGGGAAATTTTAGCAGTTTTTTTATTTGTTCATGGGATGTGGGCGTCGCTGGCAAGGCCAGCATTTATTGCCCATCCCTAATTGCCCTCGAGAAGGTGGTGGTGAGCCGCCTTCTTCAATCGCTGCAATCCATGTGGTGAAGGTACTCCCACAGTGATGTTAGGGAGGGAGTTCCAGGAATTTGACCCAGCGACGATGAAGGAACGGCGATATACTTCCAAGTCAGGATGGTGTGTGACATGGAAGGGAACTTGGAGGTGGTGGCGTTCCCATGCGCCTACTGCCCTTGTCCTTCTAAGTGGAAGAGGTCGCGGGTTTGGGAGGTGCTGCCGAAGAAGCCTTGGCGAGTTGCTGCAGTGCATCTTGTAGATGGCACACACTGCAGCCACGGTGCACCGGTGGTGGAGGGAGTGAATGTTTAAGGTGGTGGATGGGGTGCCAATCAAGCGGGCTGCTTTGTCCTGGATGGTGTCGAGCTTCTTGAGTGTTGTTGAAACTGCACTCATCCAAGCAAGTGGTGAGTATTCCATCACGCTCCTTACATGTGCCTTATAGACAGTGGAAAGGATTTGGGGAGTCCGAAGGTGAGACACTCGCCACAGAATACCTAGCCTTTGACCTGCTCTTGTTGCCACAGTATTTATGTGGCTGGTCCAGTTAAGTTTCTGGACAATGGTGGGGGATTCGGCGATGGTAATGCCGTTGAATGTCAAGGGGCAGTGGTTAGACTCTCACTTGTTGGAGATAGTCATTGCCTGGCACTTGTGTGGCGCCAATGTTACTTGCCACTTATCAGCCCAAGCCTGAACATTGTCCAGTTGTTGTTGCATGCGGGCATGGACTGCTTCATTATCTGAGGAGTTGTGAATAGCACTGAACACTGTGCTGTCATCAGCGAACATCCCCATTTCTGACCTTATGTTGGAGGGAAGGTCATTGATGAAGCAGCTGAAGATGGTTGGACCTAGGACACTGCCCTGAGGAACACCTGCAGCGATGTCCTGGGGCTGTGATGATTGACCTCCATCCACCACAACCATCTTCCTTTGTGCAAGGTATGACTCCAGCCAGTGGAGAGTTTTCCCCCGATTCCCATTGACTTCAGTTTGACTAGGGCTCCTTGATGCCACACTCGGTCAAATGCTGCCTTGATGTCAAGGGCAGTCACTCTCACCTCACCTCTGGAATTCATGCTTGGACCAAGGCTGTAATGAGGTCGGGAGCCGAGTGGTCTTGGCGGAACCCAAACTGGGCATCAGTGAGCAGGTTATTCATAAGTGCCGTATGATAGCACTGTCGATGACACCTTCCATCACTTTGCTGATGATTGAGAGTGGACTGATGGGGCGGTAATTGGCCGGATTGGATTTGTCCTGCTTTTTGTGGACAGGACATACCTGGGCAGTTTTCCACATTGTCGGATAGATGCCAGTGTTGTAGCTGTACTGGAACAGCTTGTCTAGCGACGCAGCTGGTTCTGGAGCACAAGTCTTCAGCACGACAGCTGGGATGTTGTCGGGGCCCATAGCCTTTGCTGCATCCAGTGCGTTCAGCCGTTTCTTGATATCACATGGAGTGAATCGAATTGGCTGAAGACTGGCTTCTGTGATGGTGGGGACCTCAGGAGGAGGCCGATATGGATCATCCACTCGGCACTTCTGGCAGAAGATGGCTGCAAACGCTTCAGCCTTGTCTTTTGCACTCACGTGCTGGGCTCCACCATCATTGAGGATGGGGATATTCATGGAGCCTCCTCCTGCCGTTAGTTGTTTAATGGTCCACCACCATTCACAACTGGGTGTGGCAGGACTGCAGAGCTTTGATCTGATCCGTTGATTGTGGGATCGCTTAGCCCTGTCTAGAGCATGCTGCTTCCGCTTTTTAGCATGCATGTAGTCCTGTGTTGCAGCTTCCCGAGGTTGGCACCTCATTTTTAGGTACGCCTGGTGCTGCTCCTGGCATGCTCTTCTGCACTCCTTATTGAACCAGGGTTGGTCCCCTGGCTTGATGGTAAGGGTAGAGTGAGGGATATGCTGGGCCATGAGGTTACAGATTGTGGTGGAATACAATTCTGCTGCTGCTGATGGCCCACAGCGCCTCATGGATGCCCAGTTTTGAGCTGCTAGATCTGTTCTGAATCTATCCCATTTAGCACATTGGTAGTGCCACACAGCACGATGGAGGGTGTCTTCAGTGTGAAGATGGGACTTCGTCTCCACAATGACTGTGTGGTGGTCACTGCTACCAATACTGTCATGGACAGATGCATCTGCGACAGGTAGATTGGTGACGAGGTCAAGTAGGTTTTTCCCTCGTGTTGGTTCTCTCACCACCTGTCACAGGCCCAGACTGGCAGCTATGTCGTTCAGGACTCTGCCAGCTCGGTCAGTAGTGGTGCTACTGAGCCACTCTTGGTGATGGACATAGAAGTGTCCTGGCTACTCTCAGTGCTTCTTCCAAGTGGTGTTCAACATGGAGGAGTACTTATTCATCAGCTGAGGGAGGGCAGTGTGTGGTAATCAGCAGGAGGGTTCCTTGCCCATGCTTGACCTGAAGCCATGAAACTTCACGGCATCCGGAGTCAGTGTTGAGGACTCCCAGGGCCACTCCTTCCCGATTGTATACCACTGTGCCGACACCCCTCGTGGGTCTATCCTGCCGGTGGGACAGGACATACCCAGGGATGGCGATGGAGGAGTTTGGGACATTGGCTGAAAGGTATGATTCTGTGAGTATGACTATGTCAGGCTGTTGCTTGACTAGTCTGTGGGACAGCTCTCCCAATTTTGGCACAAGTCCCCAGATGTGAGGAGGACTTTGCCGGGTCGACTGGGCCGGGTGGTCCGTCCGGTTTTTATTCTTATTATTGTTTTTCGTAGCTGTTTGTTACAACTGAGCAGCTTGCAAGGCCATTTCAGAGGGCAGTTAAGAGTCAACCACATTGCTGTGGGTCTGGAGTCACATAGGCCAGACCAGGTAAGGACGGCAGATTTCTTTCTTAAAAGGACATTAGTGAACCAGATGGGTTTTTATGACAATCCGATAGTTTCATGGTTATCATGACTGATACTTGCTTTTTATTCCAGATTTATTTAATTAACTGAATTTAAATTCCCAGCTGCCGTGGTGGGATTTGAACTCACATCTCTGGATCATAAGTCCAGGCCTCTGGATTACATGATCACTATGCTACCGTTCCCAGAAGTTTTTGAAGTTTTACTGGAAGCCAAGACAAAGTCATGCAACATATCGTTTCAGTGATTAACTTTGAAAAATGAGGATGTGAGTGGGAGGCCAGCCACAATAAGATGAGTTTTTAAAAGCAAAATGTTTAACTTGTAAGTATTTTAAAGGAAACAGCTACATTTTGCAGATGAATTTTCAAAGAGGTGGCTATTACAAAGCCTTAGCTTTAATCGGCTCAAACTTTGCTGTGATAACCGGTTACATAATATCACATAGTTTTCTGAAATGATGCTCGTTAGCTGGCTGTAAGCATGTTACAAAAATTGTATGTCACAATCTTCATGCCTATTTCTGCAGAAAGTGCAGATAAATACTTCAAAGCTTTGTACCAAGAAATGCCACATAAATCAACTAATTTCAACAATCAGAAATTAATATACATGCTCCTACTTACTAGTGCTTACTGTTTTATTAAACCACAGCTACAAAGCCATGCCAGATCACATTGCTTTTAGATGATCAATTTGGGGCTTTGCATAAATGTCTTTGCATTAAAGAATGGATTGAAAAAGATGAAAACATTTAGTGCAGTAATCCTAAATAATCGCATTATATTAAAATAAAATTGACAGTAAATCTTTTGAAATAGCCAGATACTTGGAAAAGTTCTTGCTAACCTATTTTAAAGATTCATTATAATACTGATGGGTGAACATTAATCAGAGAGAATTTTACAGCACAGAAACAGGTCATTTGGACCAGCAGATCTATGCCAGTGTTTCTGCTCCACACGAGCCTCCTCCCACCTTACTTGATCTCACCCCATCAACATATTCTTCCATTGTTTCTCCCTCATGTACTTATCTAGCTTTCCCTTAAATGCCTGTCTCATTAAGTAACGTAACTGCTACCTCATGTTAAACATTAGTATGAGACACATGGAAAGAAGATAACAATACATCTATTGCTGTCACAATACCATATTTTAAAGAGAGTCAAAATCGTACAAATAAAGTTAACGGGCATAGCAAACTCAACTTACCCTTCATTCTTGTTGTTTCTGTGTGCATCCACAAAGGTGACCTCTCCAGCCTGTCTCATTAAGTCCTTCAAATCCTATGTACAAGAACAATATTTATTCATTTAACAGTGTACACTTTCATATTTACAGATTACACATTAAATATGATTCAGGTATTTTAAAGTTTCCAGTGGCAGTATTGGGTGAACTTTTGTTCACCGTGGCTCAAAATTAGGTCAATTAAAAAAAATGGAGTCATAATTTAAAAAAATTCCTATTTGAATTAAATAGTATGCATATATATTTTTGCATATTTTTACAAAGGACTTTGTTACTTATTGGTCATAACTGCACCATAAAACCATTACTTAAAAAAAATAATTTAAATGAATTTTGGTTCAACCTGGACGAGGGGCAGAGTGAAAGAAAATTCAGCCATCTAGCACCACCCTTGTAAGTTAAACACAGGCTCATTTTATTATTAATTTGTGAAATCTATTTGCACAAAAAGAGAAAAATAAACTAAAATTATGCTTTCATTACCTTTCTTTATATCAGCCCTAGGCTAGTCACCTTACAAGCCATAGCAAATGTCACCCAAGCACCAGCACAGCCTTACCAGAGAGCCACTCTTCAATACTTAGCTGACGATCTTGTGCATTTCGGGATCCACATTCTTTCACGGAAATGGAAACCGCTACAGAATTCCTAGGCAGTATTGGCTTTCCTTTTCTTATACTGATCTTCCAAACAACCCACTAATGAAATCCCATAATTTCAATCAGAAGCAAAAACCCCTCGAGATAAGGATAGGATACCTTGTTGACAAGAACCATACAAAAAAGGTTAACCTGATAAAAGTTGTCGCCAATATTCTCCTAGTTTCTAGCGCACCCATTTAAAATTGAGCATTAAATATATTATGCATGCCAACCTACAGTCAAATTAGTCAAGCCAGAGCTTCCATAGGTGTCACAGCAAGTGTGCAAACTGCAATCAAATGAAGGAGACCAACCAAAAAGTCAACTAGATTACCTGATAAGAAAAAGGGAACCGCAATCCTCACAAGAAAACGGAGTGGCCACCCAAACGTAGTCACTTAAAGAGGTAGTTTACATATCCTTGGGAGGGGAACGACAGTTGGCTAAGCATGTAGTCTTTGACAATTCCTCCACAATTAGAGAGTCAGGTTTAAACTAAGCCCAAGCATGAGCGAGTTAAGTAACAATGGAACAATAGCAATGCAGGTATCTTTCAAAAAGAAATAAAGTAATATCACTCTGGACACTAAATTAAAATAAAAAATCTAATTTTGAATGACTGATTTCCAAACATGTCAGCCTCCAAATAGTTGCTGATTCATTTACTTTGTAGACAAATACTGAAAATCAAAACCTTTTTGGTGTTAACAGTGCAACATTGTGACACTTTCTAGAAATAACACATGCTAAGAAAAAGCTTGCATTTAACTACCATCTTATTTATCATGTGGACATCCTAAAGCACTTCTCAACTAATTAATTACTTTTGAAGAGCAGTCACTTGTTATGTGGATAAATGCAGCCACCAATTGGAAACAGCAAAGTCATCCAACAGCAAATTAGGTTAATGACCAGATGGTTCTGTTGGTTGAGGAAGCAATGTTGGCGAGGATACCGGAAGAACTCTCTGCTCTTCGAATAATAGGATCTTTAGGATACACTTGAACAGGCAGGAACTCATTTTTGCATCTCATCGGTTATATGGCACCCCAACTTTGTAACCTTCTCAGTACTGCACTTGAGTCCTAGCCAAATTATGCGCTCAAATCCTGGAATTGGACTTGAACACAACCTGCTAACTCAGAGGTGAGAGTGATACCAGATGACCCAAGCTGACACCATGTGTTCTAAAAGTTCATCTGAAGTTTTATGCAAAGTCAAATCTACCCCAGGCATTCAATTTCTAGTCTCAATTTCATACTTACAGGATACGTCTGTCTACAACTAGGAATTTTCCTAAATATTTGTTTAAAAAAAACCCTCCATGCTTCAGTTTTTTCTAAAGAGTTTCCTAACACCATTTGGCAATGTTGACATGAATTGTTAAGATCAAACAAGCAACATGGCCAACTGAAGATTTATGCAGTATGTGGAATAGCTGTTCAAAGGTTCTCCCAAGGACTCAAGTCACACTCCACATAAAATCATTAGAAAGAGTATTTCAAGATCAATGCAGCATATTATCCATAGAAAAACTTGCCAGTAAAATGTTTTCTGTAGCACTGAAGCAAGAGATTCCGTTTATGGGAAGTTCAGGATCAAGAACATCAGCCAAGACAACTTACCAACTTAAGAATTCCACTCAGGAGATAGCAATGTGGATGAAGGACACGTTATCTAATTGGTATGCTGATATGCTCAAGAATGTTTGAATATCGTAAAAGCATTTCTTCATGTAATATCAAACAAAAATGTTCTATAATCCAAAATAA
Source organism: Squalus acanthias (assembly GCA_030390025.1). Lineage (NCBI taxonomy): Eukaryota > Metazoa > Chordata > Chondrichthyes > Squaliformes > Squalidae > Squalus > Squalus acanthias. The sequence goes on along the minus strand of CM059425.1, from coordinate 80,031,011 downwards.
ATCAGCAGTTTTTTTTTTTAGGGTCACCATGCACATTATTAAGCACACATTCAAAAGACTGTCATTCATTGAAACCAGAACAGTAGCACAAGTAATATACTGCTCTGTGTGTTGCTACAAAATAATTCACTATGCTAAACATAGATATTAAGCTCATATTTCTTTTGCTTTCAATGCTCAATGTATATAGTCTATACACTTTGAAACTGAAACAGGGCAATTCTTACAATTAAAAACTATTTAATTGATTCCATTCAGTAGATGAATTTTAATAGCCCTCTGCTTAGCCACTTGATGGTATGCCAGTGGCACTATACCACATATTTAATTAAAATAGAGTGTAACTAGGCAATGTTTAATTCCCACTATACGCCACAAATTATTATTTAAATTTGTAACAGGGCCCATCAGTAACTTTTGCTGACTCACCACATTACTTTGTAGAAAAGTACCTTTTATCATGGTTATCTTGTTTTGCAACCTTAGGTGGAGTTTGACTTGTCCCACTTCCAGAGGCAAACTGAGACTCAATGCTATTCATTCAGCATTTTGTATCTGCATTTACTCTGGTGATACCCAGCTACTAAACAAGATTTCCAGCAAAATTTAAGGAAGGCAACATTAATACATAATAATGGTAAATGTGTATTAGACTATACATCACATTTAATGTTTAGTTAGCTTTGTTTTGTGCAATGAATAAATTTTAGGATGCAAAATCCAGGTAACGCAAGGTTAAATTTAGGCAAGTGAAATACCAAGTGATCAAAAAGTTAATGTTGGGTCCCTGTAGTATGTTAAATGTACACAGCAACAAAGTGAACATTTTTTCCCAATGCACTTGTCTTATAACAGAACTACAAAGAATACCCAAGTTAACATATGCAGTGTTTAGCATAAACTGTTTTTACTACAGTACTGTAGCTTTAAAAACAATTAAACCACTTATGAAATTATATTTGGTGGCCCTGCAACTTTGATGGTAGAGCACGGAACTCTCAAACAGAAGACTGAGAGTTCCATCCCCAGACTGCTAGATGGGCCACTGTGTACCAGCAGAGCACTCCATCTCAGAGGGAAAGGTAAAACAGGCAGGAACAGACCCACCGTACAAAAATGCACCCTTCCAGTTGTCTGATCACGAAGTGAACGGATGCTGGCCATGGAGAAGTCTACAGCCCAGACCATGCCACTTTCCCAGTGGAAGGAGGAAATGTGTTGACAAGAGGTAGCAGATGGGGACCTAACAGGAAAACAAGTTATCTGGTATCAGCTGTTTAGGTTTCTGGCACTTGATGTATTGGTAAAAGTATCATACTCAAAATACATTCTTCAAAACAAAACCAGGACCGTAACTATTATAAGAGTTGTGGGTTCTGGTAGATTTGATTTTTCAGCTCTGGCATATTATACTAGGCTGACATCGTACTTAGAGGCATTGCCACTTGCACACATCCAGGTATGTAAATGCTATAATTCAAATATTTAACAAATATTATACAATAAAAAATTTTTTAAAAATAAATCACAGCACTCACCTGCCAACTGACCCTAGAGGACAAGTTTTCCACAATAATTCTGTATTCAGTACGAACGGGACGGCCATATCTGAGAAACAAACCAGAATGTTTCATTGCACTCTTTAAACTGGTATGATACTGACTGCACTTCAGTGGTGATTTGAGCACGGAGATACAGGTACACTGCTCACTCGCATCATTGTGGAGCAGACAAAGCCGTATATACTCAAATGCAAGCAGTGAGAGCTGCTTTTCCAGCCTTTCATATTCAAGTCAGTTTCTACTGATTGAGAAGAGCCGATAAGGGAGTGAAGGGTTATGGGGAGCGGGCAGGGAAGTGGCTTTGAGCCCAAGATCAGCCATGACCTTATTGAATGGCGGAGCAGGCTCGAGGGGCCAAGTGGCCTATTCCTGCTCCTATTTCTTATGTTCTGTCCTAACAGTTGATTCTTCAATCACAAGAAATTGAAAGGCAGGCTGCTGCTGCACAAGAGTTTTAGAAAACTTTAAGACAAGTATGTTTAAGGTTTTCTTGTTGACTTAGTGGGTAAATGGAACTCATGGTGTGGTACAAGTGGTACTGTTGAGTAACTTAATTTCAACTGAGGCAGCACAATTGGTTGCAGTTCTGCAGGGCTGGGGGGTGGGGAAAGAGAAATTGTCCATGTTCTTATTCCGGATCACTATTCTTGTGACCGCAGCTGGAAACGGTAAGTGTGTGGATGTCGTGAGGATAGAATTAGGCTTGGTTGTGACGCTCCCCAAGACCAAATAGTCTATATATATTCCACAACTGAGTATGATAATGGAATGCTGTTGGTTCTGTAGAACAATATGCAGCAAAGAGGCAGTGCATTCAAGTGGGGAGGAGAGAAAATTGAGGGGGAGAAAAAATCTCCCAAAAAAGCATGTTAAAAGTGGGGACCACAATGGGACAAGCTGTAAAAGATGCTACATAACTGCAAGAATGCTCTTTAAGTTGTAGTGCAAATGTATCCTAAAGCAAGAACAAATCTGTTTACAGAAAAACTTCTCCAAATACAAGGGGCAGGGAAGAGCAGCAGCTTTGTAAATGTGATTGTTCATGAAGCTTTTGCTTGATAAATGAATTGATAATGCACTTTTAATATTTCTACATGGTTTTAACAGGTATGGTATGGTTTTATTGAAAAGAAACATTCCTTTTGGGAACATTCTTTTACTTTTTTTGACCTAATGCCGATATTAAGTTGAGATAGTGGATAGCTGAACACTCCTCCCCTCTCCCTGGATGTTAAACAAAACAAATTGAACTATCACCAAAATATACACAACAAGAATGGCTTCAGATTATATATTATCCAACGGTGCTCGATAGTTCATTAGAGTATCTAGCATTTGTTTGATTATTGCAATCAGCTCTTCAACCATTAATCCCACTTAGAACAGATTAAAATAATAGTGTGGAAGTTACAGTTATACAAATGTTTAATGCACCTATAACAAATTCTCCTTTACCGTTATCTTGTCTTGGCCCACTGTGCTAGCCATAGCTTTATACTTTAGGAACAATCTATTTTGCTTTCATTCTAGCCATTACATCCATTGTTGTCCACATTGGTCTTTTTTCTGTTATCCTTTCCCTCTATTCTCTACTCATTGTTGAGTGTTTCTACTGTATTCAATCTTTTCCCATCATCAGCCTAACCTTAAACTCCACATATCACAGCTCAGTGCTTCCATATTTGTTTTGTGCTCTGCAAGCATATAATTTAAACCCAAAGTTAAACATTTCCTTTCCAAGAACATGAACATTGTTATTACAAATGATTTATCAGAGGATCTCACCTTCCCTCTCCTCCTCCACCTCCATTACCACGTGACCTGCGATAACTGAAGCGTGGTGGGATTCTGCCTCCTCTGCGCCAGCCTCCTCTTGATCGTGATCGAGCATACTCAATTGTAACCCTATGAAGATGATTCAGAAGGTTAAATACATTTCCTTTTATGTAACTTCATTTCAGGAACTAAAAGGAAAAGTGCCCCCACCCCAACTCCTCACTATCTTCACCCCTCTCCTGAAGACACCAACTCCTGCCAGTGTATGGTTCCACAAGTACCTGGCATCATCTGGCATGAGCCTAGACAGTGAGCGTCAGCAGGCATTTTTGACCGAGCGTGTTGGAGGTAGCTTCACAGCATGATGTGCACATATTCACTTTCCAAAGGGGTTTAATAGACAACGATCAGAAGTGGGAACCCTGGTTGATTTTGTTCCCCCAAGTGGGGCTGAAGAATATTTTAATATCTCTCGTGCCACCATAGCGGAGATCAACGAACTCAGCAAAGATTAGGGATCAAGCTTTGGACCTTCTGGTCTATGTGGCTCATATACATGCTGCCTTTATTAATTGAGTCATCCAAGGAGCCACAAGGTTTAATGTGTTATTTCAGGTCAGAATTAAATTTTAGGTTAGGATTCTGAGTGCAACAGTAAATTCTAGGTATCGGTGTTGGGTCAGTATAAAATGAAATGCAATAAGTGGCCAAAGGGTAATAAACTAGAATTTGAAGCAAACTGTTATTTCTTAACCGGAGGTCTGTCCCCACCCCCAAGTTTAAATCATTGTGAACACATATATGGAATCATATTCGGCCCATTGTGCCTGTGCCGGCTCTTTGAAAGAGCAATCCAATTAGTCTCACTCCCCCGCTCTTTCTCCACAGCCCAGAAAAATTTTCCTTTTCAAGTATTTATCCAATTCCCTTTTGAAAGTTATTATTGTTATTACTGAATCTGCTTCAATAACGTGGCAAAACTTTTAAAATTCACATCTCTCTTTTGTGGTCATATCTCAGAAGTGTATTTTAAGTAGTAATAGCTAAAAAAAATATTGAAATTATCACCAATATTTTCTTCCAGTCGCTAGCTTGTTCCTTACAGCTGTAATAAAGGTGTTGTAATTTTTAAATAATGTTCTGAATAAAATTAAATGGCAAAAATTACGAGATCAGATTTATTCCACGACTGCTGCACTCTGCCTGTGTCAAATGTTTCGATGTGTCTCCCAGTTAGACATTCTCAGAACAAAGTGGGTGTAGCAATGATTGTGATCGTAGCAATGGATACATAAAAAGCTTCAGATAGCAGACAGCAAGAGACAAAGAGCTCAAACTAGAATGAAAATTACATTTTATGTTATATTTAGTTACAGCCTTCCCCCGCCCCACCAAAAAAATACAACCGACATAACCCAAAGGTAAAAAACTGGACTATTCCTAAATCAATAACTTAGGTGCAAGAAAGCCATACTCAACAGTCTCAAAAATCTACTTGCTGAGAACAAACCAATTGATCATTTGAGGCTGGAGCCTAATACAGGCTTACAGGATCATACCTGTAAAGATCTCTCTGATATGAGGAATGCGCAGAGAAGATGGAATAGAGCTGCCAAGACCCCTCAGCTAATACAAATGCATGGAGCCACATATCAAAGTTTGTTAACTCTTTACAATGATCTTACCATTATGAATCTGTAGCAGGGAGGAACTTCTACCTGAATAGAGTCAGAAGATCATAGAAACATAGGAGCAGGAGTAGGCCATTCGGCCCTTCGAGCCTGCTCCGCCATTCAATATGATCATGTCTGATCCTCTATCTCAATACAGGAAACTTTCGTTTATCCGGCACCCAAATATCCGGAATTCTCGCTTAACCGGCAAAAATCATCCTCCGAAAACTCCTCTCAAATAACCGGCAATGTTGCCGAGTCGCAGTCGAGTCTCCGCGAACGCCGAGTGCTCCGAAAAATCCTCTCAAATAACCGGCAATGTTGCCGATCCCGAGTCCGAGAACGCCGATTAAGTCAGTAGGGGTACTTTTCAAAATTGCCACTACTCGGCCTCCTGGCGCTGTCGCAAGTCCGAAACATTGCAATCACATGAGTAGATTCTCCCGTGCTGCTTGGAGTCTCTTTGTTAAAAATAGCCTCGGTAGATATAACTCTCTGTTATCCGGTACTTTCGATAAACCGGCACCACGCCGGTCCCGTCGATGCCGGATAAACGAAAGTTTCCTGTACCATATTCCCGCTCTCTCCCCATACCCCTTGATGCCTTTTGTGTCTAGAAATCTATCTCCTTCTTAAATATAAGATCGGTCCTGAGTTTCAGAAATCTTATCCACTTTGCAAGGTTCAGTCACGTTTCTGCTCACTATGGACTAAAATGGATGGGGAAGATGAATTCTACTCATGGCGTTTTTAAAATAAATGTGAATATATTTATAAAAACTGTCCCATCTCTTAAGTGTACTGAGAAAGGTTCAGTGGAAATAGGTGGATTTCAAAGAGCCTTCCATGGATAAAACAAGAACAAGTATTTATTTTTCTCATTGGACCAGTATTAAATGAACGCCCGCACAAAACAAGTGTTTAGTCTGGCAAGCTCTAAGTGTTGATTATATGCGGCGTTGACTGAACAGGTATTGAACAAATTATAGAACAGATCTAGCCATCGGTGTACCAAGACTGATATGTACTGGTCCGAGGTTGAAGATGACAAGCGCTTTATGCTCATTAGTAACATTCTACATCCAGAGTAATATGGATAGCAATAATGTGGACAGAAAATGTAAACAGTTTTGCATTCTCTTTGTTTGGTGAGGCATGCCCCACATTAATGCTGAATGGGGTGAAAGATTACCTTTCATTGCACAGCTCTTTCCCATTCAATTCATAGACTGCATCATCAGCATCTCTGTGATCTTCAAATTCCTGAAATAGAACAACTGGTTGCAAATTAGCTTTCTAACAGATGCACAGGGAATGATATGTAGAATGAAGGGCAGTGAGTCATCAAGTTTCACTAGCCAAAAAACATTTTGCACTTACCACAAAACCAAAACCATTTTTTAAGTTGATTTCTCGAATGCGTCCATATCCCTTGAAAAACCTCTCAACATCCTTCTCTCGGGCATGAGGGCTCAAGCGACCGATGAACACTCGGCAACTCATTTTAACTCAGATGTAGTTGAACCTGCTTTTATTAAAACATTAAACATAAAAATATTAAATTCAAAACAGATCACAGCACTTGCTAAGGAAAATAAAAGACACATTTTACACAACTTACATGTTAATTAAACTAAACTGCTAATTTATTTGGATCCTATTTTACAATGCAATTTTGTCAATTTATCAGTTACCTAAATGGGTTAAATGTGCATAGTACACTAACACCTAAAACTGAACAGAACCAAACTTAAAGGGATTCTTTTCATATTCAAACACAACTTTATTCAAGATTTACAATATTGTTTTTCTGTGATTAGATGCCAACATAACATTGGAAATGATAGATCAGTAAGCTCCAAACTAAATCTTTGCTAGCCATTCCAGGTTATAAAAAGAAAATAGTTCAGCTAATCAAAAGACAGGAAAGTAAATTATGAAACCAAATGGTTTTCTTGTAAGCCATCACACTGTAGTTTCATTGACCATGCAATGAAAGAAGTCAAATTTAGCCTGTCATAATATTGTAGATGCAAGGGATGCAAAACTCAGTAAGTCAAAAATTTATAGCTTACTAAAAGTTGGGAATTTGGGCTGGGGTTGTTTCTACAGGGAATGAATCTGTCACTGGAGATGTTCCCATGGCGGCAGCTGTAACATTTACATAGCTCATATGGAACCTCCAGTGGTAGAGATCGGTTACTGCAGTGATACGGGACTAAATAATCCAGTACTTTACACTTAAAGACTGCAATATTTTGACACTGCAAAGGGATTATAAATCAAGAAAATAGAACTACTGGACAGCAGGGCTAGATGACGACAAAAGGTTGGTATGCCAAAATAACAACTTTAAAATGTGCCACACAGGCACATTGGGAGCATGCATTCGCACTGGAAAAAGTTCACAAGTCCATCCAGGCCAGATGCATACCCCATCATCACAGTTTCATCTCTACTACTCTTGGACTAGCTGACTGGAATTAATTACTACATTAGACACAGTGCATAATTTTGATATATAAAATAATTTCCTCCTCTTCTGGCCATCATGGTTCAATAAAAGAGAGCTGAACCTCCATTGTACAAATCTCAATTTTGATTTAGTTAGTAACATTATGTTACCATCTCAGCCAAAAAAGATGGCAGGCATCTTATTACTAATAGCAATCATGTAAATTAGGAGTTAGACTGGTCTGCAATATCGTTTCAGGAGACTGAAAACTTCTGCATAAATTATTAGCCATCTCGAGTATGTTGGCTATAAATTCTACCACGCTTAACAAGGCTGCCACTGAAACTTGCTACTCTTGATTTGACAGTCTATGCAAGTATTCAGTTATAAACAAAAAAATACATGAACATTATCTGGGACAGGTACAAATGAGCTTTTACCAGCAACTAGGAAACGTACATCCGGTTTCAAGGCTGTACAGAAAAGCAGCTAGAAAAGAACAGCTGATCCTAGTCAGACCAGATTGGTATCCAGGGTCTTCAATGCCACAGTTCTGGCATACCTGCAGTACACAGATGAGCAAAGCAACTGGATTTCCATACTCTAGCAATTTATTACATAACAATCTGGACTAGGGCCAGTCCACAGTGAGGCCTGTTTCTGCGAGTCTCATTTACTCTTTTTTCTTTCTCTGTAACAAAAAATAAATAAAAAAAATCTTTAATGTGAAAAAAGAGGATCTTTAGTAATTCCTCTCTTTTTTCTTTATCCATCTCCTTCCATTTTCTTGGGTACAGGTTTAGTTTCACTGCCCCTGTGTTTTTCTTCTCCATTTCTGTTTCTCCAATTACTAATAGCAATCATGTAAATTAGGAGTTAGACTGGTCTGCAATATCCATTTTAATATCCCCATCATCCCACAACATTATCCTGTTCACCGACAAAGATGCATGCATGCTACTTCCACAATGGTGGCATCACAACAGCCACTGTTTCTCCATCATGAGCATATTATTTTGCAAAGATTTTAAATGTACTCTGAAAATTAGAAATCGTCAAAATCATTTTACACAGGAATTAGTCTGAATACATAAGTTACTTGAAGTTATTACAGACACTGTGATACAGATGGACAGGTAAAGCTTGGTATAAAGTCCTTTCAGGACTCACGTCAAAGGAGTTTTGCAGGGGCATAGGAAAATCTTTAGTCAAATTGCAATCATAAACAATGAAATCAGGTCAAATCTTGAAGAAAATTTTAATTGCAATTGTCAGAGAAACCCAGTGATACAGATCAATTCAATCTTCCTTCATCCAACATAACCATCGGGTATGGTAGCATAGTGGTTATGTTACTAGTAATCCAGAGCCCTGGACTAATGATCTGGAGACAAGAGTTCAAACCCCACCATAGCAGCTGGGGAATTTAAATTCAGTTAATAAATAAATCTGGAATAAAAAGCTAGTATCAGTAATGGTGACCATGAAACTACAGATTTTTGGCTGTTTTTCTGCTTAATACTTTTGCAGAGTGAGGTTATGGAGGACAATAACTGTTCCACACGATTTGCTTGTTCTGAATTACTGAACATGGGACTCCTGCTGGGCTTACCATTAAGGCTCCCAAATCAAGAGGAGCAGCAACACAGGCTGCAAGGAATGGTAGCATAATGGTTATGTTACTGGACTAGTAATCCAGAGGCCTGGACTAATGATCGTGACACATGAGATCAAATCCCATCATGGCAGCTGGGGAATTTAAATTCAGTTAATTAAATAAATCTGGAATAAAAGGCTAGTATCAGTAATGGTGGCCATGAAACTATTGGATTGTTGTAAAAACCCATCTGGTTCGTGAATGTCCTTTAGGGAAGGAAATCTACCGTCCTTACCCAGTCTGGCCTATATGTGACTCCGGACCCACAGGAATTGACTCTTAACTGCCCTCTGAAATGGCCTAGCAAGCCACAAAGAAGTATAACAGCACAGTTCAAGAAGGTGGCTCACCACCACCTTTTTATGGGCAATTAGGGATGGGTAATGAATGCATCCCATGAACGAATAAAATAAAAATCAGTTGATAAAATTTTACAATACATTTTGAAAGTCAGTAATGCAGCCCCTTCCACGTGTACTGACAAGTGGTACCAGTATACATTTTTCTAACTTTGCAATATACAGCTTAACATAATTGTTTTTCTTTTTCATGACTCACTGCATTCCCTGCTGCTTTCCATGCAGTAATCACTGATATTAAATATTATCCAATTTCCTGAGAATTGAAAACAATAAAAGGTGGGAAATTGTTATGTTTGGATCATGATGAACTACAAAACAATATTTAAAAAATGTGCCCATAATAGAACATGTATACAATGGGAATGAACAGAAATGCATCCTACCCAGGATTGAACACATCCATAATATATATATCTTCACTCCAACACTGATCTCATGCGTTTAAAATGGACACCATTTTCATTCAAAAGTGATGATCCAAGCTTTGAGACTCTGCTGTACTGTTGGAATTAGGTCAAAAACCCAGCTTCTTTTTAGTTCTGCATAAAATCCAGTTTGTCTAATAATGAAACACCTCACTTTTAGACCCAGTTTAGTTTAATTCAATAAAACCGCAGCTGAGGCTGTGAACTGCTCGCTCCAGAGTCAGACACTAAAAGATGCACGAGAGCAAATTGTCTGCATCTCATCTGGAGAACGGTTGACACAGTGAGAGCTTTTTAAAAAAAACATTAGTTTAAAAAAAGGTTACTGTATAGTGTTTTCCTTTTGAAAGTGTAGACATAGTAATATTTCTAAAGACAGTTATGTACAAGTAGAAACAATTTGCAGCAGTAGCACACTGACAGAAAAACATCTCGATATGGCTAAGCACACAATATGCACTTACATAAATGGACACATTTATCTACTTTATTAAGACTTTTCCCCCTCTATGACTAACCCCATCACCAATACCAAAGTTTTTGAAGCACCGCACCATTACTTCTAAAAAGATTAGAGGTCATATAGACAGACCAGTGTAGCCACATGTGGCTAATTGGGAATCCATAGTATCATAGAATGGCTACAGCACAGGAGGCCGCCATTCGGCCCGTCGAGCCCGTGCCTGGCTCTCTGCATGAGCACTTCAGCTAGTCCCACTCCCCCTCCCTTTCCCTGCAAATGTTTTTCCTTCAGGTACTTATCCAATTTCGTTTTGAAAGCCACGATTGAGTCTGCCTCCACCACCCTTTCAGTGCATTCCAGATCCTAACCACTCGCTGCGTAAAAAAGTTTTTCCTCATGTCGCCTTTGGTTCTTCTGCCAATCACCTTAAATCTGTGTCCTCTGGGTCTCGATCCTTCTGCCAATGGGAACAGTTTCTCTCTCTACTCTGTCCAGACCCCTCATGATTTTGAACACCGCTATCAAATCTCCTCTCAATCTTCTCTGCTCTAAGGAGAGCAACCCCAGCTTCTCCAGTCTATCCACGTAACTGAAGTCCCTCATCCCTGGAACCATTGTTGTAAATCTTTTCTGCACCCTCTCTAAGGCCTTCACATCCTTCCTGAAGTGCAATGCCCTGAATTGGACACAATACTGCAGTTCAGGCCGAACCAGGGTTTTATAAAGTTTGAGCAAAAGCGAATGCATGTGTACTTTAACCTTTTCATGTGTTTGTTGGTAAAATAGTAAAACAAAAAGCAGAGTGCGACAGTGTTTTTTGATTGTTGTAAGTGCTTTACCTATTGGTTGCTGAATGGTGGTAGATGCTTGTTAAGTAAATATACATTTACCTGAATTGTGTGAGTGCATGCAAGGCGTTTTCTACTAAAATTAGTAAATGTGATTAAAATGGTATCGCCGTAGCCACACCTATGGCTAGTCAGCAATTTCTATTGGAAAGCACGGATATAGACACCATTACAATGACACTCGAGGTAGTGAGGTGGTTCCCCTTCAATCAACTAAAGGCAGCTCGTCATGCTGCGGGCACAAGCCCGCCTGCTACCTCACCCAACTGACCTTCAAATGAGCCTGGAAATGCACATCAGCCAGGCTATTTAACAATGGCAACTAATATAGCCAAGCCCAATCCTGCCCTTTACCGGGCATCTATATATACACACTGTTCCAGGAGTTACTGGATAATGTTTTGGAGTGGAAAAGCTGGTCAATCTTTCTGCCCCCAAGGACACTTAAGGCCCATTGTGAAACTCCACTGCTGTTACAGCTAACCACACATGAAGATTGAAGGACCTTCCAGGTCTGTAGAGCCTCATGCTACACCCAGCATTGCACATGAGCTATCATGTTGTGGGGCAAATAAAGTAAGAGCGTAGCCATGTGGAACTTACTTTTGCAACTTTCAAGATGGTAGAGATACAGAAAATTCTTCAGGCAGTAGTCAGAAGCAGGGCCTGCAAATAAAAAAACTGCTGGGTCTCATGCTCCAGTGCGAGGGGTCACAACATTCTCCAGCTCAACATTCACTCTCGAGCCAATGACCTGATCACCTGCCCCAGCCACACTCTCAAGCTGACCTTGACCATTCACAATCTTCTTGTCCTGTTTTGACCTTGGGCTGAGTTTTAAACTCCACATCCTGGGGAAAATTTGTGATGCCCCTCATACGGGGTCTGAATGGCGCAACGAAGTCCAATACAGCAGTGTGATAATACGCGCCGGAAAACCGCTGGAAGTGTGCGAAACACCATATTGGTCCGGCCATGTGATAGGCATCCACGGCGGCCGCTGCCTGTAACAAGCACAGGCATTATTTAAATATGGTAATCAGGGCCCTTTTGTTAAATTGGTGTTCCTGAGCACCTGACATGTCACTTCCTTAACTTGCCCAGCAAATTATGGTGGGAACAATCGGTAAACAGATTTCACAAGCAGTATTTAAAGAGATCCTCACAACGGTCAAGGTAAGCACTCTCTGGTTAGTTGTTTTAGGTTGCTATAGGGTGTTTTTGTGCCAGAGTTTTGGCTGTTTTTCTGTTTAATACTTTTGCAGAGTGAGGATATGGAGGGCAATAACTGTTCCACACGATTTGCTTGTTCTGAATTACTGAACATGGGACTCCTGCTGGGCTTACCATTAAGGCTCCCAAATCAAGAGGAGCAGCAGCAAGAAAGGCAACAAAGACTGGAACACGCTGCAAGGAACGGTAGCATAATGGTTGTGTTAATGGACTAGTAAACCAGAGGCCTGGACTAATGATCAGGAGGCGCAAGTTCAAATCCCACCACGGCAGCTGGTGAATTTATATTCAGTTAATTAAATAAATCTGGAATAAAAGGCTAGTATCAGTAATGGTGACCATGAAACTATTCGATTGTCGTAAAAACCCATCTGATTCACCTTTAGGGAAGGAAATCTGCTGTCCTTACCTGGTCTGGCATATATGTGGTTGACTCTCAACAGCCCTCTGAAATGGCCCAGCAAGCCACTCAGTTGTAACAAACCGCTACGAGAAACAATAAGAATAAAACCGGAGGGACCACAAGGCAACGGCACACCCAGCCCAGTCGACCCTGCAAAGTCCTCCTCACTACCATCTGGGGACTTGTGCCAAAATTGGGAGCGCTGTCCCACAGACTAGTCAAGCAACAGCCTGACAGTCATCCTCACAGAATCATACCTTTCAGCCAATGTCTCAAACTCCTCCATCACCATCCCTGGGTATGTCCTGTCCCACCGGCAGGACAAACCCACCAGAGGTGGCAGCACAGTGGTATACAGTCGGGAAGGAGTGGCCCTGTGAGTCCTAAACATTGACTCTGGACCCCATCATGTCTCATGGCTTCAGGTCAAACACGGGCAAGGAAACCTCCTGCTGATTACCACCTACCGCCCTCCCTCAGCTGATGAATCAGTACTCCTCCATGTTGAACACCATTTGGAAGAAGCACTGAGGGTAGCAAGGGCACAGAATGTACTCTGGGTGGGGGACTTCAATGTCCATCACCAAGAGTGGCTCGGTAGCACCACTACTGACCGAGCTCTGAAGGACATATTTGCCAGACTGGGCCTGCAGCAGGTGGTGAGAGAACCAACACAAGGGAAAAACCTACTTGACCTCGTCCTCACCAATCTACCTGTCGCAGATGTATCTGTCCATGACAGTATTGGTAGCAGTGATCACCACAGTGTCCTTGTGGAGACCAAGTCCCATCTTCACACTGAAGACACCCTCTATCATGTTGTGTGGCACTACCACCATGTTAAATGGGATAGATTCAGAACAGATCTAGCAGCTCAAAACTGGGCATCCATGAGGTGCTGTCAGCCATCAGCAGCAGCAGATGTGCATTCCAACACAATCTGTAACCTCATGACCCAGCATATCGCTCACTACCATTACCATCAAGCCAGAGGACCAACCCTGGTTCAATGAGGAGTGCAGAAGAGCATGCCAGGAGCAGCATCAGACATACCTAAAAATGAGGTGCCAACCTGAGGAAGCTGCAACACAGGACTACATCCCAGCTATTGTGCTGAAGACTTGTGCTCCAGAACTAGCCGTGCCTCTAGCCAAGATGTTCCAGTACAGCTACAACACTGGCATCTACCCGACAATGTGGAAAACTGCCCAGGTATGTCCTGCCCACAAAAAGCATGACAAATCCAATCCGGCCAATTACCACCCCATCAGTCTACTCTCAATCATCAGCAAAGTGATGGAAGGTGTCATCGATAGTGCTGTTAAGCGGCACTTAATCACCAATAACCTGCTCACCGATGCTCAGTTTGGGTTCCGCCAGGACCACTCGGCTCCAGACCTCATTACATCTTTGGTCCAAACATGGATAAAAGAGTTGAATTCCAGAGGTGAGGTGAGAGTGACTGCCCTTGACATCAAGGCAGCATTTGACCGAGTGTGGCATCAAGGAGCCCTAGTAAAATTGAAGTCAAGGGGAATCAGGGGGAAAACTCTCCACCGGCTGGAGTCATACCTAGCATAAAGGAAGATGGTTGTAGGAGTGCAATCATCTGAGCCCCAATACATCGCTGCAGGAGTTCCTCACAGCAGTGTCCTAGGTCCAACCATCTTCAGCTGCTTCATCAATGACCTTCCCTCCATCATAAGGTCAGAAGTGGGGATACTCGCTGATGATTACAGTGTTCAGTTCGCAACTCCTCAGAAAATGAAGCTGTCCATGCCCACATGCAGCAAGACCAGGATGACATTCAGGCTTGAGCTGATAAGTGGCAAGTAACATTCGCACCACACAAGTGCCAGGCAATGACTATCTCCAACAAGCGAGAGTCTAACTATCTCCCCTTGACAGTCAATGGCATTACCATTGCCGAATCCCCCACCATCAATATCCTGGGGGGTCACCATTTACCAGATACTTAACTGGACCAGCCACATAAATACAGTGGCAACAAGAGCGGGTCAGAGGCTGGGTATTCTGCAGCAAGTGACTCACATCCTGACTCCCCAAAGCCTTTCCCATCATCTACAAGGCACAAGTCAGGAGTGTGATGAAATACTTTTCACTTGCCTGGATGAGTGCAGCTCCAACAACACTCAAGAAGCTCGTCACCATCCAGGACAAAGCAGCCCGCTTGATTGGCACCCCATCCACCACCTTAATTATTCACTCCCTCCACCACCAGTGCACCGTGGCTGCAGTGTGTACCATCTACAAGATGCACTGCAGCAACTCGCCAAGGCTTCTTCGGCATCATCTCCCAACCCCACGACCTCTATCACCTAGAAGGACAAGGGCAGCAGGCGCATGGGAACACCATCACCTACAAGTTCCCCTCCAAGTTACACACCAACCTGACTTGGAAATATATCGCCGTTCCTTCATCATTGCTGGGTCAAAATCCTGGAACTCACTACATAACAGCACTGTGGGAATATCTTCACCACAAGGACTGCAGCGGTTCAAGAAGGCTCACCACCACCTTCTTAAGGGCAATTAGGGATGGGCAATAAATGCTGGCCCTGCCAGTGACGCCCACATCCCTGAATGAATAATTTAAAAAAAGGAGACGGTGAAGGGGGCAAGGATGCAGGAGGCATTACAGCATGTGGGTATTCAGGAACAGAACATCAATACTGAACCTCACAGAGGAGCAGTGTGTAAGGAGGCGGTGTTTCAACAGGGAGACAGTCACTTACCTATGCCACCTGTTGCGGTGAGAATCGGAGCCCAACACCAGGGCAGGCACATCACTGCATGTGGCAGCAAAGGTCATTGCAGCTCTAAATTTTTATGCCTCTGGCTCCTTCCGAACTACTTCTGGTGACATCAGCAAATTGTCACTTTGCTGTGCACAGCCATCCAGCAGGTCCTTGATGCATTGTTCATTACCTTCCCCATGGAGGCTGATAAGCAGCAAGACCACTGGGATTTGCCCACGTTGCTGGATTTCCGTGGGTGCAGGGCACCATAGACTGCATTCACTTAGCCCTGCATGCTCCCCATCACGAACCAGTTCTCTATCTCAACAGGACGCATTGCCATTCGCTCAATGTTCAACTTGTTTATAACCCCAGGAAGCGACTCATGCAGGTCCGTATCCAGTTTCCTGGCAGTTCTCATGACACTTTCATACTGTGCCAGTCCTCAATACCCTCTCTCTTCCACCCAGACCATCGGGTAGACAGGCTGGCTGCTGGGCGACAAGGGCTATTCCCTAACCAACTGACTCATGACTCCCGTCAGGAACCTGGGCACAGAAGCAGAGCTTCAACATTACGAGAGCCTGCAGTAACATTTGTTCTGATTGAGCAGACCATTGGCGTCCTGAACCAACAGTTCCGCTGTCTGGACAATTCAGGAGGGACCCTTCAGTACAGCCCAGAGCGAGTATCAAGATTTGTTACCGTTTGCTGCATGTTCCACAATCTTGCCATCCAAAGGGGAGTTGCCTTGGAGCTGCCTCAAGAGAAAAAAGTGTAGCAGGAACATGAAACAGGGGATGAGGAGCCACACGATGCCGAAGAATATCATGGCGCAGCAGTACAGTGAGCTGCCGGAGCTGTAAGTCAGCAAATTATTGAGGAGAGATTCCCTGAACAATCCCTCCCCCGCCCAGAACACCAATACTCACTCTTTCCATTTGACCCAGTCCTGAGACCCGCCATATCAATGCCCTCAAACAGTACAACTTCATGGGTGTTCCTGTTACATCACTAAGATTATGAAGACAAACAGCAATACCAAAGCAGAAAACATTTTTTACTTCCAGCAGACTCCATTGTTGATTTCACAAATGGTTACACGACTGCTCCATAGCTATAAATCACCCTTGGTCAAAGCCGTAGTGTTCACCTTGTGTGCTCTTTTACCTATTCTAATGCTCCAATGAGATGGTTCCCCATTGGCTACAGTTTGGGAGGTGTAATGCTGCTGAACTTCCATTGAGGACACTGGAGGTGGTCATGGTGCGTGACCGAGGAACTTTAGCTGTTGACGACCTGGCTGCTGCCTGTTGGGACTCGGCTTTGACCTGGGCAGTCTGGCCCAGCTAGCTGTCTGGCACTAAGGGTACTGGTCGAGAGGCTGACGGGGGAGCAGGTGTGCTGTCACCCTGAGAAACTCCCATGGAATCAATGCCTCTTAAGGGGTTGAGCCATTGCTCTGCATGAGAACAGAGTGCAGGCATGCTGGGAGGTTCTTGATGCCCCTGTTCAGGATTTCCTTCAGGCTTTGTAAGCCAGAAGAGATGCTGGACCCCAGAGCTAAGGCAGCAGCAGTCTGAGCTTCCATCAAAGCTGTCACCAGAGGTTCCATTGCTGTCGGGGGGGGGGGGGGGCCTGCAGTGCTCATAGAGCTGACGACTCGCTCCATGTTTGACTGTATGGTTTAGATGCCATGCGTGAAAACAGCATACAGTTCGAGCTGGACTCCTCCATGCTCTCTGACATTGTGTGCAAGCTTGCTGGTAGGCAGTCCAGCACACTTAGAAGGTCCCTGTATTGCCAGTCTTGTGTATAGTGGGTCCTCAACGTGTTTATCAGTACCCTGCACAGGATGTGAGCTGCCCTTGTTCCTGGGCACTCGAGCTGGGTGCATCTCCATGTGCAGACCACTCCAGCCTTCCCCCTGAACTAAGTGCGCTGCCAGTCTCTGAGCTGGTGTATGTCGAGTGATGGCTCCTGTTGTGCAGTGCTGCCCTCTTCCTCTTCTACCTCCTGAAGGCTGATTGGAGCTTCTGGAGCTCAAATGGAAGAAAGAGGCAAGAGTTACCTATTAGTGGCATGGGTTGGAGACAAATAGTTTGCTTCTGAAAACAGCAGCAATTTGCCATGCATGGAAGGTTTAAAACCCTGCAGGACTTCTCCTCCAGCCTCGCCAGATGCCATGTTCCCGACACGCCCCTTGCCCACAATGTCCATCACCCACATTTCAGGTGGGGACAGGACAGCATATGGATGAATTGTAGGCTTACTACTGTGGCTGCCTACTCCCTATTATTGTGAAGCTTGCACTGTAAGAAAGAAGGAAATGTGTCAGTGTAAGAATAGCAAGAGGTTTTGAGGGCGTGCATGTCAGGGTTGAATAGTGTTGCCGGCATGTGATAGATTGCAGAGGTGTGAGGTGGTGAAACAAGTATATATATTGCGCTAAAAAACAAGAAAAAACTAAACACTAACGAGACACCATAGATGCATAAAGCCATAAGGGAAAAATTGAGGGTAAGGAAAGAGGCATACATTAAGTACATGGACAGCGGGGAGAGCATGATAAGGGAGAATACAAAGAGATTAGGAGAGAAGTCAAAAAACAATTAGGAAGGCAAAGAGGAACTATGAAATTAAATGATCAAGGAACGTAAAACAAAATAGTAAAATATTTTACAGGCACATAAATAAAAAAGGTCAGGATGGGAATAGGGCCACTAAGGGATGGACAGGATAATACCACAGGTGGCGATAGAGAGATGGCAGAAATATTAAATAATTACTTTGCTACAGTATTTTCCAGGGAGATAGAACAGGTGGACATGACATCGGAAGATGAAATTAGTAATGAGATAACTGCATTTAAAATAAAAAGAGGGGATATATTAAATAAACTAATCAAACTCAAAGAGGATAAAACCCCTGGTCTGGACGGATTACACATTTTAAAAGAATCTAGGGAAGAGATAGCAGAGGCATTACTACAAATATTTAATAATTCATTCGAAAAAGGTGGAGTGCCAGAGGACTGGCGGATAGCAAACATAAAACCTATATTTAAGAAGGGAGATAGAACATGTCCAGGGAACTATAGATCAGTCAGCTTAACATCGGTGGTAGGAAAAATAATGGAATCCCTACTAAAGGAGAAAATAGAAGAGCATCTAGAAACCAAAAATATAATGAATAGTCAGCATGGATTTCAAAAGGGAAAGTCTTGCTTGACCAATCTCACTGAACTTTTTGAAGAGGTAACAGAGAGAGTAGACAAAGGTAATGCAGTAGATGTAATTTAACTAGATTTTCATGGCACAGACAATATGGGCCAAATGGCCTCCTTGTGTGTTGTAAATTTCTATGATTCTATGATTCAAAAGACCTTTGCTAAGGTACCACATAATAGACTAATGAATAAGGTCAGAGAATGCAGAGTCAGGGGACAAGTAGCAGAATGGATACCTAGCTGGCTTTAAGACAGAAGCAGAGAGTAGGGGTAAAGGGTAGCTATTCACAGTGGCAGAAGGTGGAAAGTGGTGTTCCACAAGGATCAGTGCTGGGACCACTGTTGTTCACAGTTTACATTAATGATTTAGACTTTGGAATCAAAAACACAATTTCTAAATTTGCGGATGACACCAAATTGGGGGGGGGATAGTCAATACTGAGGAGGACTTCAACAAGTTACAGGAAGACATTAATAAACTTGCAGAATGAGCATATAATTGGCAAATGAATTTCAACACAGATAAATGTGAGGTATTACATTTTGGTAGGAAGAATAGGGATGTCACTTATTACTTGGAGGGTGCAAGTCTGGGTGGGGTAGAGGAGCAAAGGGATCTCGGAGTACAAATACACAAATCACTTAAAGTAGCGACACAGGTTAGCAAGACCATAAAAAAGCAAACCAGGCACTCGGGTTTATTTCTAGAGGGATAGAATTGAAAAGTAGTGAAGTTATGCTAAACTTGTATCGAACCTTGGTTAGACCACACTTGGAGAACTGCGTACAATTCTGGTCACCATATTATAAAAAGGATATAAAGGCACTGGAGAGGGTGCAGAGAAGATTTACAAGGATGACACCAGAAATGCGAGGGTATACCCATCAGGAAAGGATGAACAGGCTGGGTTTCTTTTCGCTTGAAAAAAGGCTGAGGGGTGACCTAATTGAGGTCTTTAAAATTCTGAAAGGTTTTGATAGAGTGGATACAGAGAGAATGTTTCCACTTGTGGGGAAGAGCATAACTAGAGGCCATCAATATAAGATAGTCACCAAGAAATCAAATAGGGAATTCAGAAGAAACTTCTTTACCCAGAGAGTGGTGAGAATGTGGAACTCGTTACCACAGGGAGTGGTTGAAGCGATTAGTATAGATGCATTTAAGGGCCGGTTAGATAAGCACATGAGGGAGAAGGAAATAGAGGGTTATGCTGATAAGAGATGAGGAAAGATGAGAGGAGGCGTGAGTGGAGCATAAACGCTGGCATGGACTGATTGGGCCAAATGGCCTGTTTCTGTGCTGTAAATCCTGTGTAATCCTATGTAAGTGAGGAGAGCAGCCGGTGCAGTGAGCTGCAGTAGGAGCAAAAGGAGGTGGAGTGTAGTCTACTACAGTGTTTGGAGGAAGTGCTGGTAATCGGGGGAAAGAAAGTTTGAGTGTGCTGGGGCAAGAGGTAGTGTAAGGCTAAGCAGAGAGTAATAAGAGATATATGTTAAGGATGCTTACCTTAGCTATCCTCGTGTGGTCATTAAATTTTATTTGACATTGCAGCCATGTCCCGGGGGGGGCAATGCTTTTGCCACTCACCTGCTCTGCGACCTCTGCCCACAGCTTGTCTGGATATCTTCCTTCCTCCTACTTTAATTAATGAGGGGCACGACTTTGGGGCATTCTTTGCAGCTATGTGGTAAGACATGCGCTCCAAGCACGGCATCCATTCTGCGCACGAAAACGCACTTACAGCAATTTCTACCCCACCATATCAACACCGACAGTGTTTACTTCCACACCATTACCCACCTCTATCCCTCTGCCACTGAAACATTGAATCCGCGCCTTCACTAAGACCGCCTATTTCCACCTCTAACATCGCCCAATTCTGTCCCTGCCTCAGCTCATCTGCTGCTGAAACCCTCATCCATGCCTTTTGTTACCTCTAGACTTGACTATTCCAACGCACTCCTGGCTGGCCTCCCATCATCCAGCCTCCATAAACTTGAGCTTATCTAAAACTCTGCTGCCCGTATCCTAACTCGCACCAAGTTCTGTTCACCCAACACCCCGTGCTCGCTGACTTACACTGGCTCCCAGTTGAGCAACGAATCGATTTTAAAATTTTCATCCATGTTTGCAAAACCCTCCATGGCCTCGCCCCTCCCCATCAACGTTCCCTCTAAGCTGCACGGCCGCGCAGATCTCTGCCGGTCCCGCACAGCCGCGCAGATCTCTGCCGGTCCCGCACAGCCCAGGACCGGCTTTTTCAATGTTAAATTCTGCGCATGGGCGAAACTGTGAGTGGGCCGCACCCACATTTTTTTTACGGGGAACATTGCTCCCCAGCTCTGTACCCTCCAACCCTCAGATATCTGCGCTCCACCAATTCTGGACTCTTGCATATCTCCGACTTTAATCACTTCACCATTGATAGCCGTGCCTTCAGCTGCCGAGGCCCTAAGCTCTGGAATTCCCTCCCTAAACCTCTCCGTCTTTTTCCTCCTACAAGCCGCTCCTTAAAACCTATCTCTTTGACCAAGCTTTTGGTCATCTGCCCTAATATCTCATCAAACTTTATCTGATAACACCCCTGTGAAGCGCCTTGGGACGTTTTACTACATTAAAAGGCACTATATAAATTCTTGTTGTTGTTACTTGCCAGGCTTGACTATCCTCACTCTCCTTACTACAAAGCCCCCCCACCCCCACCAATTCTCCACCCTCCATAAATCCCAACTTGTCCAAATCTGTACATGTATCCTAGCCCACTCATTCATCACTCCTGTCCATGCAGACCTACTTTGGCATCCCATTTTCCCAGTGCATCAAATTTAAAATCTTTATCCTCTACAGATCCCTCTACGGCCTTGCCCCATCCTACTTACACGTTCTGTTCTTCTGACTCGGGCCTTCTCTGCATCCATCCTCCCCTCATGCCACTACTGGGGGCAGAACCTTCAGCTGCATCTGTCCCACTCTCAAACTTCTTCACCAAACCCATCAGCCTCTTTCCATCTTTAAAATCCTTCTCAAAACTTATACAGAACCTTGGAAGACCACACTTGGCATACTGTGCAGAGTTCTGGTCTCCATATTTTAAAAAGAATATAGAGGCATTGAGAAGGTGCAAAAAAGATTCACGAGGATGATACCAGACCTGAGAGGATATACTTATCAGGAAAGACTGAACTGGCATGGGCTCTTTTCTCAAGAAAAGAGAAGGCTGATAGAGGTTTTTCAGATAATGAAGGGGTTTGATAGGGTAGATGTAGAGAAAATGTTTCCACTTGTGGGGGCATCCAAAAACAGTGTCTATAAATATAAGATAGTCACTAATAAATCCAATAGGGAATTCAGGAGAAACTTTTTTACCCAAAAAGTGGAACTTGCTACGACAAGGAGTAGTTGAGGTAAATAGCTTGGATGCATTTCAGGGGAAGCTAGACAAACACGAGGGTATGCAGATAGGGTTAGATGAAATGGGGTGGGAGTAGGCTCGTATGGAGCATAAACACTGGCATAGATCAGTTGGGCTGAATGGCCTATTTCAGTGCTGTAGATTCGATGTAACTCAATGAAGTTGTTGTCGGTTCTGGGGGTAAATACACTGTGTGGTGTGGTACTTACTGAGACATACAGATCAGGAAGATGTCAGAGGCTTGATCCTTGGTCTATTTCAGCTGTAGGCACACTACAATATTTGTGTCCCTGGGATAGAGAAGAAGGAAACAGAAATCCACAAGGGTTCATACTCCCGATAGTTATCCAGGGAACCCTACTATAAGTGCACATGTGGACATCTGACAAGGACAGAATTGAGCTCAGCTGAAGTACCCCCTCAAATAACCAACTGACATTCACAAACTAGGCTCACATTTAGAGAATTTCCACTTGGACAAGATATCAGAAGGCAGCTTGGGACCGGTGTTATTATACTAGACTTCAAAAAGGAGAATACAAGGGAGAAATCAGTAAACCGTAATCAAGTGGGGACAGAATTAGGCTTGGTTGTAATGTCCCCCATGGTAAAATAGCCTCCTTACATAGCATCAAATGAAGAATGGGCAATTGTGTGTGGGACCAGAAGACTGCCAGTACCCATGGAAATGTACCCCTGTAAGAATCAGTTCTCAGCAAAGAGTAGACAATTGCCAAAAATGTGGGGGAAAAACCTTCAATATGTCAACTTTCTCATCAGACTTCAAGGCTTACTGATAAAAGTTAAAAATTGTTGCCATGTTTGGATTTCTTTGTATTTTATTGGAACGAAAAAGGCTACCTGCTATGCATGATTACTTCAAAATACAGTAAAATATTCAACAAACCACATGAGTAAGTGAAAGGGGGATGGCACAGTGAGAGCAGCTCCTGTAAATGACCATGGACTAAAACGGATACTTTTTCCAGAGCAGTGAACAGGAATAGTTTTTGCAAGTTTAAAAAAAATCCCAAGTGATGTATAATTGCAGTGAGAAGAGAATTGCAAATCTTAAAATTCTGCAACTACTTTGGAACTGTAAGTGACATGGTCACTCCCTAGTTTTCAGCACTGTATTTGAACACAGTACTTTGATGGGCATAGTTTTTAGTACCGTATTTGAATAGTTCTTAAAGTCAATACGACTACCGACAAAACTACGAGAACTGGCCAGAAAATGATAAATCCAAACCACCATCCATTGGAAACTTAAAAAAAAATCTGTTCTAATTAAGTTGCACGTAACAACATATTTCGTCATTTACTTTTGATAAACATATACAAACCCAAGCCTTTCTCAAGAAGCATTTTGAACACATCATTGACACTCCCCCCACCGCACCCCCGCAACTCAGGCAAAAGAAAACACATCCACCACCGACATTTCTAAATCATTACTTCTTCAAAAAGAAAATCCAGTTCAGACTGACCACGACAAAATAAATAGTTTCGACATAAACAACCTGGCAACCGCCAGGCGACCTTTCAAACCCTACATTATTTTTCTTTAAAAAAAAGCTAAATTTTATTTTTTGATTTGTAATAGATCTGAATAAAGCAACAAAACAATTCTTGTGCATGCAGCTTTTCCTGGCCCTCCCCACTAAGTTAAACAGTTAAAGTAAGTCAATGAAACGTGTCCTGAGGATTCCATTTCACTTTCTGGTTAAAATGACTTCTGTCAACATGCCCAGTGTTTATTTGAGGGAAGGGGGGCGGGGGTCCAATCCCCCTTGGGAGGGGGGGAAGACACGGTCGAATTTCGGTCACAACCTTTAATAAGTGATTGAATACACTGACATGAAGGGTGTTTGTAGATATTGGGGCCCGGGGGGGCGGGCTCTTTGGAGCTCCGGCTCCCTCACACGGCAATCGGCCTCCGAAAACTGCAGCAGCTTTCCCCGTGAGAGACCCGCGCATCTCCCGGAGCCCCCGCTCGCTCTCACACACATACACATACTCTCTCTCGCTCTCTCATTCCGTCGCACACTTACTTCCTTTTCCTCTTTCTCTCCCTCACCCTCTCTCAAACCTTTCAACGGCTGACGACTAACAATGGCCGCCACCTCCTCAAGCACAAGCAAGATACCGTGTGAGGTGAAAGAGTGGCCGCCTGCCCGCCGCCTCCTCCTCCTCCTCGCCGACACCGCCCGCTCACACTGCCCCCTTCAGATTGGGAGGACCAGCCGTTCGCGCCTCACCGCAGCGGCTTGTCTGATCTCCTGCACCGTTCTGACTAAACGTACACAGTTACTGCGGGTTCCCAACCCCTCACTGCCCATCATACTGCTTATAAGATATATATATTAAATTACAAGCCCAAAACCAAACATGGTGAGGGCAGGAATGGGTTACAATCAAGGTTTCAGACTTCAATTTCTGACTTTATTTTGCGGCTGACGAAAATTTTAAATTGAAACCCCTAATAAGTAATGTTTCTGCATTATAAGACACAAAAGTAAGTGGAAAAATATAGGTCTATTTTAAAAATAAGGCTGTTGGTATCACAAAGACCATTTGGGTGGCAACACCGCTTTTTATTCTGTTCCAACATTTTTTGAATGTTTCCACTTTTGGGGGGATTAAGTTTTAAAAATACATTCTCTTCATTCCCCTCTCCTATTTCTTTCTAGCCCATGCACAATCTGGAAAGAGGAAAATGAAACCACCTTCTCCCAGTGCTCCACTCATGGTGCTCTATTACCAGCTATGAGGCGGTGCTGTCCACCCTTTCTCCCTTTTGAGATAAAGGCCAACATTCCATTAACCCTTTTTATTACTTTTTTACCTGTGCATTAACTTTGCTGCTACACAGCTCCTAGCCACTCACCATTAAGAAAATATTCTGATTGCCAATAGAGAATAAAGAACTAAAGGTTAAGTTATCAAAGGTAAGAGATGAAAGCAAAATACTGCAGATGCTGGAAACACTCAGCAAGTCAGGCAGCATCTGTGGAGAGAGAAACAGAGTTGACCTTTCGAAAGGTCATCAATCTGAAATGTTAACAAGGTAAGAGATGGTTGCTGTTGGTTAGACTTCTATAAAGTCCTGAAAAAGCTGTGCCATTGAAGAACTGACAGAAAGTTATCAAAAGATGATCAAGACATAGGGACTAACTAACCATTGCAACTCAAAAGTTCTCAAGTGCTTTGTCTCCTTCACACTCTGTTGATTGTTTGTATCAATGACCTCCTCCATTCATCGTGCAATCTATCAGGTGTCAACCTTGGCTCAGTGGTAGCCATCTCATCCGAGTCAAAAGGTCATGGGTTCAAGCCCCACCACTCCAGAGCCTTGAGCACATAATCTAGGCAGACATGAATGCAGTATGGGGAAAGTGCTACATTGTCACAGGTACTTATGGATAAGACATTAAACCAACGCTTCTCAGGTATACATAGAAGATAGGAGCAGGAGTAGGCCATTCGGCCCCTCGAGCCTGCTCCGCCATTCGATGAGATCATGGCTGATCATCCAAACTCAGTACCCTGTACCTGCCTTCTCCCCATATCCCTTGATACCTTTAGCTTTAAGAAATATATCTAACTCATTCTTGAATATATTTAATGACTTCGCCTCAACTACCTTCTGTGGTAGAGAATTCCACAGGTTCACCACTCTCTGGGTGAAGAAATTCCACCTCATTTCTGTCCTAAATGGCTTACCCCTTATCCTTAGATTATGACCCCTGGTTCTGGACTCTCCGACCATCGGGAACATTCTTCCTGCAGCTAGTTTGTCCAGACCTGTCAGAATTTTATATGTTTCGATGAGATCCCCTCTCATTCTTCTATACTCCAGCGAGTATAAGCCCAATCGACCCAATCTCTCCTCATATGTCATTCCTGCCATCCCAGGTATCAGCCTTGTGAATCTTCGCTGAACTCCTTCCATGGCAAGAACATCCTTCCTCAGATAAGGCGACCAAAACTGCACACAGTACTCAAGGTGTGGTCTCACCAAGGCCCTGTACAACTGCAGCAGGACATCCCTGTTCCTATACTCAAACCCTTTCGCTATGAAGGCCAACATACCATTTGCCTTCTTCACCACCTGCTGCACCTGCATGCTTACCTTCAGCGATTGGTGCACAAGGACACCCAGGTCTCGTTGCACTTCCCCTTCTCCCAATCTATTGCCATTCAGATAATAGTCTGCCTTTCTGTTTTTGACGTAAAAAATCCCATGGCACTATTTGAAGAAGAGAGGTGAGTTCTCCTGGTGTCCTGGCCAATATTTATCTCTCCACCAACATCACTAAAAAACAGCTTGTCTGGTCATTTATCTCATTGCTATTTGTGGGACTTTGGCTGCCACTTTTACCTACATTATAACAGTAAGTACATTTCAGAAGTACTTCATTAGCTGTGAAGCACTTTGGGACATCCTAAGGTCATGAAAGGCGCTGTGTAAATGCAAGTTCTTTCTTTCTATCTATCCATTCTTTTATGGATGATTACATTCAACATCTTCTTTCAGACTGCATGCCCTCATCGCACACAATCTTCTCAAGGAATTGGGGTGATTACAGAAAAACGTGAAAGTGTAGGCTGAAATGCTCTACAGTTATTCTGGGATAATTTTTCACTAACCCAGTCTGTACCTTAACAGACACATTCTTCATCATCAGTGATCAAAGCATCAAATGTCAAAATGGTGGGAATAGAATCAAATGATACAGCAGTTTTATCAAAAAAAGTTGCACCAAAAATAAGGGCAGCCGTCTAAAAATCAGATGGGGGTAGTATGATGCAATATATGATGGCATTGAGGAACACAAGCTAGATTTCAATCCCCTGAGGCATCAGGTTCAGCTGCAGTTCTGTGGAGTGAACTGGAGAGAAAGTCCTCTCTGAACAATACTCATTCAATTTATGTCAGCTGAGAACTCCATAATCTATTTACAATATATTGATAGTCTTATGTATAGCAGGTATGATCACACACTTCTGATTCTGAACCAAAAAGTGTGAGGTAATGCATTTGAGGAGGGCTAACAAGGCAAGGGAATACACAATAAATGGTAGGAAACTCAGAAGTGTAGAGGAACAGAGGGACCTTGGAGTGCATGTCCACAGATCCCTGAAAGTAGCAGGACAAGTAGATAAGGTGGTTAAGAAGGCATACGGGATACTTTCCTTTATTAGCCAAGGCATAGAATATAAGAGCAGGGAGGTTATGCTTGAACTGTATAAAACACTAGTTAGGCCACAGCTAGAATACTGTGTACAGTTCTGGTCACCACATTACAGGAAAGATGTGATTGCACTAGAGAGGGTACAGAAGAGATTTACGAGGATGTTTTCAGGACTGGAGAATTTTAGCTATGAGGAAAGATTGAATAGGCTGGGGTTGTTTTCTTTGGAACAGAGGAGGCTGAGGGGAGACTTAATTGAGGTGTATAAAATTATCAGGGGCCTAGATAGAGTGGATAGGAAGGACCTATTTCCCTTAGCAGAGAGGTCAATAACCAGGGGGCATAGATTTTAAGTAATTGGTAGAAGGATTAGAGGGGAGTTGAGGAGAACATTTTTCACCCAGTGGGTGGTGGGGGTCTGGAACTCACTGCCTTAAAGAGTGGTAGAGGCAGAAACCCAATCACATTTAAAAAGTACTTGGATATGCACTTGAAGTGCTGCAACCTATAAGGCTACGGACCAACAGCTGGAAAGTGGGATTAGCTGGATAAATCTTTTTCGGCCGGCACAGACACGAAGGGCCGAATGGCCTCCTCGTGTGCCGTAAATTTCTATGATCATAGGCAAACTTATTCTACCACATCTGATCGGATCATTCTTCTTACATGATTTCAACTCTGGATTCCCCCTAACCCTCACTTCATTTTCTCAAGAGCTGCAGCAAGACACACAGGTAAATTAAAACAATTGAACAACTCCAATATGAACAAAAATCAAAATACTGCAAATGCTGGAAATCTGAAGGATCCATCTCCGAAACCTGTTGTCTGTTCTCTCCACAGATGCTGCCTGACCTGCTGAGTGCTTCCAGGATTTTCTGCTTTTAAACAACTCTAAAGTAAGTATGAATGTAGAAAGTTTAAACTTTTTAAAACACTGATTCTTATAATCTGGATAATTTACACTTTGAAATGCAGTTGGCCAATGTGATGGGAGATATAACAAAAGTCCAACCAATTGTGGCAGATACTAAAAAAAATATTTGTCAACCATTGCGTCCTTGCTCCTACAGGAAGAATCTACAGTAGTAGAACCTACCAGATTTGAGACTGCAAGATTTCAAATTTAAAGAAAGACTTCTATACTTAAATGGAAACAATTAGAAGACAATTCTGAAGAGAGAAAAAAAATCAAAGAATATGAATGAGAAGACAAGAAAGTGGGGGGTAAGATCATTCAAAAAGAGGCAAGCTTGTTAGGCCATATTGTCTTTCCTGTTCCTAAAAGTTTGAGAAAGCAACCCTACCTGTCATAAAGGGGGCTATGAATTTAACATTTTAACATTGGAGGCAGACATTTTCTAATAATTCAGATATTTCCAGTATCATTTATTTCTTTATGGGATCATAGTCCCACTGGGACAAAAATAGGGTCCTTGGTCACAGATGATTTCAGACTTTCTTCCCTCCTCATCCACCAGTGGTACACCACAAATATTCTATTCACATTTTTTTTAAGTAGCACAGATCAACTCTACTAAACTGAGTACCAAGTAAATGGATGGAAATTGGAAACTCTGAAATATTTTCTGTCAAATACCAATTCAATTCACTGATGGATCCTTTCTGCCTAGGCTACACACTTTAATGGGCCAGAAATTCAGCTTTCCGGCTTCCTGCGGGTGCAAGCATCGCGCGTGTACTTGCCTACCGTGCCTGCAGTTGTGCTTTGGGCCCACGAGGACTTCGGGTCCTGGGCCTCCTCCAGCTGCCGGCGCGCAGTGCTTGTGTATCCCAGGGGCGCAGTTAGTTCGAAGTGTCCCCATGGATCACGTGGGCCATGGAAAGCCAATCCTAACAGGGCATTTTCATTCATAGATTTGACAGGAAGACCTGTCAAATCTATAAATAGAGATCGGCCCCAAAACCACACTTAAACTTCAAATAAATTTTAAAAAAATCACATTTTTAAAATAACTATAAGTTAAATAAATTAACTACTTTAAACAAAAATTTAAATTTTTGAAAAAATTAATTATACTTTGTAACGGTGCTAAAAATAAACTTACCTTTCTTTAAAGTATCTAAAAAAGATAAACCTGTTGAAATTTTTTTTTAATTGTAATTAATTAACCACTTACCTTGTTAAAAACAGGCCTTGCGCCTCCTTTTTAAAAGCGCAGCTTCTTCATACTTACCTTCCCGGAGAAACCTGAAAAAAAAATCGAAGTTCGCTGCGTGCGCGCAGCCTCTCCCGCGCACGCGTTCGACTTCTGAACCCCTCCCTTCAGGGGAACAGAAGTTCTGGTTTCCCGCGCATGCGCAGTGCATGCAGGAAACCAGCACTTCAGATGGCCTTACGGGTGAGTACACAGCGCGTACTCACCCGACAACAGCCGAATTTCTGGCCCAATGTGTCTACAGCTCAGGTTGTTTAGTCACATGCTCTGTAACTTCTTTCATCTTTCCCAGGGTGATAGGGGAGACGAAGCATCATCGTGAGGGATTCACTCAACTTTGGGAAAGTGCCACTAGATTGGAACAAGCTAATATAACAGACATATTCAAAGAAAAGGACAAATCTAATCTGGCAACTACAGACCCAATGGTCTTCAATTAATGTCAGGTAAAATAATGGAATCAATTATCAGGAGCGAATATGAGGACTAACGTGTTTGAGAGAAATCTAGCAACAGACAACATGGTTTTAGAAGGGGAGATCCTGCATGAATAGCCACCTTGACCTTTTTGAAGAGGTCACACCCATTGGACAATGAAAAAACATATTATGTTGTGTACTCAGATTTCTAAAAAGCCTTTGATAAAGTACCTCACAGAAGGGTGCAACTGAAACCAAAGCAATGGGAATTCTAAAGTAAAACCTGTGTGCACACGAATTGATAAAAGAATAGGATATGCTGATAGGGTTAGATGAGGAGGGGTGGGAGGAGGCTCGTATGGAGCATAAACTGTAGCATAGACTAGTTGGGCCGAATGGCCTGTTTCTGCGATGTAGACTCTATGGCCGCAATTTTCTGAGTGGAGGCGGGTTGGAGTCGGGTTCGATGTTTGGCGGGTTCCGGACCCGCTGCCGGTTTAATCCGCTCTGAAATAACGATTTTGCCTTAAGTGGGCTGATTAAGCCGGTCGTGCGCGCTACCCGGCCCAATCAGTGGGTTCGGGTCTGCTGCTCGCCTCTGCTGACGTCTTTCAGCCAGCTGCATTTAAGGGGCCCATGCAGCCTTGTTGTTGTTCATTCCTATTCTGCTGCTTCTCGGTGCGGCACATATCAAAATGACTGCTTCAAGACCAAAGGCATCTCCACGATTCGATGATGACTCCCTCCATGCTCTTGTGGAGGGAGTGAGAGGGCGCCAAGAGGTACTGTTCCCCTCAAATGGATGGAGGAAGCCTCCTCAGCAAACCAAGGCAGCCTGGCTGCAAATTGCTGAGGAGGTTAGCGCCAGGTCTTTGTGTGCACGAACCTGGGTTCAGTGCAGGAAAAGGTTCAATGACCTGCTACGCTCAACAAAAGTGAGTATAACATCACACTTACCTTCAATCTGCTCCCCATCTCTTCTCATCACCAGCACTCTGCATTGTCAACCTACTCCTGCACATCCCTTGCACCCTTAACCATTGCTCTCTCTCTATGTACAGAATCACGTCACCATTCTACTATTCACCCCTCACACTCGCTATCACTGTTATGCAATGACAACAAGGAGGGCCCTTGATATTGGCACCTCACTCCATCTTTGTCTCCCTCTAAGCATCTATGCTATGGATTCTCTACACTCACTCCATCATTCTCGTTCAAACTCCACTTGTGTCCCTCATTGCAGGAAAAGAGAGCCCACAATAAGAGGGAGAGGGGCAGGACAGGAGGAAGGCCACCTTCGATTGCCCACTTGACCATCGCTGAGGAGGCTGCTCTTGACATCGTCGGAGGTGCTGAGGAGCTGGAAGTGGAGGACGGAGAGACGGGCGCAGTAGAGCAAGCTGGTGACAGAATAGATTTGCAACCCTCTCATTTAGATTGCATGAGTGACTGATATGGCATCTGATGGTCATACAGATTGAGTTCTGATCATCTGCACAATTCGATGTGCCTGCTACGTTAATATCACATGTCTAACTCATGCCTTTACTCCCCCACAGGACCATCGAGAGCCCCCTCCCCACTGTCCAGGAGGAAGAGCCGGAAGACTCCTCAGAGGAAGCTGCAACCTCTGAGGGCGCAGTGTCAGCAGAATTGAGCGCACCCAGCACCAGAGCAGAGACGCACACCTCGGTGGGTCATTCGCGAGATAGATTTGTGTTGTCGCCTGGTGTATCACAGCTCACAAGTGAGCATCAGCAGATGGTGAAGACAGGGACAGCAGTGGAGAGTCCTCGTCGGAGGACGCTGGACGCTCCTAGCTCTGCTCAGCTGCATGTGGACCCTGTGCCTCTGGGGCCATCCAGAAAGAGAGCGGTGCTGGAGCTTCAGGAACAAGTGCAGGAGTCTCTGACAGGTTTTGCATCCACGGTAACTGCGAGTGTGCAGGGAATGGAGGAGTCCATCTCAAACATAAGCAATGCCATGGTGGAGGCAATGGCGCATGAACGTGCCACCATGGAGAGGGTGGCAACCTCCTCGGAGGACATAACTCGCCAGACTCAACAGAGCATGGTGACTCTTCTAAATAGATGGTCTGCTATGGAGGATAGATGGGCATCTATTGAGGAGAGACACCAGAGGTACATGGACGTCCCCGTTATGAGGAATGTCGGCACAGAGACGGGTCCTCATGGCCCCACTGATGTGTAGCAAGGTGCTCTCCAGCTACTTGCTAGCAGTGAAGTGCGGGCGACCCATGAGAGGGATGTTGGTGGTCTACAACAAGGGAGTGTGGGCTCCTCTCCAAGCACTCACACTCCCATGCCACGGCGGAGTCCTCGGTCAGAGCCCCAGATTCCTCACCCAACTGAGATGGCCGTCTCAGCCCCTGTACAGCTGCAGGAGGAGCAGACTGTTGCCGAGCCCTCCCAGGCTCCCAAACACAGAGGACGCCCACCAAAGGTGTCGAAGCAGGAGCAGAATGAAAGTGAGCAAGGTGCCTCAACATCTGCTGAAGCCCCAGGGGAAGCACCACGTAGAAGCACGCATAAGAGAAAGTTAACACACAAATAGTCACAAGGGTAGTCACTTGGGTGTTTTGATGTAATACAAATTGAAGATTATCATCGTCATTTCAATTGTAATAAAGAAATGCGATGGCAAACATTAAAAGAGTTGGCCTATGTGTGCCCAGAAATGGAAGTGTCACAGTGAGGTGTCAGGGTGCCTTTCATCTGTAATGATGATGGTGAGAGTGATAGGAACCCACAGTTTATTGTACAGATGGTGTATGGAGTGTTAAGAAGGTGGCAGCCACATGTGTTTGCTTCGTAAACTTAAGCGAATCTGGTATGGATCAGTGCATCACTTGCCTCATGGTCAGCAATGTGCTCGCGTGCTGGTGGAACGAGCACATCCACCTCCGTAAGGTCTTCCTCCTCCTCCTCCTCTGAGGAGGAGGAGGCTGTGCACTGAGCCACTTGTTCCTCAGGCAGCGGTAAGCCATGCTGCTGTGCGATGTTGTGCAGTGCACAGCAGACCATGATGATTCTGGAGACCCTGGCTGGTGAGTACTGTAGGGCGCCACCTGATCTGTCAAGGCATCTGAATCACATTTTGAGCAAACCAATGGTTTGCTCAATGATGCCTCTGGTGGGAATGTGGCTCTCATTGTAGCGCTCCTCAGCTTCATTTGCTGGGCTCCTCAATGGCATCATTAGCCACGTCTTCAGGGGATAGCCCTTGTCTCCAAGTAGCCATCCGGAAAGTTGGGTTGGCGGATTGAAGAGCTGAGGCACAGTGGACTGCCGCAGGATGAACGAGTCATGGCAACTGCCAGAGAACTTGGTGCAACATGCATAATGTTTTTCCTGTGGTTACACACCAGCTGGACGTTAAGGGAGTGGTAGCCCTTGCGGTTGACAAATGCAGCTGGGTTGTGATGGGGTGCCCAAATAGCCACATGTGTGCAGTCTACAATGCCCTGCACTCTTGGCAAGCCTACCATATTTGCAAAGCCAACCGCAAGCATGGTTACACTTGCTTCATCCATGGAGAAGTGGATGTAATTGTGCACCTTTGCAAAGAGGGCGTGATGCAAGTGTGTGCGGCCGACTGGGAGATGCCGCTGATGATCCCTGGAAGGACCCTGAAGCAAAGAAGTTGAGTTCGGTGGTGACTTTGACAGCCACTGGTAAGGAGTGTCCACCCGCTCCTCTGGGCTGCAGGTGTTGGTGCAGCATTGTGCAGATGTCAGCGACTACCTCTCGCGAAAGTCTCAGCCTCCTTTGGCACTGCTGCTCACTCATGTTGAGGAAGCTCATCCTCTGCCTGTAAACCCTGTGTTGGGGGTATCTCCTGCGGCGAGGTGCAGCCCTGCGCTGATGCCCTCTGCCCTGTGCAGCATCAGGTGGGTGAGGAGAAGGTTGGCGCTCCTGTTATTGCTGCTGTGCCCGGTTCTGCTGCTGCCGCGGCTGCTCTTCCTCCGATTCTGAGGACCAGGATGAGAGGGTATAAATGGTTCCCATTCCGCTGGTATATATGTTAGTTGAGGAATAGATGTTATAAGTGCTCAGTCAATGTGGGGAGAGGGTTTTCCAAGGAGGTCACAGTGCATATGGATCTCAGCTTAACCACTTACAAGCGCGAACAACCAAAAAAAAAAGGTTAAAAGCTCAACTGCAGATGGCAGGATTTGACACGTTGGACCCCCTGTGACCCATCTCATTGTCTTGGCTGTGCTCTGGTGTGTCTTTGATGTAATGCCTCCCTGAAAGATTGTATCTCTGCAGACAAATTGCTTTCTGTGTTTATATACTGTGTAATCGATTCCCTCATTGTACCTTTACCTGACGAAGGGGCAACAGCTCCGAAAGCTCGTAATTTTAAATAAATCTGTTGGACTATAACCTGGTCTTGTGCGACTTCTCATTTTTGTCCACCCCAGTCCAACACCGGCATCTCCGCATCATGACTTACAAGCTCAGTAGACCTGCAAAATGTGTTCCAACACCTCAAAACACAAAGTTCTGCCATCTGAAAGTCAGCCATGTTACAGGTCTGCTTTTATGCTGCAGGTGCAGCTGTCAAGAATTCACATAGTTGCTGAACCCGGCACAATCAGCTGGCGTGTTTGGCGAATGACGTGGAACATGCTGAAAATGTCGTAAAATGGGATTAAGTAGGCAGTTAACAAGCTGTTAACTGCCTTAAGTGCCTCTCCCGCTGCTTGGTGTCGGGTCTGATTGGGACTCCCAGACCCGACACTTGGCAAAGATGCATGGAGGTTCAGAACCCGCCGTCAATCAAAACAATTTTAACCTCTGACCCACCTCCAAACCCGCCCTCTGAGTGCCGGCAATATCGCGGCCTGTGTAACTCTATGTAAATGAAATGGGTGGGACTTGTTAAAGGAATGATGTTGTGGGGAGGCAGTGAATATTTTGAGTGGTGTGCTGCATAGGCCCCTACTGTTTCTAATCAGGGTTAACAATTATGATTCTGAAATCTAATGCAAAGTGAGGAAATTTGCAGGTAATGCTAAACCAGGAGGGGAAGCTGAGTTGCAGGAAGTAACCGGGGGCCTGCAAAAGGAATCAGATAAAATCTCCAAATGGGCAAATCAGTGGCAGATGAAATTCAACACAGATAAATGCAAGGTACTGCACAATGGAAAGAAAAATGGGTCAAAAATATACGATGGATGGTGTTGAAATGCAAAATGGAGAAGGATCTGGGGATGGTTGTAGATTAAGTATTTAAACATGACATATCACTATGGAGCAGCGACAAACAAAATGGATAGAATGCTGAATTATCATGCCAGATCAGTGGGTGGGTGTCGTGCCAAAGCTGCACAGTATCCTGGTGAGACTGCACCTCAAGCACTGTACATAGTTTTGGTCATCAAAAATAAGGAAAATATTCAAACTTTGGAAGCAGTGCAGGGAAGTGCCAGAAGGCTGATCCCCAGCATCAAAGGGTTGGGTTATGGGGGAAAACTGGAGAAGTTGGGGCTTTTTAACCTTGAAAGGAGGCGACTGAGAGGGGACCTTATAGAAGTATATAAGCTATTAAATGATATACATAGATTAATCTGGAACACTACTACTAGGTATGCCAGGATACTAGGACAAGGGAAAATAAGTCAAAATTGGTGAAAGGACAACTTATGGTAGATATCAGGAAGAACAGTATTTATGTGGCTGGTCCAGTTAGGTTTCTGGTCAATGGTGACCCTAAGGATGCTGATGATGGGGGATTCAGCGATGGTAATGCTGTTGAATGTCAAGAGGATGTGGTTAGACTCTCGCTTGTTGGAGATAGTCATTGCCTGGCACTTGTGTGGTGCGAATGTTACTTGCCACTTATCAGCCCAGGCCTGAATGTCATCCACGGCTTGCTGCATTCGGGCACAGACTGCTTCATTATCTGAGGAGTTGCGAATGGAACTGAACATTGTGCAATCATCAGCGAACATCAAGGGCAGTCACTCTCACCTCACCTCTGGAATTCAGCTCTTTTGTCCATGTTTGGACCACGGCTGTAATGAGGTCTGGAGCCCAGTGGTCTTGGCGGAACCCAAACTGAGCATCAGTGAGCAGGTTATTGGTGAGTAAGTGCCGCTTGATAGCACTGTCGATGACGAGCACAAGTCTTCAGCACGATAGCAGGGATGTTGTCAGGGCCCATAGCCTTTGCTGTATCCAGTGTGCTCAGCCATTTCTTGATATCGAATTGGCTGAAGACTGGCTTCTGTGATGGTGGGGACTTCAGGAGGAGGCCGATATGGATCATCCACTCGGCACTTCTGACTGAAGATGGTTGCAAACGCTTCAGCCTTGTCTTTTGCACTTGCGTGCTGGGCTCCGCCATCATTGAGGATGGGGATATTCATGGAGCCTCTTCCTCCCGTTAGTTGTTTAATGGTCCACCACCATTCACGACTGGATGAGGCAGGACTGCAGAGCTTTGATCTGATCCGTTGATTGTGGGATCGCTTAGCTCTGTCTATAGCATGCTGCTGTTTAGCATGCATGTAGTCCTGTGTTGCAGCTTCCCCAGGTTGGCACCTCATTTTTAGGTATGCCTGATGCTGCTCCTGGCATGCTCTTCTGCACTCCTCACTGAACCAGGGTTGGTCCCCTCACTTGATGTTAATGGTAGAGTGAGGGATATGCCGGGCCATGAGGTTACAGATTGTGCGGGGTGTGGAATAAGATTTTTAAATTCTGGATGGATGAGTTAAAATGAGCCACATGGCCTCCATCATCTGTATTAAATTTCTGGAAACACTTACATTTCACAAAATCTTGTATTACAATTGAAATCATGAATAAATAGTGCAACAGAAAATATTTGTGTGATATCCTCAGTCTATTCCTGCTAAGTGAACTATAGAAATACAATTAATATTTGGGACCCATTTGATATTTAATTACACAAAAGGAGAAAGTAAATGCATTGCATTGTCAAGTCCGGCAGTTGTATAAAAATCAAGTCCAATAGTTTCTGGTCAGGTTTTCCATTTATAAAACCGGTATTATCAGAAGTAAATTACAGATAGTACATTTTAGAACTTAGTCAATAATGAAATATGATTGTGGTAATGTGGCAAATAGTGACAATATAGAAACTAAAACATATTTTCAAAGGTTCTGTCCTGGTGATCATTGCTGTGTCTGTCGGAGCCATTTATGTGATTAGTTTAGGTGCCCTATACATTGCTGCCATGTGGTTGCTAGGGTAACATTTATTGTTATTCTGGTGTTTTCTGTAACTTGAAGGTGAAAGGAAAACAGCTGTTGAAATATTCAGTGCACCTGTTATGCCCATTAACGAAATGTAAATATATTTCTATGAAAGTCCTGTCTCATGGGTTGAAGAATGCAGCCTATGTATAAACCTGTTATATTCACTTAACTGGAATTGATTGTACAAATGTTTTTCAGAGGGATGTTTATTATTCTCTTTCTATACCTGGTAATGATTTAACAGTCTGTGAATGGTTACAGTTTACTGGAATCTGTATACAGACAATAGATTACATAATAACTGTACATGGTGTTCAAGAACTTGCGGTTTATTGTTCACTCACTGTGACATTTTCAAACCTCTCAAATTGATGGTCTTCAAACATAGTGGGCCGGAATTTGCAGTCGGAGGCGTACCTCCGGATAACGCCTCCGACCCGAAAAAAATCCGAATCTACCTGCTGGCTCCCGGGCTTTGGAGACTTTAGGTCCTGGGCCTACAGGCATACGCCTGCGTAAAGGCCCACGGATCCCAGGGACGCCGGCAGTTCGGAAGCGTCCCTGGGATCACGTGGGCCAGGTCCTCCTATCAGAAAGGAGGATTCCTCATATGCTTATGGATGGG
This sequence comes from Squalus acanthias, assembly GCA_030390025.1. NCBI lineage: Eukaryota > Metazoa > Chordata > Chondrichthyes > Squaliformes > Squalidae > Squalus > Squalus acanthias. The sequence continues at coordinate 79,993,075 of CM059425.1, read as the reverse complement.
GATTCCATTCACGAACGGAATCCCCATAAGCATGAACCCAATCCCCAAATAATTAAATAATTTACACAACTGGAACAAAAATAAATGTTCCCATTTTTAAATTTAATTAAAAGTCCCTTTAATGAAGCATTTACAATAAAAATGTAATTTTTTGAAAAAATATTAAACATTTTAATCTGGGCCAAAATTTACATAAATTCATTTTAAATGTTTGTGGATGATTTTTTATTTTTTTATTTAACATTTATTTTAACCCTTATGCTGGTGAAAGCAGGCCCTACGCCTGCTTTTACCAGGCGTAAGGGTTTTGTGGGCATTTGCCAGGCTGCACCAGCGAAAGTAATTTTTGGGTCGGTTTGTATGTTCCGGGTTTTCGCGCATGTGGAAACCCAGAACTTGCGGGGCCCTTTACGAGGCTTATGACGGGGTACGCTGTGCATACGCCATCATCGGCCCCGCAAAATCCGGGCCACTATTTAACAATAACTCAGGACTTGTGAATCATAGCTGGACGCACTTCCTGTCTGTGCCACTTGTCTTTCGGTTGTCACATTTTTGTCACGCTTTTTGTCATTTTTTTCCTTATAAATTCCTATGTCCACATAAAGAACATAATGTGGAGATGCCGGTGTTGGACTGGGGTGGACAAAAATGAGAAGTCGCACAACACCAGGTTATAGTCCAACAGTTTTATTTGAAATCACAAGCTTTCGGACTTTACCTGACGAAGGAGCAGCGCTCCGAAAGCTCGTGATTTCAAATAAAACTGTTGGACTATAACCTGGTGTTGTGCGACTTCTCATTAAAGAACATAAAGAATGGGAATCACCCGTGTAATTTGTCTTGCTGTAATTACACCCTCCCAGCAGGGGTGGTGCTGTAGCATCTCAGTTTTTGGCTCTCCCAGCTCCTCAGTATGTACTGCAGAGAAACTAATATGCTCCAACCAACTCGACTTCTCTGCTTCCCAAATTGCCTTAAGTGTTATTTGATAAATAATATTAAATTAAGGTAGTATATAAAAATAAGGACAGAATGTATGACTTTAAAATGGGGATTGAATTGCATCTGTGTACCCTGGTGTGATTATCTGCTGCCTTCTCTTAGTCTTGATTCCCATGTGCAATGCCAAGAGAGATCAGCTAGTATATATGTTACACTGTTTCTTTAGCAAAAGAATGTTATACCATGAATTTTAATCAACAGTATGTTTTTAAGGGCTGGTACTCTGTCTCTCCCAACCATAATTCAGTGCTCCTGGAAACTCTTAGCCACTTTAAGTTCCCAACCCCATCTCCCCCTCAGTGCTCCCTGCACCACATCAATACTACCACTCCTTGCCTGATACCAACAGAGCCCAGTGAAACCCTCCCCTTTATCCCAGATTTCCAAAGTTCTGAGTTCTCCCAATCACCACACACCTTGAGGTACCCTGCTGCGTACTCCTAGGTACCAGTCCTCTCTCACACCTCCAATGCTCCCAAGCCTCACAGCCAAACCTATGAGTACTCCCACCTCCCAGCACCCTCCCCCATGACTGCTCCCAGAGCCCAGACGGCAATCACATTAAATGCTCAAAAACTCCAGCACTCCTCACCTAATTTTCCATGATTGTTCTAGGTCCAGCTCTAAATGCTTACACAAATGTATTTGTTAATACTCAGAAAGAAAGAAAGGCTTGCATTTATATAGCGCCTTTCATGACCACTGGACGTCTCAAAGCGCTTTACAGCCAATGAAGTACTATTTGAAGTGGAGTCACTGTTGTAATGTGGGAAACAGTTGTTAATACTCAGTATTCAAAATGATTGCTCATTAAAAGAGGTAAGAAATCCAAGAAGAACTACAGCATTATTCAAGTTTGGAAAGAGGTTCTGAATAAGACCTGAATTTAAAATGTTTTGCACAATTGTTATATATTACTTGGTCTTTGCTTTAAAATGTCACACCCTAAACAGATGTACAGTAAACATAAAGAACAACCACCCCCCATATTGCGTGCCAAAATGTGTTTATTTATATGAGGAAAGAACTTGTATTTATATAACACCTCTGGATGTCTCAAATCGCGTAACAACCAATAAAATACTTTTAAAGTGTAGTCACTGTATTAATGTAAGCAAACACAGCAGCCAATTTGCATACCGCAAGGTCTCACAAACAGCAGTGAGATAAATAACTAGATAATCTGCTTTACTGATGTTGGTTGAGGGATAAATGTTGGCCAGGAAACTGGGAAAACTCCCCTGCTTTTCTTTGAATAGTGCCATGGGATCTTTATCGTCTACCTTAAAGGGCAGACGGTGCCTCGGTTTAACGTCTCATCTGGTAATGCAGCAGTCCCTCTGAGGTACTGAGGTGTTAGCCTAGATTATGTACTCAAGTCTCTGGAGTGGGATTTGAAATCATGATCTAATGACTCAGAAGCAAGAATGCTACCACTGAGCCAAGACTGACATGTACATGTAGTATGTGAGGGAATACATTTATTTACCTATCTGCAATTGGTAAGAGAAATACTATTTAATTTCCAATCTTCGCATGTGTTCCTAGCCCCACAGTCCTTGTGGAGATGAAGTCCCATCTTCACACTGAGGGCACCCTCCAATGTGTTGTGTGGCACTACCATGATGCTAAATGGGATAGATTCAGAACAGATCTAGCAGCTCAAAATCGGGCATCCATGAGGTGCTGTGGGCCATCAGCAGTAGCAGAATTGTATTCCACCACAATCTGCAACCTCATGGCCCGGCATATCCCTCACTCTACCATTACCATCAAGCCAGGGGACCAACCCTGGTTCAATTAGGAGTACATGCCAGGAGCAGCACCAGGCGTAGCTAAAAATGAGGTGCCAACCTGGGGAAGCTGCAACACAGGACTACATGCATGCTAAACAGTGACAGCAGCATGCTATAGACAGAGCTGAGCGATCCAACAACCAATGAATCAGATCAAAGCTCTGCAGTCCTGCCACATCCAGTCATGAATGGTGGTGGACAGTTAAACAACTAACGGCAGGAGGAGGCTCCATGACTATCCCCATCCTCAATGATGGCGGAGCCCAGCACGCGAGTGCAAATGGCAAGGCTGAAGCGTTTGCAACCATCTTCAGTCAGAAGTGCCGAGTGGATGATCCATATCGGCCTCCTCCTGAGGTCCCCACCATCACAGAAGCCAGTCTTCAGCCAATTCGATTCACTCCACATGATATCAAGAAATGGCTGAGCACACTGGATACAGCAAAGGCTATGTGCCCTGACAACATCCCGGCTGTCGTGCTGAAGACTTGTGCTCCAGAACTAGCCGCGCCTCTAGCCAAGCTGTTCCAGTACAGCTACAACACTGGCATCTGCCCGACAATGTGGAAAACTGCCCAGGTATGTCCTGTCCACAAAAAGCAGGACAAATCCAATCTGGCCAATTACCGCCCCATCAGTCTACTCTCAATCATCAGCAAAGTGATGAATGGTATCATCGACTGTGCTATCAAGGGGCACTTACTCACCAATAACCTGTTTACCGATGCTCAGTTTGGGTTCCGCCAGGACCACTCGGCTCCAGACCTCATTACAGCTTTGGTCCAAACATGAACAAAAGAGCTGAATTCCATAGGTGACGTGAGAGTGACTGCCCTTGACATCAAGGCAGCATTTGACCGAGTGTGGCATCAAGGAGTCCTAGTAAAACTGAAGTCAATGGGAATCAGGGGGGAAAACTCTCCACTGGCTGGCGTCATACCTAGCACAAAGGAAGATGGTTGTGGTTGTTGGAGGTCAATCATCTCAGCCCCAGGACATCGCTGCAGGAGTTCCTCAGGGCAGTGTCGTAGGTCCAATCATCTTTAGCTGCTTCATCAATGACCTTCCCTGCATCATAAGGTCAAAAGTGGGGATATTCGCTGATAATTGCACAGTGTTCAGTTCCATTTTACAACTCCTCAGATAATGAAGCGGTCCACGCCCGCATGCAGCAAGACCTGGACAACATTCAGGCTTGGGCTGATAAGTGGCAGGTAACATTCACGCCACACAAGTGCCAGGCAATGACTATCTCCAACAAGCGAGAGTCTAAACACCGTCCCTTAACATTCAACGGCATTACCATTGCCAAATCTCTCACTATCAACATCCTGGGGGGTCACCATTGACCAGAAACTTAACTGGACCAGCCACATAAGTACTGTGGCTACAAGAGCAGGTCAGAGGCTGGGTATTCTGCGGCGAGTGTCTCACCTCCTGACTCCCCAAAGCCTTTCCACCATCTACAAGGCACAAGTCAGGAGTGTGATGGAATATTCTCCACTTGGCTGGATGAGTGCAACTCCAACAACACTCAAGAAGCTCGACACCATCCAGGACAAAGCAGCCCACTTGATTGGCACCCCACTCACCATCTTAAACATTCACTCCCTCCACCACCGGCGTACCGTGGCAGCAGTGTGTACCATCTACAAGATAGACTGCAGCAACTCGTCAAACCTTCTTCGACAGCACCTCCCATGACCTCTACCACCTAGAAGGACAAGGGCAGCAGGCGCATGGGAACACCATCACCTGCAAGTTCCCCTCCAAGTTACACACCATCCTGACTTGGAAATATATCGCTATTCCTTCATCGTCGCTGGGTCAAAATCCTGGAACTCCCTCCCTATCAGCACAGTGGGAGTACCTTCACCACACGGACTGCAGCGGTTCAAGAAGGCGGCTCATCACCACCTTCTCAAGAGCAATTAGGGATGGGCAATAAATGCTGGCCTTGCCAGCGATGCCCATGGGCATCCCAGGAACGAATAAAAAAAAATTGTAAGACTCATCTAAAGGGAAAATCACAACCCAATCCTGTCCTCATCCAACATTCAAACACACTTTTCAGAAGGGCTAACACGGCATATCAGTCAGGACCAGGACACCGGACAGATCTTTCCTCCTGAAGCCTAAAGGCACACTGTGGTCACACCTGAACACCACCACCCTGGCTGAGAACAGTTAGCTCAGCACAGACCAGGGATTGAAACTGGTCCTTTCTGCTCGCTGTGACTCAGCATCACACCAGACAGTGCACTTAACCACTAAAACCATTAGGGACGCCCCGCTTTATACATAGTCTTGCACATTTTGCATCAGTAAATCTTGCCACTGAAGATTCTACCCTCCGTTTCCACTAATTAACCACAGCTGCTAGGGTTTGCTGTCTGGTTTCACATTGGGACAAAGTTTGAAGGACCTCTAAAAGAAAACAATTACAAAGAATACTCATTAATGTTAGCTATTTTGAGGGGAAGTGGAGGAGTGAAATATTTTTGGTTAGTTATCGTTGATGACATCATAAGAGTGCCAGCTTGGAGGGTCTCGCTGATCTTCAGAGTGAGGGAAATGTTTATCAGCAAAAATGCAAACAGCCAATTTACTAAGAAACAGGTGAACTGTTTGTGAGTTAAATTCTCTGTTCTAATGACCACTAAAAGGAATCAAGCAGAAAATGTTAAACCATTTACTTACTTGTGATGCCTCAGTGACTTAACATTTTAGACTAAGGTTGCAATACACAAAACATTTTTGGCTTCTATTTCAACCCGATATGTTTTAGTCAGTCTCACAGCTGTTACTATAAATTGATATCTTTGAAAGCAGGTTTCTAAAATAGAAAAGCCGATTTCTGTTTCAATGCCATCTGCTTGTTCTTTTCTTTCTTAAGTATATAAGAATTAGGAGCAGGAATAGGCCATCCGCGATTCAATAAGATCACGGCTAAACTTTAACATTAGCTCCACTTTCCTGCCCTATCCCCATATCCCTTGATACCCTTAGTGCCCAAAAAACTATCGATCTCTGTCTTAATTATACTCATCAACTGAGCATCCACAGCCCTCTGGGGTAGAGAATTCCAAAGAGTGAAGAAATTTCTCCTCATCTCAGTGCTAAATGGCCGTCCCCTTATCCTGAAACTATGACCCCCTAGTCTAGACTCTCCAATCAGGGGAAACAAGCTCTCAGCATCTATTCTGTCAAGCCCTCTAAGAATTTTATATGTTTCAATGAGATCACCCCTCAATTCTTCTAAACTCCAGATAACATAGGCCCATTCTACACATTGGGCTGGATTTTGATACTGGGGCGGGTTGGGTCGTGTCATCCACTTTTCGTGTTATCCACCCGACTGCAATTGGATGTGGGAGATTGATGCGATTTTCACTTAATTGGGCAATTGAGTTCCAGCATGTGGGAACCCTTGAGTTCCAGCATGTGGGAACCCATGAACCAATTAGTGTTTTCAGTCTGAAAGTCGCCTCTGATGATGTCATCATTACTGCTGCATTGAAGGTCTTCAGAGACTGCCTGGCCTTTGCTGTGAGAGGACCTGGATGCAAAATGAGCAGTGAGAGTGTGAGAGAGTGAGAGAGTGAGAGAGTGAGTGAGTGAGTGAGTGAGTGAGTGAGTGAGTGAGTGAGATATTGAGATATTGAGATTTGCTGTGAGAGGACCTGCAGGCAAAATGAACAGCAGCAGCCCTAGGTCTGCTCCCAGATATTTTTCCTACTACTACTAATCCGTTGTAATACTAGACCTGCAGCTGATAGTCAGCTTTCGAAATGTGTTACCGCCAGGTTTCACATTC